>CAJQZJ010000819.1:3167642-3201205 GCA_907164525.1 Lophiomys imhausi
GGTCAAAGAAGCTCTACCTTGGAGGATTCCTGTAGATGTCCTCCATTGGAAGGTCAACGAAGCTCTACCTTGAAGTCAGAGATGGACAACATTCATTAGCAACAACAATGGAGTAGAGGCACTCACCAACAAGAAGGCAGGCAGGCAGCACCATGTTTTCCTGGGGTCTCTTTATATGTGCCTCCTGCAAGCCCACTCTAACTGATTTTCTCAGTTAACACTTCCTGAAAATGGCCTCACAAAGCCCTTCCTCAGGTGTGTGTTTTAGTTGAATCCAGATTCAATCAAGTTGACAAGATTAGCCATCACGCCCAGTATTGGTGATAATAAATACCAGAGAAAACATGGAAGCATGGGTCATGGAGCTTTGATAGCATGCATTTCATTTGCTTCACCATTCTGTCTAGAAACTTATCCAAAGGAAATAATTCTGTATGTGATGTTTTAGCTATAGGGATGTTTGTTATCAGCAGTGGCTCAATAACAACATAAAACCAGGATCAACTTAACTGACCAAGGGAAAGTTGGTTCTTTGGTTTATCTCTACACTGGATGAGCCATTATTAAAACAATAATGTCTAGTTCTCTTTGATGACATGGAAAGGTATGGTGTCATACTAAGGAAGATTACATCAGAAGACAGTAAGCCTGGAAATACTATAGCCAGAACAAAAGCCAATGTTTCTGGTTCTTAGGAAGGAAGGAAGGAAGGAAGGAAGGAAGGATGATTTGGGGCTGGAGAGATGGCTCAGCAGTTGAATATATATATACTGCTTTTGTGGAGGACCTAAGTTAGGTCACCAGAACCCATGACAGGCAGTTCGTGATTGCCTGTAATTCCATTTCCAAGGGGTATGATGTCCTCCTCTAGAATCTGAAGGCATTGCACTCACACATGCACAAACCGATGCTCAGACACACATATTCACTATTATTTTATTCTTTAAAAAGGATTTCTGTAAAGTGGGAAAGAAATCAGGGAATAACACCTTTCACAAGAGCTTCAAACAATATAGAATATCTTGGGGTAACTCTAACCAAGCAAATGAAAGACTTGTATGATAAAATTTTTAAGACATTGAACAAAGAAATTGCATACTCATGGATCAGTAGGATTAATATAGTAAAAATGGCCACCCTATGAAAAGCAATCTACAGGTTCGGTGCAATTTCCATCAAAATTCCAACACAATTCTTCGCAGATCTTGAAAAGACAATTTTCAGCTTCATATAGAAACACACACACACACACACACACACACAAACACACAAACACACACACACAAACACACCAAAAAAGCCAGAATAGATAAAACAATCCCTAACAACAAAAGAACTATGGGAGAGGGTATCACTATCTCTGGTTTCAAGTAGTACTACAGAGCTATAGTCAAAAATATATATATATTTATATATATATTTTATGATATATATATATATATATCATGGTTTTGAAACAAAAACAGACAGGTTGATCAATGGAATCAAACTGAAGACCCAGACATAAATCCACAAATTTATGGACACCTTGTTTTTATAAAGAAGTCATCATAAGTATACATTTGAAAAAAATGAGAAAATCTTCAACAAATGGTGTTAGTCAAACTGGATGTTGGCATGTATAAGAATGCAAATAGACCCATACTTATCACCCCATACAAAACTCAACTCCAAATGGATCAAAGACCTCAACATAAAACCATACATAATGAACCTGATATCGAAGAGAAAGCAGGGAGTAGCCTGGAACTCACTGGCACTGGACAGGACTTTCTGAACAGAATGCTGTTAGCATGAACACTAAGAACAGGTAATGAATGGGACCCCATGAAACTAAAAACCTTCTTTAAGGCAAAAGACATCATCATTCAGACAAAGTGACAACTTACAGAATAGGAAAAGATTTTAACCAACTCCACATCTAATAAAGGGCAATTTTCAGCTTTATATAGAAACACACACACTAATATCCAAAATATATAAACAACGCTACAAACTAGATATCAAGAAAACATATAACCCAATTTTAAAATGGGGTGCTGATATAATCAGAGAATTCTCAATAAAAGAAACTCAAATGCTGAGAAACACTTTAAAAGCCATTCAACCTTCTCAGCCATTGGGGAAATGCAAATCAAAACTACTTTGAGATTTCATATTACCTCAGTAGAGTGGATAAGATCAATAAAACAAGTAACAGCTCATGCTGGTAAGGTTGTGGAGTAAGGGGAACACTCATCCATTGCTAGGGGGACTGCAACTTTGTGTAGCCACTATGGAAATCAGTGTGGTGGTTCTTCGAGAAGATGAGACCCCTTCTACCTCAAGATCCAGCCAGCTATACCACTCTTGAGCATATGCCCAAAAGATGCTTCATCTTACCACAGAGACACTTGCTCAACCATGTTCATTTCTGATCTATTCATAATGGCCAGAAAATGGAAACAAATTAGATGCCTTCAAAGGAAGAATGGATAAATAACAGGTGGTACATTTACATGGCGTAGTATTACTCAGCCTATTAAAAGGAAGAAAGAATGAATGAAATTCCCAGGTAAATGGATGGAACCAAAAACAAAAATCATCCTGAGTGAGGTATCCTAGACAGAAAGACAAATGTGGTATATATTTGCTTATATATGTATATTAGCTATAACTCAATGAAACTCAAGTGTGGTGGTTTGAATAGGTATGGCTACCATAGACTCATTTGTTTAAATGCTTGGCCCATAGGGAGTGGTGCTATTAGGAGGTGTTAGAGTAGGTGTGGCCTTGTTAGAGAAAGGGTGATACAGTCTCCTCCTTTCTGCCTTCAGATCAAGATGTAGAACAATTGGTCCTCCAGCACCATGTCTGCCTGCACGATGCCATGCTTCCCACCATGATGATAATGGACTAAACCTCTGAAACTGTAAGCCAGCCCCAACTAAATGTTTGCCTTTACAAGAGTTGCCTTGGTCATGGTGTCTCTTCAACAGCAATAAAGCTCCAATTAAGATACTAAGGTACAATCTGTAGAGCCACAGAGGTTAGATACAGAATAAGAGAGTAGTGGGGACAGATAGATCTCATTAGGAAAAGAAAATTGAATATATAGTTATGGATGGATGGTCTGGCTGGAACAGGAGGATCAAGTAGGAAGAGACAGAGAAGAAAGAAGTGAAGAATGGAATACAGGGAGAGACAGCTAAAATTAAGAGTCATTTGAGGGGTAGAATGGAAACCTAATACAGTAGAAGCTTCCTAAAATATATACATATATGAAGACAATATAAATGAAATTGCCAAACAATGGAGAGGCATGGCCCCAACTGCCTATCTCGCCATCAAATGGAGCTTTCAGTACTGGGACATGATTATATTTAATTGAGTTGTTGGGCAAAGGGGTCCCATGGGAACCCTCAAACAACTGAGGCTATTTCCAGGGCTATAGGTTTCTTTCCAAAAACTGACATCAAGACCCCATTGCTGAAGATTACACAACTCATTGAACATGGAGAAGTCAAGCTGGTGCCTACATAGATCCTTCACTTCTATGTTCTAGCATCTTTGATATAGGAAGACACTCTGAATGCTACCAAAGGAGGAATAAAATTACAAAGCCAGTCACAAACTTTTAATATACAATAGTGTTTTGCCTGTAAGCTATGCTAGGGCAATTGCGATGCAAAGCCTATGGGAGTAATCAACTAGTATCTGGTTTCACTTAAAACTTACTCTATCATGAGATGCAACCCATCCCAGACACTGCTTGGGTGACCAAGAACCTGAGACTAGATAGCCAAGGGACCTATGGGAAAACCAAACACTAGTGTTCTAAACAGACAAACAACAACAACAAAAACCCTATTAATAAAATGAATCTTAATGACATTCTGCTACATTGATAGATCAGTGCCTTCCTTGCTCAGCCATCATCAGAGAAGCTTCCTCCAGCATCAGATGAGAACAAATCCAGAGACCCACTGCTAGACATTGTGCAGAGTGAGAGACCTTGGAACACTCAGCTCTAAACAGGGCCAAGCCATCAAATCTGTCCCCTCGGGTCTCAGGCAATGGAATAGGAATCAGAAAGAATATAAGAGACAAATGAGATGGGGGGGGCACTAAGAAAACAAGGCCCTCTAAATCAACATGATCAAAGCACATATAAACTCACAGAGACTGAGGCAGCATGCACAGGTCTGCACCAGGTCCTCTGGGTATATATTATGGCTTCCAATGTACTATTTTTATGCTACTCCTGAGTGTGCAGACAAGTGGGTCTCTGATTCTTGCACCTTTCTTGGACTTTTTCTTCTTTGTTTGTCTTGTCCAACTCCAATGTATTAGTTTTTGTTTTATCTTATTACATTGTATTGTATTATATATTATATTATTATAGTATAGTATAGTATACTATTATCCATTAGAAGCCTGTTTGTTTTCTAATAAGAAACTGAAGGGAGTAGATCCAGATGAGGAGAAAACTGGGAAGAATAGAGAGAGGGGAAAGTGGAATCTAGATAAAGCATGTGAGAAAAGGAAAAAAAGAAAAATTAATAAATTACAAGGACTTCTCAAGAAATCCAAGGGCATGGACTGTTCTTTAAGGGGGGGTGTAAAAAACAAGAAGCAAATCAGATCACTGAACACTCAGCTGGGAGTTTGTCCCCATCTGGCAAACAGTAAAACACACCCATTTCCAACAGCCGTAGATGGATTGTGGACTGAGGGGTCTTGTGGCTTCTCTGTCTCAAACTCCAACTCAAGGGTTAAGTTGTCCCAATTTTCAGGGTCACAGACACCACCAAGCTATGTGTTATGCAACTGCTGTCTCCCAGTTAGGCATGACCATGCCCATTTGAATCAGAGCAGTTGTAAACAAGCACATAAGACTCTCATGCTATGCAGCCCATCAACTGTCCCTGTAGAGGTGAGGGAACACTCTTGGGGATCATGAACCTTCATGAGATTCTCACCAAGGCCCCCACCTCTCTCTGGTCATATAAGATGCTAACAGTCAATGGATGGAGACTCTGGTACTGTCACTTCCAGTAGCAGTATAGCTGTGTTCATGAGTTGTATAGAGGACTTCATAGTAGTGTAGCTGTTTTTCACTCACCTGTGCACTTATGAATTAATCCCAGTAGACTCCTTGGTTCCACCAAGATAGACTTGGACAGAATTCTTCACTCAGCTGACTCCCTTGCTATCTGTCTAGGGTGACGAAGCATTTCTTTGTACATCCCCTGGAAAATCATTCAACACCATTCATCGTTTATATTCACTGAGCACTTATCCTATGCAGGACACTGAGCTGAGCACCTGGAACTCGGAGGATGAGAAGGGGCTCCACTATCAGAAGAAAAACTTCTCCACCCCTCCTGGAAGTGACCATTCCCACAGATCCCATTCCCGTAACATCTGCATCTCCTGGACTTTCTTCCCTCCCACCTTGTCTTCCTTTCCTACTTCTCTTCACTTCAAAGCCTCTTCCCATCATGCCATCTGTCCCTTGGGAACTGCTCTGAATCTCCCATAGCTTATAGCAGAATGGATGTCATAGAGCAGAAGCTCAATAAATATTTATAGAATGACTGACAGAATATAATTACTTCCAGAAAAGCGTATTTCCTTTATTTATATTTATGGGCTTGTGGTGACTGATACCTTGTATCAAAACCTTTTTCAGGCAATTGTGACAGAAAATGCAGCCCAAATAACTTTACTGAAGGAAGGAGAATGTGCTGTCTCTCGTAAGTAGGACATTTATATCCATGGCCTCTGTTGCATCCAGGGTCTCAAACAATACAGAAATTGGTTTCTTTCTCTTGGCCTCAGTTTATCCTTGTTGGCATCAATTTCAGATTCTTTCTCATAAAACCAAGATGGCACCAACAGTACTAAGCTTCCAAATATACAAATCCAACATGGAGTTTAAAAAAAAAAAAAGGGAAGAAAAAGAGGTGGTGAAGGAGAACACTTCTGAAATCCAAGCAAGATTATCTAGACTGGTTAATTAGTCCTCACTGCTTGGCTGGCTCATGGGGCCATTGTGACACAGTCACTCAGTAGGAGGATGAGTATCTGATTGTTCAGAGTGGGTCATGTGCCTCCGTTTACACTAGGGGTGAGGGGACGCTGGATCCCCAAACATAATCAGTGTGCTCTTACCAGACAAAGAAAGGCTGGGTTGGGAGAGAGGAGAGAGAAAACTAGAAAGCACATCTCATCACACCAAGCACCTTGGCCTAAACTCCAAGCATTTTCTTTAAGCATAAATATCTTTGGTTTCTTCCCCAGGTTGGACAGCAAAACTGCACAAAAATCCACACAGGACAACACCCTGGCACAGAGCAAGCTATGTGCAGCCCATGAGTTTGAGTCTGCCTCCACTCCACCCACCCCAGCTGCTTATGGAGGATGATCTGGGTGTGTAACTGGTATTGCAAGTGGATGCCAGGATGTACCTCTCCTGTTCAGGCTGGAACAGTGTGGGTGGGACCTACCTGTCATCCATTCACCCCACTGTGAATTACAAGAAGAGCAAAATGAAAACAGCTTTTAACTTGCATCACTGACCCAAAACTAATGATCTCACTCGCCTTACCTGTAAAATGGGAGTGAGAACCTTATTGGCAGGCAGAGATGCTGCGAGGATAGAACAAACTGCAATGGAGTTCTGGGATTAGCAGCAGGGCCTTCAAAATTCTTGCAAGCAAGTTCCAAATAAGATGGCCTCAGGGCATCTATTACTCATCTGAGAGCAGTAGCAAAGTGTGTTCTGTTCTCCACTAACTTGTTTTTCAAATGCCAGCAGCTCATTCCATGCCTCAGCAAGGAAGAGCACCGTGTCAGGATGCCTAATTTAAGAAATCCTTCTTAATATTATCATAATGTAAAATGAGACTTTTTCAGAAGAATTATTGTGTGCCATGCTCAGATAGCATGAAGTACAAAAGAGACGTGCATATGCAAATTAACTTTCTGAAAAGTGCACTCCGAAGACACTCTCTGAATAATGAATGTGAAGAGTGGCAAGATTATTGGTCACCCAAATACCAAAACCTGCTTCAGAAACATCAAACATTTGTTTTCTATATTGTTGACATTATATGAAAGAAAAGGTCACGAGATGAAATGTAAAGAGATTTTACTATTTGAAACTATTACAAGAACAGCCTCCCTCCAGCACAGGAACATCTAGAAGGGCTCAAATGTCACTAACAGTTTCAAATTTATTATAGTGGGTTTGAAGGGAAAAAGGGGACATAAAGGGTCTTTTTCATTAAAAATGTTCTTTGATTTTTCAGTTGTAGCTTTGACAGCAGAATCAGCAAGGGAACAATTGCAGGAAACACTGTTCAGATGGTAGAGGGGACTCAACCAGGAAGGCACGTGGGGCACTGTACACATGAAAGAGCTCCACCTCAAAGCTCACACCAGCTGGCTGGGCTCTCTTGGTTGATTTCTAGAAGGAAATACAGAGAACACATGGCAGTACCCACCCCTGTGTGGAACCCAACTTAAAACCAACTGTTGGGCGCCATATTGGGAATGCAGGCTCTACCCTCCTCATCCAGTTGAGGGCCAGGCCTGGGGCTGGGGCTGGAATTGCATACAGACAGAGTGAGGCAGGCTTTAAAGGAGCTCAATGGCTACAGGGACCTTGGAGACCACAGAGATGAGGCCCTTAAGTATAGGGATTGCAAAGGACTGAGGAAACTCATCTTGGCCTTTGATCTCACATCACTCCCAGCCATGATGATGTAGCTCTGAGTACCCATGCAGCCCAGAAGAACCTTGGGAGGCCTCTGACGATCTAGTTCAGCATTCTCCTATGAATGGGAATCTACCAAGTTTCCATCCAACTTTCCTTCTCCTCTTGTGGGATGGAACTTCCACTGTGGCCTGACACCTCTCCAGGCTTCCCTCTTCTCACCACCCATTTTTTTCTCCTGGCTATGTCCCTCAGTAAAAATCCCCTCACATTTCCCCCCTCTCAGACTCTGTTTCTTGGAGAAACTGGAATTACCACTGGTTCCACAATCAAGATGGAGAAATTGGAGAAAACACATGTGAAGAAAAGTTTTCTCTGTGCCAGGCACTGTTGAGTGCTTGCCATGGACCTGACTCTGTGGATGTTCACACGCACGAAGTGAGTTCTGCGGCGAGGCACAAGAGCTATCAAGAGGATGTAACTGTGCAGCAGATTAAGTGGAAGAAGCAAGATCTGGTCTGAGCTGTTGGATCTAGTGTCTAATTGCTTAGCTAGTCCATGGAGCAGGAGCCCCTTCACAATCATTGCAGCCTTGAAGAAGCAGGCTACAACCTCATGGAAACCTAGGAAGAACAGTGAATATACAAAACCAGAGGCCAGCAGGGAGCTGCGCTTCCCAGCTACCTAGGCAGGGTGACAAGTGCTACTGCCTGGGACCGAAGAGAAAGTTCAATGTGATGATCTAAGCTGAGTGTCAACTTGATGGGATCTAGATCACCTCACAGACAAATCTTGGCCATGCCTATAGGGGATCATCTAGACCAGGTTGGTTAAAGTGAGAACTCACTTCAATGGCAGGCAGCAGCATTTCACAGCCTGGGGTCCTGGACTACTGAATAAAAAGATAAAGTGATCAGAGTTCCTTCCTCCCCTTCAGCTTCCTGACTGTGGATACAGTGAGACCAGCTGCCTCAGGCTCCAGCCGCAGTGACTTTCCCCGCTATGATTGGCTTCACCTTGGACACAAATGCCGCCGAAACAAACCCTTCCATCCTCAATTTGCTTTTGTGAGGGCATGTTGTCACAGCAACAAGACAAGTAACTAATAAAGCCATCTGACGTCACAGATCATGAGCCAGGAAATGCTGGAAACTGATGCAGGGCAAGACCTGGCTCTCAGCTAGACTGTGCCACACATGCCAACATGTCTCCTCCTCCTACTAACAGTGCCTCAGTTTCCTTCTGGAAACTTTCACCTTTCATGCTGCAACCCTTACATTTGGAATATGGTTTGACTTCTGAGAAGGTAGACTTGGCATTAAACTCTGCTTTGAGGGGGACTATTGCAGGAATGGGTTTGTGACCAGATGGATGTAGTAGATGGATGTAACAAAGAGATGTAGTAGACTTCTGCAGCAACTTTTGAATAGACCCTTCCTTTACCACTGAACCTGAACCTGCCATGGTATAGATCCAGAGACATCAGCAGTCTGTCAATACATCCAAAAGAAAGCCAGTACAGACTTGATAAATATGCTTGTTACTTGAGCCCCTATGTGGAACTGAGTCTGAAGTCAGCCTGCTTGTGGAATAGCTCATGACTCTGGGCAGTGAAACCCATTTGAGACCACAGTCAGGCTAGGATAGTTTTGTTAAAACATACCATGGAGGCCAAACTTTATCCAGAGCTCTTGGTGTCCTGCAGAAGAGGTGGAAGAAGGATTGTAGGAGTCAGAGGGTCAGGAACACCACAAGAAAACCCACAGAATCAACCAACCTGTGCTCATAGGGCTCACAGAGACTGAACCAACAAACAGGGATTCTGTCTGGGTCTGACCTAGGTCCTCTCCATATATGTTATGGTTGTGCAACTTGGTGCTCTTGAGGGATTCCTAACAGTGGGAACAAGGACTGTTTCTGACTCTTTTGCCTGCTTTTGGGACCCCTTTCCTCCTACTAGGTTGCCTTGTCTAGCCTTAATAGGAAGGGAGGTACCTAATCTTATTGCAACTTGATCTGCCATGATTGGTTGATAACCCTGGGAGGGCTGCCATTTTCTGAAGGGAAATAGAGGATGAGTGGATGAGGGGAAAATGGGGGAAGGTGGGGAGAACTGGGAGGGGAGGAGGGAAGGGAAATTTCCTCTTTATACTACTGGGATATAAAATATGAAAGAAGAGTACATTTTAAAAAAGAACATACAACTACCTCTAGAGGCATTGCAGCTGTGACTGCAATGTCAGTAGGTGGCAGTAGGTGGCAGAGAGGAGAGAGGCTATGTCTACATTCAGTGTTCTGACCTATGAACCTCTGAATGAATAGTAGCCTAACATTCCTGTAAAAAAAAAATCAAGCTGAGACTAACATCAGTTTGGCACCATGGGGCCCAGACAAAGAGCTACCCTGTGATGACTACCAGTCCAGCACCAGGCAAGTACCAGATGGGCACCCAGGACAAGAAGCAAGTCAGAGACTAGATGAACCCTGCCTGGCCCTGGATGTGGAGGTTGTGGGTGAGCCATCCCTGGGGGAGTGACTGTGGAAGAGCCAGCCCTACATTTTGTCTGCTTTGCTGTTGTGTTGGTGAGGGGAGAGATTACATCTCCTCCCTTTTGCCCTCACCACCAGTGGCTGGCAGGAGATCTGGCCCCATGGGACCACACAAACAGGAGAGCTGTCCCTGGCCCTCACATGCTGCAGCACTCAGGAGAGTAGGCCCTGTACCTCACCTGGGCAGCACATTACAGCTGGCCCTGGATGTGGGAGATGTGGGTGAGAAAGCCTCAAGGGTATGAGTGTGGGAGAGCTAGCCCTACCTTTTGTCTGCTTTGCAGTGGTGTTGGTGAGAGAGTGATCCTCTCCACTCTCTAATGCCCTTAACACTGGTAGCAGGAGGCAGAGTTGGCCCTGATGGGCACATGAAAGGAGAAGAACTGGTTCAGCCCCTTACCTTCTGTAGCACTCAGGAGAGCAAGCCCTGCACCTTACCTAGGTAGGATAGTAGAAGTGGCCCTGGATGTGGGGGTTGCAGGCCCAGAATCAAGGCTTTGAGTTGCTCCACATCAACATATACCCCATGGATGAACTACTGGAGTGCATGAAGAGGCCAGTTCCACAGACCCAAAACTACAGGATCTCCGTGACACAGGACAACAACAGTATATCTGAGAGGAGTCCCAGTGAGCTTCCAGTATTGCAAAGTAGAAGAAGCCAGAGGCTTCATACCAGATCAAGGAATCATAATGAACATTTCCAAGCAAAAAAGTGTGGACATAATGGAATATTGTGGGACACACTGTGATACATTACAGCTTCCACAATGAGATTTTTTTTTTTAATGTTGGGAGAGGTTTCAAGGGTGGAGAGTGGGTCTGAGGGGAGGTGAGAGATGAGAGGGAACAGGGTGCATAATGTGAAATTTAAAAAAAGCAATAAAAAGAAAAAAGGGGGGAGGGGAGAAGAACATATAGTGGAAATACCTTTGACTCTTCAAGCCTGTTCTCCCACACTTTATCTCTGCCTCCTAACTTTCCTGCCAGGCCTCATCCTGGCAACAAAGTTCCCAGAATTCCCTGTAAGTAACCAGAATCAATACAATGGCAGCACCTCTGCAGACTGCCGGCCATCTTCCAGAAACTGTTGTGTGTGGAGTCCTTGACCAACCTGCTAAAGGAGCTCAGACTGAACACTAATTCCAGAGGTTCCTGCATGAAAAGTAACAGGGGTTCTCTGCCCAGAACTCTTCTCCCCTTGGAAATCTGTCTTGGTAATGGTTACAAGGAAGGCAGAGCTAGGCTACAGGGACAGGTGGTGTGGAACACCTGTACTGAAGAAGGCCACGGACCACATGCTAGACACTGATCTGAGCCTTTATCCTCACTAACATCCCAGGCCATTGGGCCACTAATGCCTTCATTTTACCAGTGAGAAAGTTATTCTTAGAAAGAAGAAAATTTTGTGGACCTTTCTTGTCCTTTTCCCTGTTGTTTAAAATCCTGTTTGAGTAGCAATGACCTTTTTTGCACCTTAAAAAAAAAAGGCAGTATGAGCTGGGAAGATGTCTCACTGGGGAATATGTTTCCTGTGCAAGCATGAGGACTTGAGAATCTCCACAGATGCAGTAGAATGAGCACACACACACACACACACACACACACACACACACACACACACACCTGTAATTGCAGTGTTCCTGTGAAGAGATGAGAAGTAAACACAGTAGAGTCTCTCCATGGAAGTTCATGAGCCAGCTAGCCTTGTATATACATCAGGGGGAAAAAAAGACTGTTTCAAATAACCTAAAGCAAGGACTGACACCTGAGGATGCCCTCTGACCTCCACATATGCCCTATGGTATGTAATACCAATGCTCACACACATTAATGCACGCGCGCGCGCACACACACACACACACACACACACACACACACACACACACAAACACAAAGATTGTTTTAAATGGAAAGATACATGGACAATATAAACTTTCAATGAGTTCAGATAGAAATAAATGCCTCTTTGGAGTCCTGTCCACTAGTTCCAATATTTTCTGAGTCTTTACTAGGTGCAAGGCATCTGCTAAACTTTTAAAATTCTTTAGTTAATCGTCAAAATGTGGGTAATATTATTAGTCCATTTTCGTAGCATTGAGTTGAGACAGAATTAAATAATGAAGGAATTCCCTAAGATGCTGCCTCCAGTGCCCCCTCCAAAGGCACCTGAAGCACACCTACACACCCTTCCACTTGGGGCCAGGACCTCCCTACTACAGATTCTGTTTGCAAAAGGTACAGCCGGGTGTGGTGTGTTCTCTTTCAATCCCTACACTCAAGAGGTTGAGGTGGGAAGATTGAGTTTGAGGACAGCCTGGGCTAAATAGAAAGGCCCTGTGAGAGGAAGAAGAAAAGAAAGAGGAGGAGGGAGGAGGAGGACAAGGAGGTGGAAGAGAAGAAGAAGAAGGAAGAGGAGGAGGAAGAGTGGGAGGAAGAGGAGAAGGAAGAAGAAGACAGAGAGAGAGTGAGGGTGGGAGGCTAAGACAACAACAAAAAAGTCCACTCAAGCATATAAGGAGAGAATATTTGGGGGTATTAGAGGATTTGCCTTAGTGACAGAGTGTTTGACTAGCATGTGTAAGGACTTCAGTTCTACCCAAAGGAAGGAGGAAAGGGAAAGGGAGTGAGTGGAAAGTGTCACTTGGCTTTTCTGGGGTTATTTCTGAAATAAATGCAAAGTGCTCCCCCACTTTATCAGAAAGATCCCTGTGTTTCCCCACCATCCCCCGGTCTCTGCTCCAGGCTCTTCTGAAGTCTTCACCACATACTGCAGCACCCCGAGGCATCCCTTGCTCAGGGATCTGGGAGAAGGATGGTCTGCAATGCTAGCCTAGGTCTTACTTTAAGACTGCCAGGTCCTTAACTGTGCCCACCTCTCCTCCAGCCCCAAGGATGTGGGAGTCTGTGGGAGATTGGAATAGAACAGCTAATAATAACAGCTAATGAGTATTCTCCATGGCACTGCATGTAATTTCATCCATGTGGTGGAGCGAGCTAGCGGTTGATGTTTGCCATACGTTTGCCACACATCTAGTTCATAACAGGTGGGCCAGAGAAGGAGCCTTAGCACTATCTTCTCAGTAGTAGGGGGAGGAAATGTGGAACTGTTGCTGAGACTATGTCCCACCAGTAAGGGACCCATTTGCTGGAGACATCTCTGGTTGCTGCCTAAACAGCCCCTCACAGAATCCACAGAAACACAAGCTGGAGAGATGATGGCTCATTAGGTAGAGGTACTTGCCACCAAACCTGATGACCCGAGCCATTCCAAGAGCCACATGGTAGAAAAAGAGAACTGACTCCCACCATTTGTTCTCTGACATCTATGTTACACCATGGATGTACACGACCACATACATACACACACAACAAATAAGTAAAAAATATAATAAAAATTAGGCTATCTGTTCCAAGCCAACATAAGCCAGTCCAACACACTTGTCAGGAAAGAACATTGTACTTGAACCCTTCAGATTTCAGGAGAGCCAGATGTACATGATCCATTCCAATAATAGAATTCTAGGAACTTTGCTCCAGGAAGCAGATGAGTTCCAGATACAGCACAAGCCTGGCGGAGAACAGGACACCCAGGCCCTCAACAACCCCTCTGCATGTCTGAATTCTGGAGTATCCTTGCTGGAGAGATGTATGCCAGGAGGTCTCACACTACATGGCTTCCCACAAGACCAATCTGCATCTGGAGGTCCTCAGATCATGCCTAGAATAACCAATCTGGTCCGCAGGGACACAACCTACAGGTTGATAATCTGAAGCCAAGATTTCTTGTTGGAGTCCCTTTACACACAACATGATATAGGCATGGCAGGTCCTTCAAACTCCACAACCCACTGCTATACTGAGACACCTTCGTGTTATCTCACTGGGAAGAGATACGGGGCCACTGAAGTGGTTGGCCGACTTGAGACTGTGGCTTTTTCACCAGCTCAGTTGGAGTCCCACTTACTGCTGGAGAGACTGTGCCCAAAGCTCTGGGTAGGACAGAAACACACCATCCTGCTCACTCTGCCCCGCACTGTCCCTGCTGCCACCTGGAAATTCCATCCTCACCCTCGTCCTTCCTCCCAGCCTGTCTCCCAATAAACAAACTCCTGTTCACTTCCAGGACACAAGCTAAAACTAAAGATAATTGCCAGCATAGCATGCAAACCATGATCTCAGTTTGGGTAAAATAGTCACGCACGCCACACACACAGGATGGAGAATATACCGTACTATGTTAGAATTTCCAAAAATTAGCTAATCAACTAATTTGACTGTGTGTGCATGCATGCACACACATGCCACCATGCATATATGGAGGTCAGAAAACAACTTGAGGGAGTTGGTGTTCTCCTTCCACAATGTGGGCCTCCATGATCAAAATCAGGTAGTCCATGAGTGTGCTTCCTTATTGACCCATCTCACCAGCTTCATTATGGTATTTAAAAATATTCTACTAGGGTATGTTAATTATGAATAATAATTGTGATATTTTATACTGTATATAATACATTTTGATCATATTAGTCCTCCATCATGCTCCCTTGACCACCTCCCACCCCAACCCTGCCATTCTCACTGATCCCTTCCTCTTCTCCATTAGCCTTCCTTCTATTTTCATGTCTTTTTTCCCCTGGTGACACAATGAGTTTAGCTCTCGGTGCATACAGAAGCATGGAAAAGGGGTTATTTGCAGGAGCATGAACAACTACCAATGGTTACACCAATGAAAAAAAAATGTCTCTCTCTTCCCCAGCAACCATGAACTGCCTATAAATCTTCAGGAAGAGGCAGTGTCTCATGAACCTCTCGTTTTCAGGGTTCTGTCTGTGTGCTTTACTGCATTTTATCTTGTTTGCATGGCCACAATAAAAGCATCCCCTCTTCTTCTCTCTGAAGCCTTCTCCCACCCTCTGTTCTCAGCCTGCCTTCTGTGTTTGTTACTGCATTCACCACAGTAGGCCAGGATGGCCTTTTAACCTCTTCCAGGAGTCTCTTGGCCTGAGTCCTCCAAGCACACCCATGCCTGGACTCTGAGCCTGGGCCTGGCGCAAAGACACTCTCAGTGAATGACTTGTCCATGAACGACTTGTCAATGAATGACTTGTGGAACTCAACCAGATCATGTAAAGCCAGACCCGAGCGTGGCTTCAGCTTGTACAGAGGAAGAAAATGCTTATCTGCGAATGAGCCAGCGGTACCTCAGCTAGACTCCTAAGTGCAATCCTGTAAAGTATGGATCTGCCCACTTCAGCCACAGCACAGATGAGAAACTTGGGGGCTAGAGGAGTCTAGGGACAGTCCCAAGCCCTGCTGCAGTCATCGCTAAAGTAGAAATCTGGGTTGTGTTAGTACTTTTCATCTCACAAGATGGGAGTAGAGAGAAAAAACACAGGGTACTAAGAGATGCCAATCAGAGTTAACATTTATTGAGAAGCCCCTGTGCACAAAGCCTGTCCCCGCGCTTTTCTTTCACACTATCTCATTTAAACTATACAGCAAGTTCCAGCCTCCTTCTCACTTGGCTTAAGAGAAAACTAAGATTCAGAGAGGCCAAGTAACTCCAAAGTTTCATGGCTGGTGTAGCCCAATCCACTTTTCCTCAAGCTTCAGGGCTGTTAGTGGTGGTGAAACCAAAAAGACAGAATGGCAGCATGAAATCCTAGCTTCAAGGACAGCCCCAGGCTCTGGAGGCCGTGAGAGGCTTAGGTTAATGACAGTCAGATCTGGGGAAATCTGGGAAGCAGAAGGCCATTGCCCCTAGCCAGATGTTTCAGGGTCACATCTTTTTGTTTTGTTTCGTTTGGTTGGGTTTTTTGGTTTGGTTGGTTTGTTTTGTTTTGTTTTGTTTTTTTGTTTTTTGTTTTTGTTTTTCTAGACAAGGTTTCTCTGTGTACACCTGGCTGTCCTGGACTCCCTATGTAGACCAGACTAGCCTTGAACTCACAGAGATACACCTGCCTCTGCCTCCTTAGTGCTGAGATTAAAGGCATGTGCCACCATGCCTGGCAATTTCAGACAGCTGTGAACTGCCATGTGGGTGCTGGGATTTGAACCCAGGTCTTTCAGAAGAACAATCAGTGATCTTAGCGTCTGAGCCACCTCTCCAGCCCCAGAGTCACATTTTTTGTAACAACAGAAACTGAGAAGCCAGTTAAAGCTCAATCCCACCTCGAAGGCCTCTTCCCCTGAGGCTGGAACAGGTACTGGGATGGTCCTGGCCCTCCTGGTTCTGTGCTGGGGCAGACTTTCCCAGCCACACTCTTCCATCACTCACTTCTCTGATGAGCCTGTGATTTCCTTGTTCTTTTTTCTGCCTTATACTTAAACCTGCTCCAAGCAGCCATTAGGACTCCCCTGCATGTGTCCATGCTCAGCACACTGGTAGCAGAACCCAGGCCTTCTTGCTTCTGCCAAAGTGACTCTCTCTTTTTAGGCCGATCATTGGGATCTCAGGATCTCAACAAACCTTCTCTTCAAATCTTTCCCACTTGGGGATCTTTGTGGTTTGGTATGAAGCATGTTTGACCTTTCATGTAAGACAGCTACTCCAATTTTACTCCAGTTTTAAGGGGGAGGGGGAGGGGGAATGCCCCTGGAGCTATTTCTTAACACACACACACACACACACACAAATGCACAAAACCATTTTTTCCCCTGTACTTATGAACGTTGTCAGGTCCTTGTGGTCTACATAATGCTGCCCTAACCCATGAGGTGCCACGGTGTACTGGCAACTTGACAGATCTGATTCAAAACCAGGTTGCTGCTTTCCAGCTGTGTGACCTTCACCTTAAAAGAAAAGGGTTCCCTCTGTGCTGTGGTTTCTTCCTTTATACAATAAGGACAATCATGGCTGCTCTACAAGGTCGTGCGAGCTCTGGAGACAATAGCCGGTGCACAGTGATTGTTCAGGAAGGATGTCTTGGCACATTCTTATTCTTAGTAAGCCGGGTTTCTATTGAGGACAGTGCCTTGCGTTCACGGATCATCTTCCCTGCCACAAACTGCCCATTGCAGTTCCAACTGTCGAGTGCAGAATAAGCTGTAGCAAGTTTGTGCAGAAAGGTTCATTCCAGCCGTAATGGATGGCTTATAGAATCCTTAGCAGCCTAAAGAAAACAATCCCAGGTTAAGTTTCCTAGAGTGGCAAACTGGACCATCCTAAAACCTGCTGTCTCTGTCTAGAAACTTCCACTAAAATGTTGGCCCCATGCAACCACCACCATTATCACACAGCCACTGTGGACAGGAAGGCTTCCAGGCGAAGGACAGTGTGCAGCGGGAGATGAACGCCCTGAAGCTAGATGGACACACAGCTAGGATAAGCCCTCCTCCCCACGCATATCTTTGTGATCAACACTGTCAGCAGAGATGCAGAAATGAGAGCTCCACCTCATTCCTAACCCCCGAGTTCCACCCAAGCCCACAGCCAGTTGGTATGGGAGCTCATATGAAAGCCAAGGTGCCAGGGAGTCAAGGGAATTCTAGCCTCTGTGGTGCAGAAGATACGCCTGCTGAGGGCAGAGTGTGTGCCGAGCACTGAATGTCCGTCTCTACGACAGCCTGTCAAGTAGATTGTGGCATTGTGGACTCCTTGTATAATCAGTCTTTTGCTGGTTGGCAGTACAGTCTACTCTAGGGCACAGCGATCCACCTTCAAGCACTATCTACTTGCCGTTTGGTTATCCTCAAGATTGTCTCCCTGCATGTCTCTTGGGTGGGAACTACATTGTGACCGAAGGTGGGGTAAATATCTGCACATGTTATTCTTTAATTGCTGTGTCAAATGCGTAGCGAGGCCAACTTAAGGGAGAAAATACTTATTTGAGCTCATACTGTCAGAGGGATCCACCCATCACAGCAGGGTTAACAGCCCAGTTAACACCATAGTGGCCACAAAGCAGAGAAGAGGAGTAAGTGGTGTTTAGAAAGTAAGACAGGGTGAGATGATTGAATTAGTGGCAAGCCTATCTCTTGGCAAGAAAAACCCCTTGCTTCAACTGTAGACAGAATGCTGTCCAAAAAGGACAAAACCTGGAAGCAGGTAAGTCAACAGCCTAGCTCTGCCAAGACAGGGTAGGCAAGTCCTTCATAATTCCTGCTCTACTACAATCAATATCTGTCAGAGAAATGGGGCCAAACGGCTGAAGATTGATGCTGTAAAACATGGAGAGAAAATGGGAACTGTCCAGGCAGCCACTGTTATGTCATTTCTTAGTTTTGGAAGCTGCGGGCCCTGTACTTCCTATAAAATCAGATATATTTATCCTTCTCAGGTCTCTGAGGTGGTTGAAGACTAGATAGCTACAGTCTCATCGTTAAATTTTGAGTTGTTTAGGAATCAAGAGGGTGTTCTGGATCTAAGAAGATGTTTTTCAAATTGTGATGAAAGTTAGGATGAAAGCTGAGTTGGATATAGAACTTTAAACTCATGGAGATGGGTAGATAGTAGAATGTTAAAATCAGGTGCCAAATACGTATAGACTGGACATTGGGAATGTATGCTAAGCCATATAACTCTCATAATTGTGGCCTAATTATTTCTGTTGTTTTGTATTGTATTTATTGTTATAAGAGAAAGAGCCATTTGTTGGACTGAAAGGGGGGAGCTGTTGGGGGGAAAAAGATATACCTTAAACTTAAAAAAAAAAGGAAGGGGATGGGTGAGTTGAGGCAGAAGAGGGCGGGACTTGAGGGAGGAGTAGGGAGGGGATTGCGATTGAGATGTAACTTGAAGAAATAAAAAATAAATTGAAAAAAAGGCAAGGTATGGTTACTAAAATGGCACCACTACTGGGAGTGACAAGATCTAGGGTGTGTCGGGGTAGAGGCTGAAATGAAGTTAGGTGAAGTTTAACAGAAATATAGACATCACCCTTGACTGCATACTAGGATGCTAGGTGGCCCATCTGCAGGTCACCAAACATGACCAACAGAGCAGAAGCGGAAAGGGAAATAGCATGTCAGTGATTTTCTGACCTTTTCCTTTCCCTCCATTTATTCTGTCCAGGCTCCTAGGGCTAACAGCCATACAGCTTCACTGTCTGCTACAGTGGCTATCTTGTAGATTTATATTTTCCTGATACGCACAGAACTGGAACTAAGACTGCTCCTATGTACAAAATAGTTGCCACTGTCACCCACACTCAGGACCCATCTTCCTCTCCATTAAGCCACTCTGGAAATATCTTTACTGACATACCTAGAGGCATGCTACAATCTCCTAGTCAAGTTGACAAGAATAATTGCCCATCACTGCATTCCCTTTGGTCCTTCTAGCATGTGTGGTCCGTATCTCCATCTTTCTCTCTCCATCATCCCATTTTCTGTGAAGCTCACACCATCCTCCCTTTCCTTTATTCGACTCTTTTTTTTCCCATTGCTATTACTTTTTTGGAGATTCTAGACCTTTGCTTATGATGTCCCTCTCCATTTCTCTTTTGATCATGCTTGGTGACCTACAGAATCTCAGTATGAAGTCAGCTTTCCCTCCCCTGCATTTCAGCCCCTACCCACAACACACCATAGATCTTGTCACTCTCAGATTGGTACCACTTTAACACCCCTACGCTGCCTGTCCTACTTTCTAAACACCTCTCCCCAGGCTCACAGTTCAGTTGCACAAGGGCACTCACATTCTTCTAGTCTACATAAGCTCCTATGCATTGACCTTATTGCTATTCTATCCATCATGGCCTTTCCATCTTCCTTCTCTGATTACCCAACAAGGCCTATCATCATCATCATCATCATCACCGTTGGCCCCCAAACTTTTTATTTCTCTATCACTTTTAGCAAATCACTTTCACAAAATCCAATTCAAATTTAAGTCCACCTCACCCCAGTTCTGTACCTGGATGGTTGAAACTGGTCATAGGGAAAATGCCGTGTCATCAGGAGTCTCATAAACTCTGTCCCTGTGTTGAAACACTACTACCAAGTCCCCACTGAACTCATTTCCCATGCCTTTGGATTAATTTTTAAATTTCTGCTTTTCCTTTTAAAACATCTCACTTCTCTCCCTTTCTCCTTATCAGTTTTTGATTGTGTTTAAAACAGCAGGACCCTATCACCTCCATCCCTAGAATACCAAGCTGAAGCTTATGTATGGCTCTCCTCATGTTATAAGGGAAAGCATGTCCCTTCTTCTATATATGGAAACAATTCCCACTTCCCTACCTCTGATTATTGTCTATGGAATTCACGCTGGTCAGAGTGAATTGCTGAGGTCACAATGACCCTCCTCTTGATGAATCTTGGGTATGCGTCTATGTACCATGTTTACTATCCCAGTGTACAGATGGAAGGCCCAACCCTCTCATCTACTCCAAACAGTAACTCTGTAGAAACCCACTGTTCTTGTTATCAAACCTCAGAAATACCATTTCCTCCTAAAAACATCTTGAAGTCAACAAAATCACAGTCCACAGGATCACATGTGGGGCCCCTAGTGGATTCATCTTTTCAGGAATATTGTTCGGGTGAGATGAAGAGCAGGTAGGAAGGACTGTCTCATTCAAACTCTCTGGGAATCTTCCTACCATAATAAACTGCCACACCAAATACTTTCTTTTGACACAGCACTAACCCTAAGCAAGTGAATTTTAGAAAATGGCAATTTCAGTAGCTTGCAGGACTAGAAGAGACTTCGAGGGTCCTCTAATCTAGCCCTCTCTTCCTCCTCTTTCCTGTAGGAAAGAAGCAGAAGGTACTGAGATGTAAGAGAGTTACCCAAGGTCAGACAGAGCAGGTGATGTTTTCTTGGTGGTAAGGCCTCCTTCAGCAGAGCAGGAAAGACCCCGGGAACCAGCTCAGTAGCCACCCTTGGTACCCAGAACCAGACTCTGTGAGGGGTTTGTTATCAGAATAATCTCAGGGAAAATATATGTAGGAAGAAGGGACTTATCGGATAGAGAAGAAGAAATTAAGGGTGCAATTTACACAAGATCTAGCCCAGCCTGACTCTGAAGGGGTTCTAGTGCATACTGTGGTCACAGAGCAGGAGCTATCTCATACAGGGAGGGGCTTCTTGATGTTTCTCACTGTGTGGGAGTTAAGTGCTATGCATAGCAAGTAGTTACCTTTAGGTACCTCCAGGTAAAACTGCCTGCAATTCAGAAGGGCAATATTTCTGGACAATTCACAGCAATGCCTACAGCAGCTGTGGGAGGCAGGGTCTGTGTACACTAAATATGGTAAAATGGGTCCCAGGAGATCCAGGTCAGGCACTGGCCATGTCTGCTGTAGTGACTAAGAGAAAACTCTCCAGATCCCAGAAAACTGGCCGGGATTCACTATCAGATGTGCATAGCCTTGAGTAAATCATTTAAACTTTGGTTTCCTGATATGAAAGGTAGGAAAAGAAGATACTCTGTCAGGACTGTTGTGAGCAGCCATTAAGCTAATGGTAGTACTTAGTCTAATGACTGCATTCAGTAACATTATTGTAATTACTACTAATAATTATATTACTATAATTGCAAGCAATTATCGTGATGATAAAAATTGACAGCCGTGGCATGGAGCTATGGGTGTTGCCATCCTTCTCTAGCATCCCAGAGAACCAGCCAGGCATTGTCCATGTCTCAGTAACAACACTAGGAGCATCCAAGAAATGGCATTATTTTTAGCCACAATGTGGATGTGAATGTGTGTCATTGGTGCTCCCACCCCACCACTGAGATAATTAACCAGAAGCAATTACACTGCACTTGGCAAATTGCAGCTTTGTCCTCTTTGCAAGAGACATGTTTTATTTATACTTCCTCCCTTGAGTCTTTTTGATTGATCACACATCACGTTCAACAGTTAAAGGTGAAATCCTGACACGGACTTCACCTAGGTTCACCCTCAGAAATGACCTCCCATCTCTGCCGCAGCAGCCGTCTCCCGGTGATGTGCTCAGTCGAACAACCGCAATGCCTCCCTCCCAGGCACATTTGCAGAAGGACCCCTTTTCAGTTGAGGTGCCAGGATCAGTTCCACACTCTGAGTCGGACACTTCTTCTCCCCTGCCTTGCCTTTTCTAATTTCTGAACTGCTGTAAACCAACATGTGTACAGAATATCGAGTTCATCGAAAGGCCCCGGAAGCTGGACAGTAAAAGTAGACACTCTAGTAGTTCCATCCCCAGGATGCGGGGATACTGAGGCTTATGAGAGGAAACTGTATGCATTACTCTTCAGAGAAAGAGGTGGGAGAAAATGGACATCCTGGAAATTTAAAGTGGATCTGATATGCCCAGTCAACGAGACAGTAAATAGAAATTCCTTAGAGACAGAGTCAAAATCTTTCAGTTCAGATAGTTTTCCTCCCCACCATGATCATAGTAGGAATCATGTTGTTTATTTTTGTTGTTTATCTGATTGCTCTTTTTAAAGACAGGGTCAGAATAAGCTATCCTTAAGCAATTAGTATAGTCTCACCTCACCTCAAATTTAGGATTCTTCTGGCTCAATCTCTGGAGTGCTACAGTTACAGGCATGCAGTACCACATTTGCCTTGTATTAGTGTTTGTGAGTTTGTATGTGTGTATGTTCCTGTTTGTTCAAACACACATATTCAGGATGGTTTTCACAGCACATGCGTGTGCTTATGTGTGGTGACCAGAATACAACCTCAGTCATTGTCCATCTTATTTTCTTTTTAGAGTTAAGGTTTCTCACTGGTCTGGGTAACTAGGCTCTCTGGCCAGTGAGACCCAAGGACCTGACAGTCCCTGCTTCCACAGAACAGGTTACAAAGGCACACCACACACCTGACATTTTTGACATAGGTTCTGGGGGGGGGAACTCAGGTCCTGCAAGCATTTTCCTCACTGAGCTATCTCCCACAGCCTCTGTATTAGAATTTTTATTAGTAGAAGCTTGATATTTAATAATACTGAAAACGAATCAGTTGTTAGCATTTTAATATATAACACTTTTCACAGTAAACAACCCTCTTTAATAAGCCTTCAGTACATTGGAGGTCTGAAATTTATAAACTCATGACTTCCTTTTCTTTAAAAAGAAAGTATGTATTTCTTATAAAATGAAACAAAAATATAACCCAAGAAAATCCACACCTTGACAAGATTTTTAAAATTCTGTTCTGTATCCAATTTATCTCTTTTGAGAGAGAAAGACAGACAGACAGGCAGACAGACAGACAGATTGGGCGCTTCATTAAGTAACAAAATTAGAAAGGAAAGGACATACTGGGCAGCTTTCTTCATAAACAATCATGATAAAATCTGCCACCATGGTTTGGTGAGTTGCCAATTAACCACACACTGTCACAAACTAGCATCTGCCACATCCCAGGCTCCCCTGATGCTATCACAGGTAAACATCATTGCTATTACTAAATAAAATAATACTTCAAAATAAACAAGGGAAAACATTTACTCTAGAACAGATTTTGATCATTCAATTTCATCTCTATATACTAGCAACAAACTTCCATTTAAAATTAGCCTCAGGTACTATTTTTCCTTAATTTAGAAGTTGGCTATCGGCACCTTACACAATGCAGACACTGTATTAGGCCTAAGAGATGAAGTTATGAGGTAAGTCCTGCTCTAAGGGAGGCTAGGGGAGATAACTAAGCATCAGTCAGGAAGGATGCTACCTATAAACACAGAGTGCAAGAAAGAGGAGGAACCTGATGCTCACCAGGTGAAGCGGGAGCTGAGCTTGACAGGGAGTTAACTAATAAAAAATTGGACAGGAAGCAAGAGCATCTATGAAGAGGGAACAACGTGAGCAAAGACCCTGAGGTTCATAACATGACCTGCTGCAAATGGAATCAAGAAAAAAATGTGCAAACACCATATAAGGTGACACTGGAGTCTTGGACAGAGTTGTAGCAGTGACAGTACACAGGGTCATTTTACTGGTGGCTTTCTGACATCCATCCCCATATTTCTTACTAGAGTCCAATTTCAGTCACACATTCTATCACATGGTCATGTGACACAGAAGTGATGTCACCCTCAGCCCATGGATGGGTCCCAGTAAGTCAGTGCTTTCAGATCCCAGGTTTAAACACGACATAGACAAATCCTACTAAGCCAAGGAAGGAATGCCACCTAATCCGGATCTTAAAGTGATGGGGGACCTTCAACTACATAAGAGAAAAGCCTCATTTCCTCTAGGAATATATAGCAAAGCCCGTTAGCTGAGTTACTGTTGTTGGCCACAGAACTAAGTGAACTAGTTGAACAGCAAAGAGGGGATGTTGAAGAAGTTTGGCCCTTGGTGACATTATACTGTCACTAGATCAAGCAACCCTGAGGTCAAAATCACCTCTGTATCTCTTATAATGGAGGACAGCAAATTTGTCCATGCGTAGAGCATTTTCTGAGACCTGCCTCCAACAGCATCACCCTGGGGACATCTTATGATAAGGGTTTTTGCTGCCTCATCCCAAGCTGAACAATGTTCCAGGCTTTGAGAGGAGGTTGGATAAGTGTGTGAATTATAGACGAGGACCTGCATATTCCTCGCCCCACCCAAACAGTATAAAACTAAGTGAAATATAAGGAAAAATAAATTTTCTATGCACATTTCAAATGGATTGTATGTAACACATACACACACATGCACGCATGCACACACTCACACACGCACTCACGCACGCATACACACACACTCAAAGAAACAAAGGTAAGAAACGCACTCCCTTGACCTATTTCTCTGAGGGAATTAGATTGTCACTGGGCTTTTGAATTCTGCTTTGCTTGGTGTGGTCTGGATCCTTTAGCTCTTTGCCACCCCTTGGATTTCCTGCAGAGAATATGCTTCTCTTCTATAATTAGACATCAAAGGCAATAGCTGTTTTCTGTATAAATTAATTCTACCCGTCATGAAAGAAAGAACATTTACTTTTAAAAATACATAAGGACCCAAAGAAAAGTAACCAGAGGCCTATCTAGCCCAGTCTGTTAGCAATGGAGAAACATTTCAGGTCTTTGTGTATCATGGCCAGATAGCTGAAGACTTATCATTGGTCATATAATAGAAAAAAATACCTTGAGAGCATGAATTTGTCCAATTTGTATTATAAACCCTCAATTTCTAAAATAGTTGTTCTTTCTCATTTTAAAGTTCCATTATATATAAAATAGACACAGTTGCAAGTTTTGAGACCCTCAGGAGATATCATTTAGCATCTTTGGAAAACATAATATTTAATTATCATAGCATGAGGTTCTTCTAATGGCACATTTCAACATTGCTACTGAGAGTTGATTTCGAAGAGGCAAATTAAGTGGTATTTCTACTCTCACACCTTATTTAAATACAAGCTACATGCATAATTATGCTTGATAACAATGCCACTTCAAAATAAAACACATGAAAATACATCAATACCCAGGGAGGTTTGCCCCTCAGTAACTACAATCAACAAAAAGTGCCACAAGAGCCACTCCACAGTGAGGTGGCCCCCGAAACTTCAGAGCCCTGACAGCTAGCTAATGCAGACCACGGGATCTGAACTGCAGGCAGCCTCCCTGGTGCCAGAGCCATTTCAGGTAAGGTGTACTACAAGAAGGAAGATGATGACATTTTCACTAATTACCTTTAAATATATTCACTTTCCTTTTTCTTTAGTTTCTGCTCAGTCATGTACTGCTCTTTGTCCTTGAAAAGTAATGTTTTTATTTTTCATTATTTTTTTGTTCTCTAAAATTTATAAAATTGTAAAATAAATAACGCAAGCAAACATCCTAAAAGAGACAGGAGGGGTGGTACCATCCCTGTCAGTCCTGTCTTCATAATGAATCAGCAACGATGAAGAAGGTGGATAGGGCATTAGGGCTTGTCATAAACTTCCGGATTCTCCCCCTAAGTGAGCACAGAGCAGGATTACCCTTCTCTGTCTCCTTTAAAGTTGGGTTGGCGTTTAACTCTCTTAGGTTTCTGGCTGTGAGCCCTAACCTTTAACAGCTGAACCATCTCTCCATGTAACTCTCTGTGACCAATATTTGTTGTGAAGCTTTCAGTCTTCACACTGTCTTTAACCAGGAGAGAGATCTTAGGAGCACGTGTCCAGGACAAGGCCCAAGCCCTTATAAGCACAATATGAGCTTATTAATAATAAGCAGAGAACTCCATTCACTCCCGGAAAGGTGCCCCCTTTCATGCAGGGTCACTGACTACACTGTTGGATGGAAGAAAACTGAAAAGAGAGCCCGAATTCCTTCAGATGACGTTCATCTCCTCCTTTCCATTTGATTAACTAAAAGTTCAGTGAACACTTTGGAAAAGATTGAAAACCACCCATTACTATATGAAGGTCACTGTGTTATGGTAAAATGTTTTCATTACAGGATATGGTCAACAACCTAATTCTAAATCCACACTTAACTGTGATCCTGAGATGAATACAGGAGTGCCTATGAGCTGTAAGGAAAGAACTGTATTGAGGGTGGTCTTCATATTGATTTAAAAAAACACTAATGTAAGCATATTCTGTGCTCTCTAGATGGCCAACTTAGATAAGACAGTGACAAGCCTAGGTCCACCCTTGGGTTAACATTGATGTGGCATGACTTTGTCAAAGGCCACTTAGTGAGGAACCAAGATGGATGTAATACCGAAGCACACACTGCATTTGTGCCTCGGGAGCTCTCAAATAGCTGAGGTGATCAGCACTGTGTCTTGGTTTAGTTCCAGAACATCCATATAATCTTTCACATTCATTTGTTCACATCAGTTTTATTGGGTTCGCAGTTTGGTTCAAACCTAACCTGTCAATTAGTTGGGTTTTTTTTTTTTTTGGTTTTTTGTTTTTGCTTTATAGCTATGTAAGAATGCGAACATGAGCTATTTAGATCTGCTTTTAGGCGATCTAAATTTAACATTATAAAACAAGTTGTACAGGTGATGGTGGTGATGGTGTGGTTCCAGGGCCATCTTTCCTCTAAATGACCTCTTGAATGGTGTGTTTCAGATTAGATTCAAAGCAGCTCTGTCTCTTTAAGGGGCTACATTGTCAACTTCCATGAACTTTCTTGCCATGAGGTTATCTAAAGCAAAAGAGCTAGCTCGCAGCCTCAGCGGCGGCGTATTTCCACTTCATTTGTCCGACAGAGGACGCCAGAGAAAGAAAGGCCACTGGAAAGTGAAAAGAATCAAAAATGAAGCAAATGCATTTGCAACTGTTTTGGAAACCAGAAGCAGATACAGCAGAATAGACCTGCCTTTGCGGTGACCGCGATGGGCGGGGAAGGCAGCGCTCACCATTGTTCATTCTTCGTTACCTTGTAAAGAGGAGTAAGAAACTGATGTACTATTTTGAGTTGGATCAGTCTGCGCTGAAAACATTAGCCAAAAGAGGGCCAAAGCAGACTATTGTACAATACTAAAAACATTTCACCTGCTTTCAGTTCCTGTTTCTTTTGTTTGGGTTTTGCTAAGTGATTTGTCTAATATCTCTGTTAATGTAAAAACACTAACTTATGCTTTCTCATGGCACTCAGTTCTGCTCATGCCTAAAGATCTTCTGGGAGAACCAGTGAGGCCGTGGCGGCGCCAACAAAGGCCTGATGCTGACCTCCCTGCAGACCCTAACCGATACAGCTTGAAAGCACATGAATACACTGCCAATAAGAGCTGTGTCCATGAACACAACACATTGTGCTGATGGAAAATGAAATTAACGAAAGAAAAGACTCGGATGAAGGTGGTGGTGGTGGTGGTGAAGGCTGATGAGAACAATGGCGGCAAAGGTGATGATAACAAACTGGATTCTCTCATCAGCTCAGGACTGTTTACAGGGTCCATCGTGTGCCAGGAGGAGAGTCAAAGCAATTGAGAAAAGATGGTGCAGGCGCAGGGGAAATGGCTCAGCTGTGATGAGTACTGGCTGCTCTTCCAGAGGACATGGGTTCAATTCCCAGCACACACATGGCAGCTCCCAACTGTCTGTAACTCCAGTTGCAGGGGATTAGACACCCTCACCCAGACCTACATTCAAGCAAAACAACAATGAATATAGAATAAAAGTAAACAATTTTTTTTAAAAGGATAGATGGTACAAAAGGCTGAGACTGCTCTGGTTTAAAATAAAGTTTTTAGTCTTTTGGCTTTCTGGGTCTGTTGTGGCCAAAATAAGAGAATTATCTAAAGGGAAGAATTATTTATTTTAGTTCATTGTTTCAGAAGACTCAGACCATAGTCAGCTGGCTCTACTACTCTGGGCCTGAAGCAAGGCTGAATATCACAGTAGTGGGGCTACATGGATGAGGACA
Source organism: Lophiomys imhausi (assembly GCA_907164525.1). Lineage (NCBI taxonomy): Eukaryota > Metazoa > Chordata > Mammalia > Rodentia > Muridae > Lophiomys > Lophiomys imhausi. Next base: position 3,196,138 of record CAJQZJ010000819.1, read on the forward strand.
CTGTTTACTGCATGGCCAACAGGAAGCAGAGAGATGGGAATTTATTGGGGACCAGAAATATCTCCTAAAGTGTGTCACTTTAGTGGCCTAATTCTTCTAGGTAGGTCACATCTCTCAGTTGCCACCATCTCTTATTTAGTGCTCCTAGCTGGGGACTAAATATTTATCATGTAAGTCAGAACATCTAGTTTGAAAGTAGAACTTTATCCACAGAGTTTTGTCCCTTTGCCAATGTTCAAACAACACATTCATTCATTCATTCATCCATTCATCCATCCATTCATTCATAATTTACAGATCAGTCAATCATTTGCCATTACACTTGTCCATAGCTGCTCAGTGGGCAGCCAGTGCTAGATAGACCTAACCTAGCTCAGGCTTCCTGGACTTTGCAACATAGTGTTTATATAGAATGCCTCCTGTCGTAACCCTGCTCTTCATGTTCATTGTTATATAAAGCCCACCACAAATGACCACTCAGACACAGTTTGTAGCTAATTGAAAGTCTTTATTCCAGCTGGCTGGGACCACACTCAGTTATTTGGGACCAAAGTGTAGCACAGAACATTTAGAGCAAGAGGCTTTTAAAGGCTAAACCACATCCTGGTAACCCACTCTGTAGCTACAGTGGGAGGTTTGTACAAGCAAGCAGTTTCACAGAAACTAAGACAAGTTAGTTGTGGTATCTTGACCTTGGGTTTCTAAAATGGAATTGGATAATTTTCCATGGGGAAATCAAGAAGATCAAGACTATCATCAAGATCAAACTCTAGTTAAACTCAAAATGGTCTCAGCAAGAATACAAAGTAGTGGAACCTCTACATAATATCTTGCCCTGTCACAATCCTGACAGTCTTCCTGGGGTGCCTTTGTATTATCCTATTTTACTTATTTTTTGAGATAGTGTCTCACTGTGTAAAGCAGATTGTTCACAAACTCTGATCTTCCTGCCTCAGCCTCTCAAGTACTAAGACTACAGGCATGTGTCTCCATTCTTGGCTATCAGTTTACTATCAAAAGGGGTGTGTGTGTGTGTGTGTGTGTGTGTGTGTGTGTGTGTGTGTATGTGTGTGTGTGTATGGTTTTCTAGAGGAACTGATGCAATTAATAGATATTACAAAGTGGGTATATCAGATTATATGATAAGGGCTCCAACTATTGCTGCCTGTGCGCTGAAAGCCTAAGAACCTGATTGCTCTCAGCCAACAAGGCTGGATGCCTCAGCAAACCCAATCTAGCAATGAAGGTCTAGAACATTCCTGGAGGAATTCTGGTCCTCAGTTCATGTTGGCAGGCTAAAGAAGCTGATTGCTGATGTCAGTAAGAATGGCAGCAGCAGCAACAGAGTAGGTGCATTTACTAGCAAGGAGAAAAATGGGCAGGCAAAAAAAAAAATCACTGCTTTTCCCTTAGACATCTTTATATTTTTCCTGCCTTCAGAAGATCTTGACCTGAGCATACTGAGGTGTCCTCCCCCTTTAGTTAATCATTCGGGGAAAACCCTCACAGACACACTCAGAGGCATGACTCTTAATTGAACCCAGTGCCAACTTAATCTGACAACTGTTGGGTCCAAAGGAAAGTCCAATTCCTCAAACTCCAAAAGGTAGTGCATATGTCCAGAAATAACATTCTTGGTTCAGCACAAGCTGACCCATAGAAGCATTTCCAAAAGCCCACAGACAGCATTTCTCAGGAACCTGTGAAATGGGTGGGTTTCTGCCTTGCGGAAAGAGCTGCTTCCCTCTCTCCCCTTCCTCTGGCAAATGGGACATCTGGCTTCCTATCAGCATGCACCTATGGTGCACACCAAAGGCAATGCTGGCCTCCAGACTGCTCTAGTCCCCATTTGCACGTGTGTGTATCATAGTTCACACCAGCCTCCTGGCCCTTCTCACCTCCCCAGCTCCTCTCCCACTAAGCCAGCTCTCCAAATGTTGCAGCTCCCTACCTTCCCTCCTCCCAGGCACCCCTCCATTCTCTATGTAACAATGAGGTTTCTCCTTCTTGCTCCCCCACTATTCTATTTTCTCTCTTGCTGTTCTCTGCTCTTCTCTCCACTTCTTCCCATCACTCTTTCCTGAGAGATAGCCCTGGGTACGTCCATGTCCAGTGTCTGCCTTCTTTTCTCTCAGCTCTGGACTCTTTCAGGTCTCTCTCTCTCTCTCTCTCTCTCTCTCTCTCTCTGTCACACACACACACACACACACACACATACAACTTTCCACTGTGGAGCGGTCGGTCATCTTGGTGGTTTCTTTACTGTGCTCTCTCTTATGACAACCAAGAGTAGCCATCATAGCAGCATTTACCTCTTCATAGAAGATAGTTGCTCTATCCCCGGATTTATGTTTTATCTGTTGAATGGCTCTGCTTTGGGAATTTCCTAATTATAGGGTAAAAATTATGTTTATGCAGTAGGCCATATGTGATGAAGGATTGAGGCCACACTACATATATTGACCCAAAAGTACAGTTAGATTAATGCTACACATATACTGGTTATCTTTACTGGTACCAACATTCTGGATTTGAAGAGCACTTCTGCAAAAATTTCCCCCTCCACCTAAAATCCTCCTGAGTCTATATTTCTAAAGGAAAATATGATTCATCTGAGGCTGATTTGTTTGCATTTCTCTCACCACAATGTTGTTTTGGAGAAGCTAATGTGTAAAAGGCCTCTCAGCAGCTTCTTGGGAGCTTTTTCCTTCGCAGGAGGAAGGAAGTAGACAGTGTTTACCAAGGGTAAACAAAGCCATTCCAAAAAATCCAGGAGTAGATCTGAAACCCGAACTCACCAAGGGCCAAGGAGGTTTGGTTTGAAGAGTACACAGTCTCTGTTCTCTGCCTTGGAAAAAGACCACAGCCCAAGCGTCAACATGTCTTCTGAGCAGAAGTGAACAGGAAGCCTCCACCTTTTGCACGCTTTCATTGAGCAAGCGTTACTGCACGTTCTGTGCTGAGATGTGTTTGCTGCATCCAATAAACACGCCTAATGATGCTCTCAACAAAGCTCGCATTTTAAGCCTTGTTTCCGCTCTCCTTTTCATGTTGTTTGTCTCAGTGAAAGGATCAAAGCAAAGAGGCTACTTTTCCCAGACTCAATCAGGCAGGAGTTCTTTGAAGTAAATGTGATTCCCTCCTCCTTTTCTCCTTGAAGGACAAACCTTCATAATCAGAGGCTGACAGTAGTTTTCCCTAATACTAGTCCCTTAGCAGGTGCACATAAGGCTCAGGAAGTGACATCTGCAATCTTTTCCCTTGGATCTCCATGCCTTGTTTTTCACTTGATGAGAGAGATTGGATTGGGTGGATTTTAATATACCCAGGATAGTTGAGAACATCTAAAGAAAACATCATCCATTCATCAAAAACACAAGAAAACAAAGACACAAGAGAGTTCAGCCGAACAGAAAAATAAATCAGGGAATTTTTGAAAAAGACATGTGTAGTTACAGCTTCAGGCTGTCTTCAGAAAAAAAAAAAGAATCAAAATAACTCCATTAATGATCATCTCAGAAGCAAAATGAAGCTGAAAGCTTGTTACTATGGTTCCTGCTTCCATGGGGAAGTCAAAGTATCTTACAAAATAATAGGACGGGGAAGTTTTAAAAACAAATGCAGAAGTCAAGCTGAGTGTGACTTCTTCTGCAGCCTTTCAATGACATGATATGCTACGAAGCCTGTGAGCCTCAAACAGGGAATATTTCTCTAACGGGCGATAAATAATAATCACAACAAGTGTGTACACTCACAGTGCGCTGGTCATTGCTCTGGGGCTTTATGAACTCTCTCTCTCTCTCTCCCTCTCTCTCTCTCTCTCTCTCTCTCTCTCTCTCTCTTACTATATCAGCATCCTTGTCAAGGGTTTCCATGTTACTTTAAGTTCCATTTCATAGAAGAGAAAACTGAGATTCAGAATGTCCAAAGTCAACAGGTCACAAATGGCAGGGATAAAGCCCAGATCTATTTGATGCCAAAGTATATGCAGGATTTATCAGAACCTGTTATTTGTCTTAGAGTGTTTGACACTCAAATACTGAAGTCACATCTGTTCGCTAAGCACACCAAACCAAGAATTTCACCCGAACGAAATCCCATTCTCATTGTTCTTAATCTCCAAGAGAAACTGTTTTATAAGTCTCCAGGCAAGCCTCAGCACTCTCTGCTGCATGGTGGTTGTATTAACCCAATTCTCTAGATATTTTCACCTTCAGAATTTTAACATGAGTGCCAAAACCTATCAAATGATATATTAAAACATGCCAGCATTTTGTCATGTGTAAATCAGACCCCGAAGTGGCCATTTCAAAGTGACGAGCAGAGGGGACAGTAGGCACAGTAGATTAAGGTATGTGTCACCAAGCCTAAGGATGGAGTTCAACCCCACCCCACACACCTCCCTCCACACAAATAAATAAAATGCATTTGTTCCACTTTGCTTCTCTGTTGCTAAAGTAAAACACTGACCAAAAAACAAGTTGCGTGGTGGGGGGGATTATTACAAGTTACAGTCCTTTGTTGAGAGAAGCGTGGGCAGAAAGTCAAGGCAGGGACTGGTGGAGAAACACTGCGTACTGGCTTGCCCCCTCCGGGTTGCCTAGCTACCTTTTGTATGAGCCCAGGCTCAGCTGTCCACAAATGGGGCTACCCACAGTAGACTGGACCTTCCTACATCAATTTAAAAATTAAGAAAATGCCCCATACATGTGGTCACAACAAATCTACCTAAGTAATTCCTCAGCTGAGGTTCCCTTTCCCTGGGTGACTCTGGGTTGTGTCAAGTAGGCCCATGATGCCAGCTAGCTATGACAGTAAAAATAAATAAATAAACAAACAAACAAGCAAATAAATAAATAAATGATTGGAACTGTCAAGATGGATCATCAGGTACAGATGTTCCCTGTGCAAACTCGAAGACTTCAATTTAATTCCTGGAACTCATGGTGGACAGAAAGCACCAATGTCCAAAAATAGTCCTCTAACCTTCACACAAGTTATATGTGTGCATGCAGGTGTGTACACACACACACACACACACACACACACACACACACACACACACACA
>CAJQZJ010000819.1:3201215-3242112 GCA_907164525.1 Lophiomys imhausi
ACACACACACACACACACACACACACACACACACACACACACACACACACACCCCAAATCTTTAAAATGTTTCACCAATAAGATATTTTAAATGTCTTTTAAAGTACTCAGGGTGGTGGGCTGGAGAGATGACTCAGTGGGTAAGGGTCCTGGCTGCTCTTCCAGAGGACCCTGGTGGATTTGAAATCATCGGAGTGATTTCCAGAAGTGTCTGTGAAGCTGCTTCCAGACAGCTCTCACTGAGAAGAAAGACCCACCCTGAATATAAATGGAGAGTTAAAAATGAGGAGCATCCATATTCATCTCTCTCCACTTCCTGACTGCAGACATTCAATGTGAAGAGCTGCCTTGAACCCTTGCCACCGCAGCTAAGGTCTCTCTTGACACTACACCTACACCATAATGTGAGTCAAATGAACACCAAAAACCGTGAGCCAAGTAAACAGTTCTTCAGTTGCCTGGCAAGAGTACAGATATACTGAATAAGGACTTTATAATGAGCTATATTCCTACATATTTTGATTTATTATATATATATTTTTACTTTGTGTTGGGGGGAGGGCATGCATGTGCATCGGATGTCAATCTGTAAGAGTCAGTTCTCTTGAGAATCAGAAGGATGGAACTTAGATCATTAGTCTTGGCAGCGAGTGTCTTTATCCACTGAGTCATCCACTCAGTACCATTCTAATTTGGGTAGTAATTTTCTTTGTTGAAAAAAAAAACACACTAAGTAAAGGAAGTTTCATTCACTGACATCCTTTCTTGTCCTCATTGTAGCTTTTCATTTTGTTTTTATTTTTTTCGCCTCTTCCCTGAACTCTCAAACATGACTGTGGTCCCATGGGACCATGGAAGCTAGCAGGTAGACTTGGCTTGAATTCTGCCCCAGTAGAATTCGAGCAGAAGTGATATGTACCGCTTCTGAGTCTACCCCAGAAGCCTTCCTCCAGGCTATGTGCCATTATTTTTCTGACCCCTGTCTGGAAATGAAGGACTGTGAGCCTTAGGCTGAGATGCAATATGGAAAAGGGTTGAATCTAAGAATGTAAAACACAGTCACCATTAGCCGGATAGAGCTGTCTCAAGAGCAAGAACCAAACATTATGTTGTCACTGAACACAGACTCAATACTGGGATCAGGACTGCTCTTAGCAGTGACCTTCCTTTATTGACCTTTATTTCTTTTGACTCTTTTTATTACAAGTTTTCAGTGGTCCCTGAGAGACCACTTCAATGCATGTATCGAAATTAAGCAAATGTGTCCTTGAAGCAGTGATCTGCTTTGATGCCCAGTGTCAGTTCAGCAAAAACGGTTCTCTTTCAGAGAAAGAGAACCTATTGCCCATTCCCTGGATGGGTTTCTCCTTGTTTCTGGGAAACTGCTCCTCGCTGTGCCCAGTCATATGCTGTAGTGGTGTACAAAGCCAGCCCTGGCTGCTAAAACAGGTCAGTGGCATGGATGCCATTAAGTGCCACCAAGTCTTTCTGCAGATTTCTCCTCAGAGAAAGTTAGGGCAAAAGGCTCTCTCAGCCCAGAGAACAAATCTCAATAATGTGAAAGCCTAGAACTTTTTGTTTGTTTGTTTGGTTGGTTGGTTGGTTTATTTTGTTTGTTTTTGTTTTTCGAGACAGGGTTTCTCCGTGTAACAGCCCTGGATGTCCTGGACTCGCTTTGTTGACCAGCCTGGCCTTGAACTCACAGAGATTCACCTTCCTCTGCCTCCCTAGCACTGTGACTAAAGGCGTGTGCCACCATGCCCAGCAAGCCTAATACTTTCTGCCCACCTTGCTGTAGAAGAAAAGTTCAGTAGCCAGGACCATAAAGATAGAAAGCATAAAGATGAAAATTCTATTCCAGGCAGAAGAAGTAGAAATAGTCCTGAGGACATCATCTTACTCACTTGGGTCACCACTGACCTCACTTCAGACATTCTGGACTCCTCAGCTTTATGGGATTATTACTAGTTTGTTTTTCAGCTCTATATCACACAGCCTTGCCCTTTCATCCATTCTGAATTTTGTTGAATAAAGAATTCCAGTGTGACCTATGGTCACTTAATTTTTGACAAAGAAGAAGCCAAAACCATACAATGAAAAAAAGGACAGCATCTTCAACAAAGGGTGCTGGTCTAACTGGATGTCACATGTAAAAGAATGAAATTACACTCATACTTATCACCTTGCACAAAACTGAAGTCCAAGTGGATCAAAGACCGTAACATAAGGCCTGACACACTAAATCTATTAGAAGAGAAAGTGGGGAAAAGCCTCGAACTCATCAGCACAGGTGACAACCTCCTGAACAGAACATCAACAGCTCAGGCTCTAAGACCAACAATCAATAAATGGGACCTCATGAAACTGACAAGCTTCTGTAAGGCAAAGGACACTGTCATTCAAACAAAATGGCAACCTACAGATTGGGAAAAGATCCATCCATTTGGCTGCAAATTGCATGATTTCGTTGTTTCTGATAGCTGAGTAGTATTCCATTGTGTAGACGTACCACAGTTTTTTTTATCCATTCCTCAGTTGAGAGACATCTGGGTTGTTTCCAGTTTCTAGCTATTACAAATAAGGCTGCTATGAACATAGATGAGGAAACTTCCTTGTGATTTGGTGAGGAATCATTTGGATGTATACCCAGAAGTGGTATGGCTGGGTCTTGAGGTAGAGCTATTCCAAGTTTTCTAAGATATCGCCAGACTGATTTCCATAGTGGTTGTACAAGCTTGCACTCCCACCAGCAATGGAGGAGTATTCCCCTTTCTCCACAACCTCACCAGCATGTGCTGTCATTTGAGTTTTTGATCTTAGCCATTCTGACAGTTATGAGATGGAATCTCAGAGTCATCTTGAGTTGCATTTCTCTTATGATTAAGGATGCTGAGCATTTCTTCAAGTGTCTGTCAGCCATTAGAGATTCCTCCTTTGTGGAGAAAGGGGAACACTCCTCCAATGGATGGAACTAGAGAAGCTCATCCTGAGTGAGCTAACCCAGACTCAGAAGGATACAAATAGCATCTATTCACTTATAATCGGATTTTAGCCATACAGTACAGGATAACTATACTACAACCAATGCACCAAAGGGAACAGGAATATAGATTTTGTTTCCTATCAATGAGACACTTTGCCCTAATGGTGCTGCCTTGTAGGCCCCCAGTGTATGAGGGGGCTCTTGGCCCTCATATGACTGCTGAGCTGGGGCGGGGGAACTGTTATGTAGAGACACTCCACTCCAGAGGAGTGGGATGGAAGGGATAGGGGGTAGAGGGTGGGAGTGCAGGACTGGGTGGGGTGGAAAGAGGGCACTTTGATGGAGATGTAACCTGAAGTAATAAATAAACATAAAAAATAAAGATATTCTGCTTGGATGAGCTGATATTTTTATAATACATTTCCAAATTATTCTAAGTAGGTAGAGCAACTAACTATATCTTTAATGTTGCTTTTCCTGAGCAAATGATTTGTAGATTAAAATATTCATAAATGTTAAAAAAAAAGAATTCCAGTGTGTATGGTCGAAGAAACCTCAACACTAAAAATTCGATAATGAAATATGTATATTATTTTCTGTTTTTATCAACGTCTTAAAAAAAAACCTTCCTCTCACAATTATGAAAGCTTTTAATGCAAGCCTGACTGGATAATTGAGCCTTGGTGTTCAGGAAGGATTCAGGCTAACTACAGCTGGTTATCAAAAAACTCCATCAGATTATTCCCAAGGACTGCAGGCTTTTGTATGTCCTGTATTGTGATATGCACTCATTATGCAAATTAGACCTATAATTGCTTGCTCACACATATTCCATTTTCAAATGCCCCACAGAAAATAACCCAGAGCTCTAGTTCAGATTATGCTGTGACCTCCAGACCTTTCACCAACTGCGCAAGCTTGAAGCTTGGCTGAGCCATAGCTCACTCTCTTTGTGATTCTGGCCTCTGTGGCCACCCTTCCGTTCACGAGTTCTGAAATTGGGTGGGGAAAGATTGATGACTCAGAAGAAGTGAGAAATCGCCTACCAGAAGAACCTGAGATGCTGAGCATGCTGTTGAACCTGCAGTTGCATTAGCGTTGTCATCCTTCAATCCTTCTTCATCTTTATTTCATATATGAGTCAATACTCTTCTTGGCAAATGACAAGCCTGACACAGAGTGGCTTAATCAAAAGGAAGAGAGAACTGTTGTCTTCAGTGAAGGTAACTCCTGGGCAGGTCTGGCTTCCAGTGAGGATAGGAGCTCACACAGTACCAGCAAGTATCTCCACCACTGTCTCTCTACTCTGCTACCTTTTGGGGCCATTCTCAAGCATGGTTTCCTGGTGTGATGATCCTCAGCACTTACATTCTTTGTTGTTTTTGTTGTTGTTGTTGTTGGGAGCCTAGCCTTTAAAGGCTGAGCCATCTCTCCAGTCCAGCACTTGCATTCTTTTTTTTTTTCATTTTTTTAAAATAATTTATTTTTTATTTCTTCAAATTACATCTCAATCACAATCCCCTCCCTACTCCCCCCTCCAGTCCCACCCTTCCACCCTCCTCCCCCTCAACCCCCCCATCCTCTTCCCTTCTTTTTTGTTTTTTTAGTTTAAGGTATTTATTTTTCCCCCCAACAGCTCTCCCTTTCAGTCCAAAAAATGGTTCTTTTTCTTATAACTATAAATACAATACAAAACAACAGAAATAAATAGGCCACAATTATAAGAGTTATATGGCTTAGCATACATTCCCAATGTCCAATCCATATGTATTTGGCACCTGACTTTAACATTCTACTATCTAACCATCTCCATGAGTTTAAAGTTCAATATCCAACTCAGCTTTCATACTAACTTGCCTCACAATTTTAAAAATATCTTTTTAGATCCAGAACACCCTCTTGATTCCTAAACAACTCAAAATTTAACTATGAGACTCTAGCTATCTATTCTTCAACCACCTCAGAGACCTAGGAGGGATAAATATATCTTATTATATAGGAAGTGCAGGGCCTGCAGCTTCCAAAACTAAGAAATGACATACCAGTGGCTGCCTGGACAGTTCCCATTTTCTCTCCATATATTACAGCATCAATCTTCAGCCATTTGGCCCCATTTCTCTGACAGACATTGGTAGTAGAGCAGGAATTATGAAGGACTTACCTACCCTGTCTTGGCAGAGCTAGGCTGTCGACTTATCTGCTTCCAAGTTTTGTCCTTTTTGGACAGCATTCTGTCTACAGTTGAAGCAAGGGGTTTTTCTTGCCAAGAGAAAGGCTTACCACCAATTCAATCATATCCCACTGGAGATTCTTCGATGCTCATCTTCTACTTGGAGTAGAATAGGGGATGCTGTCAGGAGCTGACATGTCTGGATATCAAAAAATCTTAAGTTAAGAAAACATCTTTGAATGCCATATTCTGCAGATCTCTTGAGGTTTTTAAAGATGCCCTATCTATCTCTTATATTTAGATAAGCAAATATTGCTTGTCTCTTAGCAACTTGATTTCTGAGTAGCTTAGAAAATAACTGTGATAGACTGTCATAGTAACTAACAAAATGACATGTTTTCTTGACTATTAGTTTCCATTTCTTAATTATCCTAAACAGTTTATGTCGGTTGGTAGCAAGAGGCCAAAACTTGACATTTCATTTTTAAGCATTACTAGGAACAATACCTATAAGAAGCGTTACCCTTAATTTTGTATCAATATACAAAGATCAATATCGATGTAGCCCAATACAATCTTAATTTTACATCAATATACAAGGGTCAATACCATTGTGGCCAAATATAATCTTAATTTTGTATCAATATACAAAGATCAATACTGATGTAGCCCTATACAATCTTAATTTTGCATTAATATACAATGATCAATACCAAGTTAGCCAAATATAATATTAATTTTGTATCAGTATACAAAGGTATAAGGCCATATTCAGTAATCTGTCCTTTTTTCTTGATCTTTCCTATACTATGTCTATGTCCCATTTTTCTCAAGTCTGTTCACTCCTACATAGGAGAGAAAGAAGGATATAGAAAAGAAAAAGAGAGAAGTCCCTGGGTCTAACCTCCAAAACCCATTTAACAAGACCATTTAACAGCTTGTAGTCTTTTCCCCTAAATAACAAAATGTTCTATTATCTATCAAATAACCAAAGGGGGGGGACACCCTCCCCACCTTCTGGGGATGGGATGTTGTTCTCTTAAAATGACTTCCTGCTGATTTGGGACATAGTAAAGCACTTGCATTCTTAATAAGCTTCAAATCTATCAGAAAAACTAATCATCTCTCTTGCCCTCATGACTTCAAAGCCAGCTCACGGGCCTGCTGCAGGTGGCAAGAGGCAAGGGAAGGGCAAGGGCATCTCTCCATAACAAGGGGCAGGGCCAACTTGCCCATGCTCGCACCCTTAGGACCAGCTCACTAATGCCTCCACTACCACTGTGCTGGTGAGAAAGTGCAGTAGGTACACTTACTGCCAAGCCTGACAATCTGAGTTCAATCCCTGGAATCCGCATGGTGGAAGAGAACCAACTCCCATAAATTGTCCTCTGCACCCTATATTTGCACTATGGCACATGTGTGAATTTGTATGTGCACCCAAACACTAAATAAAATAAAATGTCTTCTTCTTGCCCCTTGCTGCCTGCAACAGCAGGAGAGCTGGCCTTGAGGTCTTGGGAGTGGGAGAGCAGGCCCTGTACCTCACCTGGGCAGCTGGCCCTGAGGGACGTGGGACCAGGAGGGCTCTCTGTCCTCTATTGGCTGTGACATTGGGTGAACTAGCTCAGGCAGAGCGGGAGAGCTCACCCTGGTGGTATGGGCACAAGAGAGTTTATGGGCTGACCAACTGAGCTATCTCCCAGGCCCAGATCCAGAGCTTTGAATTGGCCCACTCCAATATCTACCCAATCTATGGTCTGCTGGAGTGTGTTAAAAGGCTGGTCCTGCAGATCTAAAGTTGCAGGACCTCCATGACACAGGACAACAACAGGATAGGAGACCTGGTTAGGATCCAGTATTGATAGTGTAGCAGAAGCCAGGGGCCTCAAAAGGAGACCAGTGACTTATTGCAATGGACATTTGCAAAGGGTATGACTCACTGTGACACGCCACAGCTTCTACAACAAGATGCTTTGGGTTTTTTTGTTTCGTTTTTATTCTATCTTATTTTATTTTGGTGGGGAGGTTGCAAGGGTGGAAGGTGCATACAAAGGGATGGGGAGATAAGCAGGATTGGGGTGCATGATGTGAAATTCACAATGAATCGATAAAAAGTTTAAAAAAATAAAAATATTTAAAATCTAAAAAAAAAAATCAATAAATAAAATAAAAAATAATTTAAAGCCTTCCCCAAAGACACTATTTGGGCCACATGCTCATGCTAAGGCAATTTATATGGCAGGGATATGTGTAATGTTCCTGTCAGTAAGACTTAACATTACTAATATACTACAAGGCTGACAAGAATACTCAGAAAGGGGAATGAACACCTAATGTTTGGACCAGTTGAGGTAATTAATAGTAGCTGCTATAATAAGTAAAATCAGATATCCATAGCTGAATGGTAAGCTGCATTTTTTTTTTTATTCCTGCGAAGTCTAATGTTGAGAGGTTCTGGTTCGGTACCTCCCTTGGCAGCTCTCCACCAGCACTGACCCAGGAATCCAAGCTTCTCTCGCTCCAGAAGACCACTATCTGTATCACAGAGTCTCCAAGGTGGCCATGGGAGGGAAAAAGTGAGTCGGCCGGCCATGCTTGCAGCTGCCTAGGCTTTAAAGTGACACATCAATCTGTCTCTGCATTCATTGGGGAGAACATAGTCGTGTGGTCGTACAGAGATGCAGGGGAGATGGGAAACACAATTGAGATGTGTGACTAGGAGAAGGAAACAGATCTGTGGCACCTGGCCTGCCTTTGAAAAGTCCCAATTCACATCTAACACAGCCAGAACTGCTCAAAGCATTGACTTGGTTCAAACAAACATAGAGTTGGAGGCAGCTGGGTCCTAAGAGGTGATCTGGTTCTACTCACTACTTAGAAAAGTGGGAAAGGAAAGGTCTCATTCCTGACACAGGGCTACTGAGGGGAAAAAAGAAGCCTCTCCTTCCCCAGATACCAGAAGCCCATCACGCCTTGTCAAACCTTGTTCATACCAGGCATAGACTGAAAGAAATGCGGTAGGAGTTATCAAGAGACTGCAAGACCCTAGACTACTAGACTGGACAACTAGTGCAGTTCTGAGCTCTCATTTACTTATCTGCCTACCCCGAACTCTTAGCAAGCATTAAATCCCTCTTCCACTGTTTCCCACTACAGCACCAGCAGCATCCGGTTGTCCTAGTAACTGACAGTTTAACCTCCGAGGGCTCCAAGAATGTGTTCTCCCAGTTGTTTGTGTTTGGGGCCCTGCACTCAAACCTGCAGCAATCCACATAAGCTCTGAGAGTGAGAGATGATGGCTCTGTGTAGAAGTGAATTACCTTTCATGTGTGGAGCACATATTTTACGCCCAGAATGTGCTTTGCAGATTCTGTCATCACAGCCCTTGTTAATGCTTGGTGAGTATCAACTGGGGCTAAGCAAGGAGAACATGAGGAAAATGTTCAGCCACAAATGGGTCATCTCTAACACACACACACACACACACACACACACAGACACACACACATACATACACACACATGCACACATATAGATATATACACACACAGACACACACATACAGATACACACACAGACACACACACATACAGATACACACATACACACATATGCACACACAGACACACACATACAGATATACACACACATACACCCACATATACACACATACACACACACATAGACATACACATACAGATAAACACATACATACACATATAGACACACACACATACACACATATAGACACACACACAAACATACATACACACACACACTTCCCTGCAAAGGCTCAGGAACAATTGCAGAAGAGGGAGCAGAACGTTTGTAAGAACTAGAGGTCAGGGAGGACAAGAAGAAAACAATGTCTCTGGGCATGATAAGAGTACTGCCCTCATAAAACAACAGTAACTATGGCCGCATGCACAAGACCTTTATAAGATCAAGCCAATCCGTATTCAAAGCAGGGGGAACGTCTCACGAGCCTCCCCTCTAGCTAAGGAGCTATTGACAGTGGATGACTTCTGGGAGTGGGAGAGTCATTTTTCTTTAGGGGTGTGATCTTTGGTAGATCCAAAACAATTCAATGGCTGGCTCCACATTCATGAGTATACGGGCAACATAAATCAACTCATTGGTATAGTTATTTTTTTAAAAGGGAGAACACAAAGTTAGGAGGGATAGGGGGTAGATCTGGAAGATTCAGGAAGAGAAGTGGGAGGGGTGAATATGATTAAAGTGCACTGTATGCGTGTATGGAATTCTCAAAATAAAAAACATTATACAGTAAAAAGCTTAGTGAGTATATCGGTTACTTTTATTACTCCAGCCCAACAGAAACATAAGTGAGATATTTATTTTAGCTATTGGTTTCAGACATCTCACACAAGTTAGGCAGGGAAGGTAGTCAGAACAGTTACATCACGATACCCAGGAAGCAGAAAATAGGACACAGGAAGTGCCCAGGGCAAGATAGAGCCCACAGGGACATGGTGACATGCAGCTGCCCTTGGTGTCCTACTTCCTTCAATAAGGCCCCACCTCCTATCTTTGTCTACCACCTACATTGTCATCATATTATGAATCCATCGAGACATTGACCCATTCATTAGATTGAAGCCCTAAGGATCTAACTGACTCTGGAAACACCTCACAGACACACCCAGAGGTGTAGTTCCCTTTTCTTCCGGTATTTCTCAGTTCAATAAAGTTAAGAGTCAGGGTTAAGCACCATAGAGCACTATGCAGAAGACGGGCTGATAAGGAGCAAGCGGCTTCTCTTCCAGACTCACAATGAGGATGATCATCTCTTCCTAGGAGGAAATGGCTTCATTTAGGGGAGAATTCTAGTTCCTTCACCTACTATAAGCCCTTGACTTGTACTTTTAAAAGACCCTCATCTATAGTCCCTCAAAGGAAATTAAGCTGTCACCTTGACAGTTTTTAGTGGGGCCAGACAGGAAACTAGTTTGGCTTCCAACAGCCCAAACAACCCCCTCAGTGCTACTTGTTTCAGACGCTTCTCTCTCCAAGCAAGCCTCCAGCTCAGGGTGGCTCTTCCATTTAAGTCATCAGAACATAGCTATCTCAATGGCTCATTCCCTCAGTTCTTTGCCAAGCTCTCGGTTAGCCAACCAACTTGATAATGTGATTCACGATTGCCTGTGATAACATTTCCCAAATAACACATGTTCCTTTCCACAGAGGCCTCTTCGAGATAAACGACCTGCCTAGTATAGACAAGGACACGTGCAAATTGTGGTAGAGAAAGTCTAGTTGAGAAGACAAATCTGTCTTAGAAATCCCACGCTGAGTTCAGCTGGGTTGGAGGTTTGCCGAATCACAGCGGCTGGCTTCAGATCCGTGAGGCAGGTAGCAATTCCTCGAGGAATGTGGCTGAAAAAAAAAAAAACCTGCCTAATTCTCACCCACCACTTCAACTGCCTGAATGGGGGCATTCACTATGTGCATTTCCTTACCAGACTGCAGAAAAGGTCGCTATAATATCCTTTTTTTTTTTTTTCATTTCATGTGAACATTTTTGAGAGGCCATCTCTACTTTTCTTACAATTTTAGGGACACCAGGGTTTTGTCATCTGAACTCCAGCTTTTTTTGGGAACTTGCCTTTCTTGTGTTTCCTTTGGCTGACCTTCACAGTCTGATCCACAAAAGTGTGCCTGAGGCATGGAAAGCCAGACTGAAGGTACATATGCTAATGGCACCTTGGCTTACTCTAATACTCTCAGTCCTTCTTTTAAAAGCTGTATTGAGGTGTGACTGTGGCAGTGGCAGAGATTCCTGCTGAGGGTCCCATGTGATTGGCTACAGTTCAGTGCTTACTGAGAAAATGTTTGAGGGCATGCTTCCGAAAGCAGCTTACCACCCTCCCACGGGCACAAAACCTTAGTGATGTTACACCCCAAAATAGAACAACACACATACTTCACTGTTGTCTCATTTCAGTCCCAGGCTCACCTGGGTAGCCCTTGCATCTCATAAAATCAAATTTGGGGGAACCTTTCTGAGAAAGAGACCTACTTAAATATCCATCAGGCTGGCCAGAGATCAGAGAAACAGCCTCTAACTAGGAAGGAGCCCTGGTCCAAGTTCATGAAGAGTGGGAACAATACCTGTTCAAACATCTGCCCACTGTGTCACAAGTCAGCCCAACCAGGAGACAGAGGCTGGGGAGCCAGGAAACCTAGGACCCTGCTGAGAATCAGACAGTGTATGACCTTCTGCAAAGACTGCTGGAATCCCTGTTCTTCTGTTTTCAAGATGAGTTGGGGTGAGGAGTGTTTGGCTTCCATCCGACTCAGCCTTTCCACTGCTGGGAGGTGGCGAGGGGGAGGATTTCTGTTCCAAGAAACAGATGAAGGGTTGGATCCTTTCCCTGAAATACATGCAGAGACCAAGAATGCTACATAGAGTTAGTAGCCTGAGGTCAGCTTAAGGTGCCTCCTACAAGGTACCCCCAAAACTTCTTTTTCCTAATAAAATGACAGCAAGATCAATAGATGGTTTTTCCTTCAAAAAAAAAAAATGAGAGTTACTCTTGAATTCTTTTCCCTCCATCCCACCCCCACGTCCAGCTCTCTGATTTCCTATCAGCTCTAAGAATACAAGACAGTCCCAAAGGGATCCCCGACCTCACACACCTAGCTCATCTCGCCATTGCTGACCACTATGACCTCCTGAACCCATTTCCTGTAGGCAGTTGCTCTGCCCACCAGTGTCCGTGCTCCTGACGTGATGACTCCCGAGCCACACCTGACAAACTCCCTTCTACATGGAGATTTCCCTCTGCCTGGACCAGAGCTTCACACGGCCTTACGGCCTCGGCTCCTCCCCAGGAAAGCCCACCCGTGGTCACCAATTTGCTCATCTTGCTATCGTCCTGGCGTGAAGGTTAATTGTATCAACTTGAGTGGGTTGAGAGTCATCTAGAAGATTGGTATAGCACACTTCCAGATCTGCCTGTGACACTCTTTCCAGAGACAACTGTAATATAAGGACACTGAATGGATTGCCGAATGATTGATTAATTGACTGATTGATTAATGGATTCATAACAGGGTGGCACTATCAGACAGTGGTGAAAGGCAGGAAATATATCTTGATCAGAGGAAATAGTTTACTGAGGACATTTTCTTGGGGATTATATTTTACCCTAGCCCTTTTTTTTTCCTCTCTCTGATTCCTGTTCACCATGATGTGAGTTACTCTGCTGGAACATATCCTTCCCACCATGGAGGACTGTGTGCTCCAGAGCCATATTGTCATTGACTGGAAATATCCTTGTCCTATATCCTTCACCTCCTCTCCCTCCTTCCCTATCTACACCAAAGGTGCCTTCTACCAGACTCCTCTGGTCCTTTATACCTTATGCACTTTGTATTCTGGCCATGGGAAATGCTCACTATATATTTATTAAACTAGTTAAATAACATCATTCCTTTGACGCTTTGCAATAAATAAACAGTGACTCATTTTAAAAGGATGTAAATTGATCTCCAAGAAGACATCATTAGAATGTCATTAATTTCACCCTAGAATATTCTGCAGACTGAATTATTCTTATTCCTCTGAGATTGCCCATTGGTTTTACTCAGGTCTTCCCAGAAGGCTCTCCAGTTTCTCCTTTTCTGCCTAAGATGCCAAATAACCCTGTTCTGGTTGAGACCTAGGACATCTCTACAAAGGAGGCTGACTATTGCTGTTCGAGGCAAGGACTTAAGGTGTGACCCCACTGAGCAGATGTAGGTTCCAATGCAGCCATTGTCTTGCTTAGGTCCCTCAGATGAGGCCCTTTCTTAGCTTCAGCTTTCCTCCTCTGTAGATGACAAATTCCTTTACAGCGGCATGTGTGCCGAGACTGCAAGGAGCCCTCTCCAACAGCTGGTTGCTGCACACTAATGGAAGACACACTGCAATTTCAGATTTTATAGGGAAAAAGTTGAGTGTACTAGTTATCATTGTAATAAATACCATGACCAGAAGAAACTTAATGAAGACTGTGTTTTGGCTTATGGTTCCAGAGGGCTAGAGGCCCATAATGGTGAGAAAGCATAGCAGCAGGAGTTGGAGGCTGAGCCATCACATCTCAACCACACACAGGATACAGGGAGAGCAAACAGGAAGTAGAGGTAAGAAATACAATCTCAAAGAACACGCCCAGTGACGTACTTCCTCCAGCAAGGCTCCATGTCCTAAAAGTTCTTCAACCACCCCAGACAATGATACCAACTGGGTGCCAACTCTTCAAATACATGAGGACATGCAAGTGATTTCTCATTGAAATTATAACAGTAAGCAAGACAAAGGGCTGTATATTAAAACCCTGAATAGTGGCCATAGCGCAAAAGACTGTCTAAATACTGTGACTTCAGAGGAATACACAAAACAACTGTTACTAATTGCTGTTGCTCCAGAAGGAGTGAGCTGGGTGTGAACAGAAGCAGGCAAGAGGGAGTAGGGGAGGCTGCTATGAAGGAGATGGTGCCCCCTTCTTTTGGATAGGTAAGCAAGTGCAGACAGAGCTCACCCAGGACTGACTCCACACACCTGGGCTTCCAAGCACTGATCACTCTGCAGCTCCAAGAAGAGACAGAGCTGGGCTGCTTTCTTCAGGAGTTCCAGACCTCAGAGACACTTCCAGGGAACATCTTTATTGGCGGATAGTCTAGAGTGCTCATGTAGTAAGAGACTTGATGGGAGATGCATGAGCACCAAATAGGCTGTTTTCAGAAAGCTTAATTTAGAACGCAAGTGCCCATGACACGGAACAGCTGGGTTGGCTCTGAGGGGACTCCAGAACTTGATGGCTTCAAATGGAAGTGGCAGCTTGGGAGACAGGCGTAGAGATGAAGTTCCATCAGGTGACCAATGCACTGGAGAACTAAACAGTTACCAAAACAGACTGACTTGGAGTCTGGGAAGGTGGCTCAGTCAGTAAAGTGCCTGTCTTGCATGAAAGCCTGACCTGAGATCTCCAGCAGCCATGTTAAAAGCCAGGCATGGTGTTGAAATCTGTAATTTCAGCTCCAGGGAAAAACATGTTGGCATGCCAGCCTAGCCAGCTAGTGAACTCCAAGTTGCAAGTTTGCTCAGCAGGCAAAGGCACTTAGCACCAAGCTTAATGACCTGAATTTGATTCCTAGAACCCACAGGCTAGGAGGAGAGAAGTGACTACTGCAAGCTGTCCTCTGACTATCACATGTGCACCATGGTGTGTATGTCCCTTCCAATGCAAACTATTGCAAACAAAGATAAATGAATAAAATTAAGTTATGGAGAAATAGAGGAAGACACATGACATCAATTTGTGGCCTCCACACATATGTGTACACACACACACACACACCACGCGCACACGCACACAGCTTGGATTCCTATGTTCTGACATAGGAATATTCTAAGAGAATGGTCTAGCGACAAAAGTGAGATGCAAAAATCTGTAGGAATCTGGGCAGCAAGACTGTTCCTCTCTCGCCTGTGTAGGAGTACACAGAGAGCTGCTGTAGACACATCCCATAGCTCATCCCTGATTCAAAATCCTCAGGAGGGCAGCCACCTCTGGGACACGTGTCATCAAGCCCAGGGAAGTCAGAGGAAGCTTCCAAGACCTCCAGGCCTCAGGTGGGAATGTCAAGGGGTTTGGGAGTAGCTGACTTAGGCTTTCCTTTCAGAGACCTCCTTGTCAGAGAGGGTAGGTCAGCCTACCACAGCCCTGACCATCTCCCATTACTCTGCTGCCATTGTGGCCTTAGCCAATTAGTCCAATGCAGCCATTAACAAAGCTTTCAAAACCACAAAAACAAAAACAAAAAAACAGAGAGGAAAGTATGCCAGTCGGTGGAGCACACACCTGTAGTCCCAGCACTCGGGAGGCAGAGGCAGGCAAATCTCTTGAGTTTGAGACCAGCCTGGTCTACAGAGTGAGTTCCAGGACAGCCAGGGTACACACTTTTCCCTGTCTTGGGGAAAGAAGAACAAAAGAAAAGAGAGTATTCTCATGAGTGAGCAAATCCTACAGACCAAGTATTAACATCCCCTCACCCTGTTTTGGGTAATCCTCTCCTTTGAGAGTAGGCTGTCCTTGGGACTTGCTTTGACCTCTATTTAGCAAAGGTGAGGGGCGGGGCCGGAAGTCAATCATTTTAAGTGCAGTCCTGGGAAATGGCTCACAAACAAGGAACTTGGTGAGAGATGCCTTTGTCCAACAGCCTGAGAAAAGCCAGATGCTGCCGACAACTACCAGAACTTAGAAATGACTCTTCCCTCAGTGAGTCTCAGATGAGTCCTTGGGCCGCTTGTGCCTTTATTGCAGACAGACTGAGACACTGCAGGGCAAAAGAGCTCACCACACTGCACCAGACTCTGTCCCAGAAAACCAGGGAAAGGACAGATGTGTGCTTTAAGACCCTAAGTCTATGGTAACTTGTGTAACAACAGGTAACAAATAGCAATGCCGGATAGAATGAGAGGCCACCAGAGCACAGGGGTTGAGAGTCCACAGTTGGAGCCTCCTGTCTAGACTGTATCCTGTCCCTCGTTTGTATTTAAGTCTCCTCATCTCCAAAATGAGTAGCACAAGTACTTTGTCCTGGCCTCAGGTAAAGGGTTAGAGGTGCGCATGCAGGCACAGTGAATAGGGCGGGGTGTGGGCCTTGAGTCCATGAAAGGCTGGTTTGAACCTGCTCATACTTGCTCTTCCTTCTCACTTCCACAGTAAAGTGAACCATGATCTCTAAGGAGGTTTAGTATGAGAATTACAACATTTGAAGGTACACATGTCTGTTTTCTTATTACAAAAAGCATGTAATATTATATCTGAGAGGAAAGGTCCTTTAATTTTAATTTACATCCCTGGTAAAGGGTACAGGTTGGTGACAGAGTGCTTGCCTAGCATATGACAGGTCTTAGGCTTGAGCCTTAGTATCACACCCACCAAAAACTAAATAAAATAAAACAAATGTCAGGATCCTATTAGACCCTTCTAAAAACACAGTCTTTCTCAAGTTTCTGTAAATAACAGAAACAGCTGAAGCATCCTGGAAGAAGGGCCACATATAGACCTGAAGGGACAGAACAGCTGAGAAAGTAGAGAAATGTCCCCAGGTCTTCCAGAAAGATGTTTTAGGGACAGATAATATGACCAGTCAGTCACAAGAAGACAAAGCCACAGTCTGTCTGGGGCCTCAGGGTTCCAGTCATCTCTTCCTTAGGCTACTCTGAGCTCATAGGAGAACATGACAGCCATATTGCTCTTATGACCACACTCAACACAAACTGATTAACTATTCCATGTTCTGGTTCCATGTTCATGCACCCTCTTCTGGACAAAGAGAACCCAGCAGCTCAGGTGGACACTGATGGTCTCACTAGCCCTGACTGGGGTCTTC
This sequence comes from Lophiomys imhausi, assembly GCA_907164525.1. NCBI lineage: Eukaryota > Metazoa > Chordata > Mammalia > Rodentia > Muridae > Lophiomys > Lophiomys imhausi. The sequence continues at coordinate 3,217,775 of CAJQZJ010000819.1, forward strand.
CAACATTAACTGAACTGTTGGGACTATAACTGGAGGTGAAGAGCAGAAAGAGCGGTGGGAATAGGATACCAACAAGAACCTGTTCCATTGTCTTTGCTGGAGGGACTATGTGTACAGTAAACACTGGACTCGAGCAACGCTCTCCTTTGAGGATAATGGAGCAAATTCTCTTAATCTAACAAACCCATTCTTTTCTTCTTAGCATTCTCATTCACACAGGCTGCTGCAACCTAAGGAAAGGGGGCAGAAAATATCAGCCATGCAAGACGGTGCCTGTGCCCCGCTGATGTTCTGTCTCGGTGTAGTCTCGCACGATGTTTGGGACCACAAGAATCGGCACTTAAAGGGCTAGTTAGTAACCTAGGCACACAATATCGGTAACCTAACTCTGGAGGAACACCTCCCCTTGCTCTGTCCTTGTAACACTATTTATAGACACAGGATCAGCCCCTAGTCCAAGGCAAACTCTGTACCTCATACAGAGATGCTAAAGATAAAAGTATCACTCAACTGGAAATTATACCTCATTCGGTAGAAACGTTATCTCCAATTAACTATCTAATGGACACTAAAAGGGGAAAAACTAATCACAGGAATCACAATCTGTCTGGGTTGAAAGTAATCTCACAGGTCAGCATAAAAATTCGTCCTTTCCCCACCTTCTCCAACCTCCAGCTGTTACCAGGAGTCCCCTTTACCATGTTTCTAGCAAATGTTTCACATGTCCACTGAAGCACTGCCTTCCATCCCAGGTGAACCACAGTTCGCAGGAACTCTTACCTCCAATAAACCCAAAACTGACTTCCTTGGGCCACCTATTAGCTGGCACACTTTTGTCCAAATCTTGCCAGTACAGCATCATAAACACACCTTCTTCTGCATCCATGCCCTCCATGATTGAAAAGTAAGCTTATGCCTAGGTGTGGGTATGCACATTTGCTTCTCTACACACCCTTTTCCCTGGGATAAGAGAATGCTGATTTTGTTTTTGTTGTTATTGTTATTGTTTTTTGTTTTTCAAGACAGGGTTTCTCTAGCTCTGGCTGTCCTGGACTTACTTTGTAGACCAGGCTGGCCTTAAACTCATGAGATCTGCCTGCCTCTGCCTCCCAAGTGTTGGGATCAAAGGCATGCACCACCACACCCTGCACTAATTTTGTTTTTATTATGGGATGGATAGTGATATACGCATTGAACGATAACCCTTCTTCAACCCCAGGGATGATAACCAGATAATCTTTGAGACTGAAGAGCCAAAGGGGCAAACCACATGATACAATTTGGCCAATGAGATACAAGAGGAAGTCAATTAAGAAGCTTTGGGAAAGGTGTCTACTTCCTGATTAAAGGAAATGTACTTGAGATGAGATTCCAGTATCCATGTCTTCTACCTCTTCTTGCCTTGAATGCAGTTGTATGGGGAGGTTATTCTGAGAGCAATGGCAATCATATTGGTACCATGAGATGACAAATTTAAAGATGAGAAGCCAAGATACCAACTGCACAGAACATAAAGCCAAAAGGAGCTTGGGCCTTGGAGAATCATGAAGCTATTGTTGCTTACCCTGAGATGGCACGCTTCAGTCATCCTGTTCAACGACATAATCGTGGTTTTATCATTTAACCATTATGCAAGCTGTAATGGAATATATTTTAACCAAGAACAGCTCTCCCCAGAGCTATGGGTGTCTAGCCTCCTAGGCTGAGACTGATTAACTATTTCAAGGCTATTCCTGAGCCCACCTCTTGACCTCTCTCTTTTGTACAACTTGTCTGTCAGGTGAATGATGAACTCGCAAGCCTGCAAAGTCTGGCCAGGCAGAGCTGTTTCTCCCTCACTGGGCATCCCAGATTGTACTTTATCCAAAAGCCATGGCCTGTGTTGGTTGCAGTTCACTACAACTTGGAAATCTTCCAGGCTCAGGCCAAGCTCTTTTCCTCATATGGACCCTGTGGACCTTCCTACTTGGATCTGCGAGTGGGACTTCATTTGCATTTATCCCTTTTACATGTGGACTCCATGTTGCTTGGCTTGACCTGACTCCTTAGGCTGTGGTGTGGCTCTGAATCATTATCCTTTCATACTTTTCTCTTGGCCTCATGACTACCTAGAAATGTGATCCCCATGCTTTCAGTGTACTCGTACCAGATAAAAGGGGCTGGTGGGGGAAACCAACCCACAACTAAGACCAGAGATAAATGCTAGCACAATAGCAGTAGTTGGTCCACCATTGTTAACAGGCCTACTGACGTTTAAAAATAAACCACCTTCACACGCATTTTAATTGAATCCTTTCCGATACTAATGCCAAAGGGAGGCAGGTGTCATCCCACAAGAAGGAGATAAGCATGCGGAGGAAGAAATAGTGAAGGGAAGCCAACATGTCCTATGGCTTAATATTATGACAGGTTTCAGTCTCCACATCCTGAGTGTCCTATAACAAAAGCTTGTTGGGTTGTATGCAGCGAAATACAAGTTGAAAGGACTCCTGGGGATTTAAGAGCTTTGCACTAAAGAAAACTGCATTTTGATGGAATGCAGACATTTGTTTGATAGCAATAGAGCATTCTCAGAATATAGAAAGCAGGACACCTAACGACATATATTTTTATTGTAGACACAATAAGCAGACCCGAAGGGGAAAAACATGAATGGTGTCTGTGACAAACGAGAATGCAGAAAATAGGAGAAAGGGGAAAAAGGAGGAAAAAAATGCTGAAAAAGTAATCAGAATAAGTGCTTTTGAACCATTTAATGTTTGATTCTTAAAAAATATGAACTACCTGTCACAGCTACCTTCAGCTGCCAACTTGAAACAAACTTGGAGTCACGTGAGAAGAGGGAACATCAACTAAAGAATCATCCAGATCAGATTGGCCTGTGGCCATGTCTGGGAGCCATTTTCTGGGTTCCTAATTGACATAGGAAGGCCCAGCCTGCTGCAGGCAGTGCCATCCCTGGGAAAGTGAACCTAAGCTATATAAGAAAAATAACTGAGAAAGCCAGAGGGAGCAAGCCAGTAAAGCAGCATTCATCCATGGTCTCTGCGTCAGTTCCTGCCTCTAGATTCCTGCCTTCGCCTTCTCTCAGTGATCTATGGTAGCCTCCACGAACTGTTTGTGGTCATGGTGTTCATTCCAGTAACAGACAGCAAACCGGAACACCACCACATTCGCATGGCCAACATCCTTCACAATGTCTTCACATGGCAATTATTACCATTGCCAGTTTCACCAACACCAACACCATCACTGTCACTGCTGCCACCAGCAGTAACTGTACAGCCAGGAATGACCAACCCCATATATATATATATATATATATATATATATATATCACTGCCAGACAACCACCATCAAAGCTGTGATTATGACAATACTTATAGCCACCAACACTGCTACCCACTATAACCTTACTCCACCAACCATTAAAAACTCTCTTACACTCCCTAGGTACTGTCGGGTTCTGAAGAGGACAGGAAACCTGGCTTACAGCTCTGGCTCTGCTGACTGGCTGGTGACCCTGAGTAAGTCACCCTACTTCTTTGCATTTCAAATCAATGAATGGACGTTGAATGGATGAAAGAATTAATATAATATTATTTTGTGTGTGTTCCTAAAGTCCACAGACACAAGGCAAGCAAGTTTATTGTTCTCCATCTCCAGAGAACCAGAAGCTGAGGCTCAGCTGTCTCTGACTGCCCATGCCTCTCTATTCCTCTGATTATTTTAAACAGGAAACATGAAGCCACCTGTCTCAGTTAGGGTTTCCATTGCTGTGAAGAGACACCATGACCACGGCAACTCTTGTTAAAGAAAACATTTAATTGGGTCTGGCTTACAGTTTCAGAGGTTTAGCCCATTATCATCAGGATGGGAAGGAAGCATGGTGTCATGCAGGTAGACATGGCGCTGGAGGAGTGAGAGTTCTACACCTGGATCCGCAGGGCATCAAGGAGGAGACTGAATGTGTTTCACAGTGGGCACACCTTGAGCATTTAAGTCCTCAAAGCCCACCTCCACAGTGACACACTTCCTCTAACAAGGCCACACCTCCTAATAGTGCCACTCCCTCTGACCAAGCATTCAAACACATGAATCTATGGGGGCCATCCCTATTCAAACCACCACACCACCTGAAAATGTACACAGAAAAACGTATGTCTCCACAAAAAGAATGTGTCTTTTAAACCTATTCTCAAGGTTGGCTTGCTCCTAAAAATACTGGCCAGAATGTCTGGTGTCCAGATAGGACCTGATGTTTTGAAGTTGTTGGCTTATTTGTTCAATGTCTCTTTCCTGCATCGAGTACGAGATTTACAGATGACCATGTCTCGAGTCTTTTCTTCACCTTCATACACAGACAGTTCACAGTATTTTATTTATGAGAGATGAAAACCTCCAATGCATCAATGTTGGGGATGGATGAGGGGAAAGAGCAGAAAGTCTGTGAGTAGAGAAGGGAACACTTTGTTGGTTGAGTAACTGCATGAATTCAAAATCACAGTATTTTCTACAATAAGAAGATAGAATAATGGTTGATAAAAGTTGACCTCAAGACTGCATGTAACACTCTGAATTTTTGTGTTAACCCTGATAGAGCTTAAGCCTAAAACCAAAACAGCGTTCCATTCATCTCAGATACAACTAGAAGCCTGCCAGTTTAACTGGTAGAATCAAGGATGGGTAAGTATGCTGCCTCTGCACATTTTCACACAGTGAGGGTTAAGAACCAAAGAGATTCCATCTCTCTTTTCCATTTCTTCCTTCCCACAGGCTCTTCTCAGAGGCTGCAGAGTTCCATCCTTATTGATGGTCCATCTCTATGAACCATCTATTCATGAACATTCACTGGACTATTTTGAGCATTTTACACACATGACACACATGTAACATGAGGTAAGTAGATAATATTGTGTTTTGGAAACTGAGGCCCCAAAAGCCAGAGCATTAACCTCCATGAAAACAGTGATGAGCCATCCTGCTTGTGTACACATGTTTGAGGGGCTTGATTCTAAATTGAGAAGCCAGGAAAGTGAGCAAGAAAACAAGGGAGGCCATTTGGGACTGAAAGAAAGTGGAGAAGAAAGCACATGGAAGACTTGCCTAGCCTTGCCCAGGTCACAAGACACCTAACATGTCCCAATGTTGGTCTGGGATTCAGACTGTCTGCTCCAGGGGAGAATCTCCAGATTCTCAAGGGAGTTTACTGACACTGCCAGCATCATGGCTGTTGAGGAGGACTTAAAGTGAAGTAATATGTGCAAAACAATGCCAAATAGAAGAGTGGATTTTAAAGTTTTCTATACAAAATGCTTAGAACAAGTAATAACCATGTGAGTGAATGACAATCTTCATATCTACATATTTACTTAAAACTCATCTTTCCTTAAAATACAGACTTCTACTGATGCAGGAATGTATGGAGAGAAAATGGGAACTGTCCAGGCAGTTATTGGTATGTCCTTTCTTAGTTTTGGAAGCTGCAGGCCCTGCACTTCCTATATAAGCAGATATATTTATCCCTCTCAGGTCTCTAAGGTGGTTGAAGAATAGACAGCTAGAGTCTCATAGTTAAATTTTGAGTTGTTTAGGAATCAAGAGGGTGTTATAGATCTAAGAAGATACTCTTAAAAGTGTGTTGCAAGTTAGTATGAATGTTGAGTCACATATAGACCTTTAAACTCATGGAGATGGTTAGATAGTAGAATGTTAAAGTCAGGGGCCAAATATGTATAAACTGGACATTGGGAAGGTATACTGGGCCATTTAACTCTCATAAATGTGGCATATTTATATCTGTTGTTTTGTATAATACTTACTGTTATAAGAGAAGGAACCATCTGTTGGAATGAAAGGGGAAACTTCTGGGGGGAAGAGGGTGGAAGGGCGGGATAGGAAGGGGGAATAGGGAGGGGTTTGTTACTGAGATGTAACTTGAAGAAAAAAAATAAAGTATTTAAAAAAATTTAAAAAAAATTCCTAAAAAAAAAAATACAGTCTTCTAGTTAAAGATGTGTCATTCAAAAGTTAGACAGAGGTCACCCCAAAAGACAAAAATAAAGGAAAAGAAAACACCATTTAGACTACAGACTATACTTCTAACTGCTCAATTATTTTCCAGAAAGATTATTCCAATGTAAACTCGGTCAGCACAAGAGCACTGAACATTAATCACTGATATAAATCTTTGACAGTTTTGTAGGATAAAATCATACCTTACTGCCACTTTGGTTTGCATTTCTTAGACTATTTAAAAAAAGTTTCTACAACTTGCATTTGGAACAATTTTTCTCTTTCAACAGAGACTTTGTAACTTGGTGGGCAGAGCATGCATAAAGGGCACCGGCAGGTGTTAACTCTTGGGTGACCCTGGGCAAGGTTAGGCAAGTCTCTTCCATTTATTTGCCTCCTCACTTTTATTTAGTAGTACATATGTCTAACTTAGTTACTACACCATTAACAAGAGCCCTGAACAACATATGCAGAGACAGGCTTTTGTCTGAGGGACACAGAAGTGGGTGTGTGGCTGTGTTTTGAGAACTGGAACCCTGTCGAGGAGCTTCTACTACCTCCACATCCACCCAATGTTCCATGGCTCTTCACTAGGTCTTCTTAGCTCCCACCTAAATCTTCAAATTCTAAAACATTTTAAGGAGAAGAAAAGAAGAGGTGTGGGAAAATAACTTGGTCAGTAAACTGCTTTCTACCCAAGAGTGAGGACTGAATTTGAATCTCCAGTATCTACATAAAAAGAAAAAAAAAACAACTGGGCAATATGAGGTGTCTCTGTAATCCCAGTGATGGGGAGTTCATTGGCTAACCAGATGAATAGATGAGCTCTGTGTTCACAGGTTCAAGAAGAGACATGTTTCAGAAAAAATAAGGTGGAGAATAATCCAGAACATACCTGATAATGACTTCTAGACTGTGCATGTTACACATGTACACACCCACACTAACTCATGCACACACGCTCACAAACACATCCCAAATAAAAAGGGAAAAGAAACATTTCTCCGAGCTTTCCTGGGACTAATTGAAGCCATAGTAAAGAGTACTACATCTCACTTGAATAGACTTTCATTTGGAGAACAGCAGTAGCCACCTTGAGATGTATTTATTATGAGTTTTCAGTACAACGCCAGTGGGGGTATAAGGAGAAATTCTAAAATAACTACTTATAAACCTTAAATGAATTTAATTAGACAGCTAAAATGAAAAAAGTCTAAATTATAAGCCATTGGAGACATGATTAATTACATGCACATTATGCAGAAGCATAGAAACCACCCATGGCTTCCCTCCCGAAGCCAGACATAAATATATTGTTGTCAACAAGATAACTCCTAGTGGGGGCAAATCCAGACCCAGTGCTGAAACCAAAGCCATGGGACTTGAACAGAAAGGGTTTCTACCTGTCCTTGAGCCTAGAGAACACTGAGTCACCTCTTTTCTCTGGTCAGGAGATCTCCTCCTATCTTTTTCCCAGAAGGCTAATTCTAGTCGCTCCTCATTCTGCCAACCCCTCAGGACAAAGTACACAACATGACTTTCATATGCCTTGCCTGCCTGTGTAGTGTGTGTGTGTGTGTGTGTGTGTGTGTGTGTATCCATGTGTGGTGTGCACAAATGTTATGTGGGGGGTGTTTATGTTAGTGAACACATGTGTGTGGAAGCCAGAAGCCGGCATCAGGTGTCTTCAGTTTTACTGTACCATATTTTTTTGAGACAAGTTCTCTTACTGAATCCATAGCTTGTGTGTTTGGCAAGGTTGACTGCTAAAGACCAAGGATCCATCAGAATCGGCCGCTCTAGAGCTGAAACTGTAGGCACACCCTGCTGAACCCAGCCTTTTATGCAGCTGCTAGGTGCCCAAACATAGGTCCTCCTGCTTGTGTGGTAGGTATTTACTGGCTGAGCCATCTCCCATTTTTAAAATCAGTTTATTTTAAAATTATTATTTCTTTCTCCTCTTATTTTCCAAAATAGTATGTGTTCCTGGCATGTGCTTTTTTTTAAACTAAGCACTCAGAATAAGTTCTTTTAAAGACATAATTAAAAAAAAAGACAAACCAGTTTTTATGTTGGCAAGCATTTGAATAGATTTTTCTCTAAATAATACATACAATTGGCTAATAAGCACATGAAAAGATGCCCAGCTTCATTAGTCTTTAGGAAAATGCAAACCAAAACTAGAATAAACTAAGACTTTATGCCTACTAGTATGGCCAAATAAAGAAGATGGGCAATACAAGTGTGGGTAAGGTGTGGAGGATCAGATCCCTCTTACACTGCTGTTGAGAATGAATGGCAGATGGTGTAGCTGCCCTGCAAAATCTGATAATTTCTCAGTAAATAAACAACAACATGCACAAAAAGGTTCAAAGAAGTATGCATAGCAGTCCAAGGTGGAGACAACTCAAATATCCACTAAGAGGTAATGAATTAAGTAACATGTAGAATATTCTGTAATTGGGTGTAGTAATGAGGGATGGGTACTGGTACATGTGACAGCAGGGGTGAACCTTAAAAACAGTATGCAAGAGTTAGTCACAAAAGACAACATGTTGTGTGATTCCAATGAACTAAACTGCCAGAAATGGGCACATTTAGAAAGATAGAAAGTGGATTAGTGTTTTCTGGGACTGGAGGTGAGGAGGGAAGTGTGGCCTGAATACTAATGGTGTGCATGCTTTGTGGAAAGAAATAAAAGTCTTCTAAAATTAGGTTGCCCAAATTATTTTACTAAAAGTCATTGCATTTTAAATGGGTGAATTATATGGCAAATGATTTATTCACAATAAAGCTGTTTTTAAAAAGAAGAAGTTGGATTGGGGAGATAGTTCCATTGGTAAGGTGTTTCCCATGTGCAGGTAGTTAGCCTAGCCTACTTAGTGAGTTCCAGACCACTGAGAGACTGTCTCACCAAGGGGAAAAAAAATGGAATAGTCATCAAGGAACCAGACCCAAGGTTGTTCTCTGACCCCACACATGTGGACACATGTGCACATATATACATGAAAAAAAAATAGAAGCTAAATTCTTTGCTTGGAATACTGCAGAGGCTCCTTAGCTCTTATGAGTAAGACCTACACCCTCACCATGTGCCATGCCCCATAAGGTGACCTGCCTGGGCGATGTATGTCCTATTGTGATTCCCATGATGCATTGAGAAGAAACAGAGGGTCATTGGGGAGAAGCCATTGGTCTAAACCCTAACATCCAGTTAGTGCTACTGACAAATGCACTAAAGGACAGAGCTAATGGATTACTTCAAATGAGGAAACTGGGGTGACTTGAGCTTGTACATCACCACATGGGACAGAAAGGCAAGGTATCCATAGGGCAGACAAACCCATAGTAGAAAGAGACAGTTGTAGTTCCCTACAATGAGATACACCTGACAATATTATGGGACCTGGGTTTGTTTGTTGAGTGCTTAAGAGCAAAGTTATTCTCAAACATAAGAGGAGGTGATGGGATGGTTAGTTCATACTGTATCTTCGTGATGTGTTAATATTGCTCTAGAGTTAGATGATGAGACCAGATGCACCAGTCCTGAAGGAGGATCATAGAATATAAGGAAACCCACAAATACCTAAAGGGATTATGTGAGAGGTGGATATACAAATAGTCACAGGGCAGACGACCAGAAGAAAATAGACCAGGGAGTTAGAAGTCATTGTAATGAAAGGAATCAGCAGTACTATACCACCTGTTCATATTGAACTGCCAGAAGGGTAGGAAATGCTGTTTAGCTGGGCAGCCATGCAGAATTGTAACTCTCCATTTACAGGAAAGCAAAGAATGCCTTGGTGGGCATCCCAGGGAGTCCACATACACCAAAAGTTCCAATTAGCCATAACTATGAGGCAGGCTTATTGGTATTTTTCTGATGTACAAGGATTTATTGAGATTCTACAAGCAATTTATTTATTGCTGGGTGGTTGACATGTTTCTGGGAAATGGGCTCCACAGTGATCAACACGGAGGAAATCCTGGTTGTGGAGATGTGTTTTGCATGTTGCAGAAAGCCTGGCACACAGTAACTGTGTACTGACTAGTACTGGGTACTATCTTGACCCATTTAGAACTAATATAACAAATTAACTATGGCTGTGAACTCTATACAAAAAAAAGAGGTTTATTTGATTAAGTATGGGGCACTGAAAGTACAAGATATGGAAGCCCCATCTGTTTGGCATCAGGTGCAAGCCTTCTGGCTACATCACAGCATGGCATATGGCAACATGGAAGGGATCCTTATAAGAAGGAAAGAGAACTCAACAACAAAGCCAGAATCAATGGGGACAAGGTGATTCTTTTTATAGCACCCCATTCTCGTGGGAACTAATCCACACCCACCAGACCTGACCCACTCACATCGCACAGTACTAATTCATTCGTGGAGGCAGAACTCCCATGACCTCGTGACTGAATGATTCCAAAACCCCATCTACACAGTCAGACTTCACAGACATCCTAGTATTACCATAATTGTGATGAGGTTTGTTAGTACAAGGCCACTGTACTGGCCGCCGTGGGTGTGTTTGGACCATCACTTCTGATGAGCTGCAGTCTCCCTTTCTCTCCTACTTTGCCCTCAGCCCTTTAAACAGGCCCATTTTTTTTTTCACTAAATACTCAAGACCCCTGCCTCTCATCTTTCCCACTGTCTTTAGTCTTCATCCCAACCTCAGCATGCTTCTCCTTTCACTTTTCCATAGAGGTCCAAGGTTTGGGAAGTATCCATAGATACAACTTGGAGGTGGACATAGAAACTGTCTTTCTGGAACCTGAAGTTGCTCAGATCTGGTCTCAGGGATGGAATCACTCTCATAACTTTTCTAGGAAGTTCTGCAAAGGATTTCAACTTTGTTCTGGTCCCCTTCCTCTCCCTCTCCTCTCTCTGGCCTTTCCTTCCTGCGACCAAACATGTGTAAGCTTGACCAAACACAGTTGAGGAGCCTTTTTAAACAGCCCATTAAAACTATTAAGATCTAAAAATTGTCCTTGGGAAATGGCTGCAATTGCTTTATTACATTGTTTGGGCGGAGGGGAAGGGGGTTGAAAGCCTAGCTGTCTTGCTTCTGATTTCTCAGGGCTCTCTGTACAAGCTTCTAAATTTAGATCTCAAGAATTATTGAGTTTCTACTGAGGGAAAAATAGTTTGAAGTCCTGCCAAAGCTCAAAGTAACTCTCCAGCTCTTTCTCCTAGAGCCCTTAGAAAGAGACTGGGCAAGGATTTTACATTAGGGGTGGAGCTAGCCATGGGGATGGTTGCTGTTGAATTTATTACTGGGGAAGAGATGGATGGAGGGAGTGAAGATTCCCTGCTTAGCTGACCTCCTTCCTTAGGACCTTGGGCTGAATCCTTGTGGGCACTTATGACAAATAGGAAGTGGAGGATAGACAAAACACCAAAACCCACCTAGTGTTTTTTAAGGCAAGATTCAAAACATATTTGAAAGGTAAAGACATGTCTCAGCTCTCTGCTTTATCTTCTAAAAGGTTGAGTGTTGGGCACTGAGCACCACTGGAGAGGAAATGACAACAAACTAAGAACCCAGATCACTACACAAAAATGTGTGTGTGTGTGTGTGTGTGTGTGTGTGTGTTCACATGAACATGCATTTATGGCCAGGAATGAGTGGCAATGAGGGCTTAATCTGGAGGTCCAAAGGGGTCCAGACTTGTCAACCAAAGTGACACACAATCTTCCCTCCTGTCATCTCCTTGGTGTTAGTGTCCAGAACGTGCTGAAGAAGACACCCAAACTCAGATAGCAAAGAATGTTTATTTTCTGCAGAACTTCAGCATGCAGGGATTACCACTCAGAAGAAATGGTGACCCCTCATTAAGGCACAAGGTCTTTTTAAAACTAAGAAGGGGTATTTCAGGGGAGGGGGTGAGGGAACCTGTAATGTGATTGAAGCATTCAAACAGAAAAGCGAGGGCCAGAAGCATGGGCTAGGGGAACAGGTGACCTTTGGTCTATTTGTCATTAATCAGTGGTCTGGACTTAATCTTAAGACACGGGGTATTGTCTAACCAGTATGGGGGTACTGTCTAACCAGTAGTTAAGCAACCTTATCTCTTTCTAGTCAGATGGCCAGGTCTTGACCATTGTTTGTGGTTTAACTGCTGAGCTCATCTCTGGGAACGAAAATCTCAGGTTCTACTTTACTCTAACAAGAAGATGAAACCTGCCATGGAGTCAGCCTGACTCACAGGTTGGGCTTCTTTGGGGCCCTAGGGTCCTTTAGGGGTCTCAATTAGGGGTTCCCCAGGGCCCTTCATTGAGAACAAAGTAAAGAATGACTACTGGATATCCTGGAGCTCTTCCAGTATGCTCTGAGGAGTTTACTAACTCAGGGTCTATCATTCCTGAGCACCAGCTGAGCATCAGGTAGTGTAATAACAATATCAGTAGATGCTTCATCCCTCATCACTAATCCTCACAGCATCCCATTGCAGAAGGACCATTTCTCAGACGAGACCAGATTGGGTAAATGAAAGTCATTTACCCCAAACAACATGGCAGTGAGGCAACAGTGCCTGAGACAGCTAGGATCTGAAATGTCCCCCAGTGGTCATGTACTAAAGGCTTGGTCTCTAAAGCCTGAGACACTAGGGGAAGTGATATTAGTTTAGGAAATAGGGCTTATTTGGAGGAAGTGGGTCACTATAGGCATGCCTTAGTGGAAATCAGCTTCCATTCTCAACCACCATGGCCGTTAGCTCTACCACATGCATCCCTACCATGATGTTCTGTCTGTCTTACCACAGGCCTAGAAACACTGAAGTTAAGTTAACTGACCATAGATGGAAACGTCTGAAAGCATGAAGCAAAATAAACCTTCACCCTTTAAATTGATTTCTGGAGGTATTGTGTCGAAGTGATGGATACTTGACTCATACAGTATCAGTTTCTGCCCTTGAGGGATGTGTGTATGTGCATGCGGGACAGGAAGGGCTTGCTTCATAACTTTCATTTGCAGTTACCTTCTTTCTTGCCCTCAACACAGTGAGGGCCAGCCTGTGTACAGATCCTCTTTGTGTCCCCAGTGCTGAGAAGAAAAGAGGACAGGAGATGGAAAAAGTGAAGCTTCTACCCTCAACGTACTTGGGGAATCAAATCTTATTTCTCTAATATGCAAACTGTGACCAAACTCACTGCTTGAAGGATCCTGGATAATTCCCCAACAGAAATCTGACCAATCACATTAAGAAATGCAGGCCCCAAGAAGTCCTGGAAGAGTCTGTGACCAAGTTTCCCCTTCTGAGGAATGACCAGAGTGAGAGTTGCCATACTTGTGTGGATAATGGTCTATGCCTAAACAAGGCATTTTCAATGGCCAGAAAATGTTCTAAGCAATATCTGAACAATCACCTTTGAGTTGCTGGGAAACCACTGGTGCCAATGACTGACATTTCCAGAAGTCTGAGACTTGGTGCCAAGCAGAGCCAAGGGAAGTACCTGTAAGACATTCCTTCATGCCTGCATGGGTGTTGTCTTACAGGTCTTACAGCTCAGCCTAGCAGAGCAAGTCAGAAGCAGAGTCTGAGCAGACCCACAGAGGGCTCCTGCTTTCCTGCTGTGCGACCTCAGGAAAGTTTACTCATCCCTTCTCATCTTTGACTTCCTCCCCCTGAAACAGTGAGATGATGCCACCTTCCTCACAGGATTACTAGAACCTTAAATAAAAATTTTAAATGTGCTGAATGCTAGTTGGCAATGCTATTATTTCAATGCAAATTGCTCCTTTCCTCTACAGACTCAGAATCCTCCCTACACACAATTTCCATTTGGAACTTAATTTAAGGAAACAAAACTTACAACGCACTTCCCCATCTCATCTGCCAGAGTGGCACATCCTCAAGTTTGGCAATAACAGACTGAAGGTAAGGCTACAGGGAACTGGTACTCCCACCCACTTCTTGTGTGAGGATATAGATACTGCAAGGCTGGGGATGAAACCATGACAGCAGTTCTTACCTTTGGCGCAGCAGAGCTACTTCCAGCAACTAATCTTAGACATACACTAGGAAAATGAACAGAAAGATACTGGTCATATTGCCCAATGGCAACACACGGGCCTCATTGCTCCAGATTTAGAGAAATCAACTGTAAATACAAGTCAGGAATATGAGTGTGGATTGGGTGTTTGACAGTCCGGAGGATCTGTCATTGATGGTTTTAGGTGTGGTCCTATGGTTTTGTTGTTCTTCAATGATTCTTATCTCTTAGAGGTAATTGCTGAAATATTTATGAATGGAATAAAATGTCAGATGTGCTTAAAAAATAGCCAGGAAGAGGGAACTGTGTGGGTGACAGTACTTGGGGGTTTATGAGAGTGTCCTATTTTTGTGTTTGTGTAAGAGTTCCCATAATCTAATCAGGACAGTACAGATAAAAAGGAAACTCTACTAAGCTCACCTTCTTCCTTGGGCTCTTCCTTCTCCCCAGAGAACCTTGGCTTTCCATTGCTCCGAAACCTTCCACACATTTTCTGGGCATTTAAGTACTATCTGTGTACTTACTCACAAGGGGTGGGGGGGGTGTCATTTTTTTTTAACTACAGTTTTTGTTTTTGTTTTAATTTACAATCACATTATCCTCACTGATTAACTTCTCTCATGTTTTTGCCTAGTCCTGTGTCTGGGAGAGACTCCACATCAGCACACAAGAGATCTCTGCTGCTTTTCCATTGTTGCATAAGTGTCATGGTGAGCATGTGCTGTAGATTATGCCCATATTCCCATAAGGCTAAGCATTCAACAGGGTTACCACAACCAGTTCTCCAGGGGACATTCTTGAGTGTATCTGCCCATGCATGAGAGAGCTTTTCCAGGGGAGGGTGTAAGAGATAGAACCAGGAGCTAGAAGATGGCTCAGTGGGTTCAGATGCCTGCAGCAAAAACTGAGCATCTGAGTTTCATCCTTGTGACCCACATAGTTCAAGGAGAGAGCTGACTGGCTCATAAGTTGTCCTCTGACCGACTCACCCAAGCAGGCTTGCACAGAAGCATATAGAAGCATATACACATACAAACATAGACATCCTTCACAGGTGTCCCTACAGACTTGATTCCTAGATGATTCTTGATCCTGGCAGGTAGAACAGTAACCACTGCACACATTTTAATAAGACAGCTGGCTCTTTCATGAGGCATTCATGGGTGGAAGACTTGCCCCTCAATCGCTCCCAATTCCCATCACACCTCCCAAACACACATAGTGCTTAATGTGGCATGCAGTCACTCATACGCAACTTCCGTGACCCTCAGGATCTGGTAGACTAGGATCCTGATAGCCTTTCCATCCCCTAGGATGGATTAAATAGAAGCCTCACTTAGTGAGAGTGAAGGAGTTGGAGGAATGATTTTAGGGTGCTTAAACAGCAGTGTCCTTCTAACTGTGGGACTCAGCTGACCTAAAAACTAAAACACACCCCTAGAGTACATCAAAGAGGTGACGCTGGCCCTGTAGCTTCATCTGTCCAGGTTAGTCTGTCTGGGCCCGGTCAGAATGCCATGCTCCAAGGCTGTCTGCTCTCACAAGGTGACCGAGTGCTGTTTGGCTTGTTTTGCCAGCAGGTCAGAGTTCCTGAAGGTCTCTGCGCCATGTATCTTCCTGTGGCGCCATCCCTTTGTAATTTAGCCAGATGCCAATACCAAGTTTTCCTGGGCACTCTCAGAAACCTCTGTGGCTGCTATGCCCGTTTTTCTCCATGTGGCACATCATTTTACTTCTTTTTTTAAAAGTCTTGTTTCATAAAACTCATTGTATGCTCCTTTTGTAAGTTGCTTTGTGTTCATTTAAAGGGGGGGAGGGACCCAGATAAGTCTCCTACATACAGTTTTACAGGTTTGGGTCTGATGGCTTGACTTTGGAGAAATCTTCAGGTTGAGATAAGCTCATGCGCACTTAGAAAGCTGCACCCTTCTTTGGAAAGTGCTTGTCTCCAGAACTGGAGCACAAAGAGTTCAAAGTGAACTTAGAAAACCCTGCCTTTTCAGTAAGTAAAGGAAACACTCAACAAATGATGAGGACATACCAAAATATGGCCAGATTTCCTGGGGCCAAGTCTAAACTAATGTGAACACCAAGATAAACAAGGATATAGTCTATGGAAGAGAATCAACCTGAATATGCTATACTTAATTCAATAATCACCGGGGAGAGAAGTTTTCTCAGTTTCTTTTCCTATTGTATTAAAACACTGACAAAAGAGACTCAAGGAAAAATATGCTTATTCTAGATCACACAGTTCATGGTCCATCGTGGCAGGGAAGTGAAGGCAGCAGGAGCTCACATCGGCTGGTCATGCTGCTGTCACAAACCAGAAGCACAGAATGACAAGTCACACTGCTGCTCAGCTCCCTTTCCTCATTCACACAATCCAGGATTCCAGCCAGGGAATGGTGCTGCCCACAGTAGACAGATCTTCTCCCCTCAAAAAATCCAATCAAAATAGGGGCCTGTGTCCCATGTAATTCTGAACCCTGCCAGGCTGACAATTAATAGTCATCACAGAAGTTTTCCTTACAACAGCAAGACAACCAAGAAGTATGAAAGGAATGCAGAATTAGAAAATACCCAAATTAACAACTGTTGGAGAAAAGCATCAACAAATGAGCATGCTGGTGGGTGAGAATTTGGAAAAATAATGGAATATTTATATGGCCTGAAGGTATCTCCCTACAGAAGAACCTCACAAGGAGAAACTCAGGAGCACAAAGCTAGCCTCCACAGTAATGGGACAGTTCAGCCACACTCAAATTTCCTGCTATGATGCGAGTATATGCAATCTGGGGTATTTCTATAATAACATCACAGTGTGAACACTGTCACATGGAAACAACAACCAACTTGCCATTCACAATGGGAGTTCTTTTTGTAAAATTATTCACTGAAGAACCAAAAAATGTACATCTAAAAAGAATGAATCAACTATCAACAGATTGATTTGTCATTCCTTAATATGCTTGATTTAAAAAAAAAAGAACCAGAGTGCCTCAAGAATATCAATATCATGGAAAACAAAGAAACCCTGGGGACTGGTCCGATTTAAAGGAGACTAAGTAGATACGAGAGCAGGTTTCTCTTTGCTACAAAGAACATCATGAGCATAAAGAATATCTAAGGAACGTTTGTAGATGTCCCATCCAAACATTGATTGTCTGCTTTGATAACTGCTGCGGTCTTGTTAGAGAATGTCCTGTTTGGTGGAGAGAGAGACTATGGGATATTTGCCAGCTTTCTTAGCTTGGGCTGATAGATCAAAATACCATAGACTGGTGTATTTGGGTGGGCTAAGCAACAGAAAATTATCTATTCCAGTTATGGAGGTTGGGAAGTCCAAGATCAAGGTCCCAGCATGGCTTGAGTTCTGGCGATTGGTCACCGCTGTCTCATTGCCACCGTGTGTCTTTTTTATAAGGCCATCAATGCCATTCACGAAAGCTCCATCCTAAAACCTTCACAAAATCCCCACTCCCGACATCACTTTTGAGGTCAGGCTTTCGCATATGAATTTGGAAATCTGCAAACACTCAGTCCACGGCAGCAACAAAGGCCCATCACATCACATTTATAGCTCAGGATCAAACTGCATGTTTCAGTTTCTTTCCAGAAGCAGACTGAGGAAGAACAGGTTTACTTGGCTCACAGATATATATAATGGTGGCCCACATAGCAGAAGTAATAGCAGCGGAGTCCCAAGCTGGTCATGGCGCTTTCACAGTCAGGAAGCAAAGAATGATGAGGGCTGGTGCTTTTGTCCTTTTCAAACAGCCCAGGAGCCCACTGCAGGAAAGCATACCATTCACACTGGGTGGGTCTTCCTGCCTCAACTAACTTAACCAAGATAATCTGCCACAGGCATGCCTGGAGACCCTTGTCCTACTGATTCTATGTCTCCTTTTGACAATTACAATTAACCATCATATAGGAGATAGACAGAACTACCTGGTTTAAAAAAAAAAAAAAGTATTAACTGTTGAGGCTAACAAGATGGTTCAGAAGGTAAAGGTTCCTGCCACAGAGGCTGACCAATTCCCAGGACCCACATAGTGGAAGGAGGGAATCAACTCCTGCATGTTGTCCATAGTACACCATGGTATATGTGTACACAATACACAAATAAATAAATGAATTAATTAATTAATTAATTAAATTTAAAGTACTATCTGAAAAATCTAGGTAAAGGGTTGATGGAAAATCATGGTATAATTGTTTTAATTTTCAATAAGTCTGAAATCATGTCAAACTAAAAAGGAAAAAGAGAGAAAAAGAAAGCAAGAGAGAAAGAGAAGTAGACAGTACACCCAAAACACCTCCTCTAAAACATCCACCCCAAACCATGAGCCTGAAGGAAAACATACCATCCTCACTCAGAAGCCAGCATCGCTTCTACCCCAGCACTTACTCTTAGCCGACCATCTACACCATCCTAACTACAGTCAGGTGACATGACACTTCAGTCTTCCCTCCTGGCACTAAATAGCTCCACTTCCCCATGTGGCCCAGACCACAGATAAACAGTGCTGCAGGGTCCTATGTCATAATCAGGTGCCCTTATCTCTCTCCCAGTGTCCCATCCGCATCAAAAGGCGGGAGCTCTGCTTGTCTTACCGACCGTTACACTCTCAATGAGAGAGAGGCCCAGTGCAAAATAAAGATGCAGCCCCTCCCCCATAGAAAAGTAGCTATGAGTGTTAAGACAGAGACTACCAAGCATTAAATCAAGTACCAAAAAACTGTCCTGTGTGAACCAGGGGTCACAACCCAATGAAGCTGCCCACAGCCACCACAGTTCCCGTAAAGAAAAGGCACTCCAAGTGTGTGCTGTATGACTGAATGAATCAGGTTCCCTTGACACATTTCCAGTCTGAATTTGAAGCTAAGGTCTCCAAACTTTTATACTCCTATTTGATAGGGGCCTTTATGAACCAACACAGGGCAGGCTTAGAAGTCAAGGACACTCCTCCCTCCATCCAGCAAGGATGCTGTGACACTTCCAGGATGCTTTCCACACTCTCCTCTTGAGAGCCACTTCCCAGGACCAGCCAATGTGGACTCTTGACATTCTGAAATTCGATGCAAAATACAGTTCTTACCTTACCTATCTCCCCTCACAGATACTGCATGACTGCCTCCCTCGCCTCCCACCCTGAGACTCATTCCAAGTACAGAATGTTCTAGCCAAACTGGGCTTTGAAGAGAGGCCACCAAACCCCCTTTCTCTTGTGACCTACATTGCCATTGGTTCCATGAATGGTGCATTTTGTAACTCAAGGAGGAGAATGTTACTATGACAACAGCTCCTGGAGCTAAAGGGATGCAAAGCACCTACTTAAAAAAGTTCACTCACCCATATGGCAAATGGACTTTATCAGTTGTGTCTAAATTTGACTCCAAGCAGGGTGAGCTGAAAAGGTATTTTCAAGGGCTTCATCAGACTGTGGCATCAGAGCTGCCATTGAAATGTCGGACAATGAAGACACAGCACAAGAGTTGCTTGGGCTTTTTATTTATGTCATTTGTTTAGTGGCTATGTCCAAGCGTGTATGTAAGTCAAAGGACAACTCCTGGGAGTCACTTCTCTCCTTCCACACACGGGATTTCGGCATTATACTCAGTCTCCATGGTTAGCTGCCAGCACCCTTGCCTCATGAGCTTTGGCACAACCCCTGGGATTGTTTTAAAAACAATTATTATCACAAATTAGCAGTGTTTTCACTCTCTAATATGCACTTGACCATAACAGTGGAAACAGAAATCTACCAACAGGGGATGATTCTCTGTTCAGAAAATTCTCACCATTTTCCTTATGGCTTTCCACTCCATCATCTGGCAACCATTGTGTGTGACAGGAATACAATGAGAGAGAAAGAGGTCTTTGGCCCAAAGTCCTACCTTTCTGTTTGCCTATGCACCATGTGACCTCAGGGGAGTTACTTCTTCTCTGAATCCCAATTTCTTCACAGGATACTTCTGTTCACTCAGTCATCCAAATATTCACACCTATTTCTTAAGTAACTTCTAAGAGCCTGAAGGATTATCTTCTCCCTCAGGGTGATTGTTTGACCTGAAGACAGTGTTAAGTCAAAATTAAAGTAGACATAATGATCTCTTGTTGTCTTTGCTTCTTTCCCTGACCCATCCCCACTATTCCTGGAAGCTGGAGTCTCCTATGATTCGCAGAACCCCAACCTTCCATCACAACCTGATTCAATTAGGTTAAGTTCTTGGCTGTATGCATGCACGTATCTGTATCCTCTACTTGGATCCTAAGTAGCTTCCTTAAGAGCAAAGATCATCTTGCAAACCACTCCAATCCACTGAACCTGAAACCAAACAATAAATTGTGAGCCCAGTTCCACTTAATTCAGGAAACTTTGCACAGCCAGGGTCGACAAGTAGGCTTGAATTTTTTTCTTGTATTCTTTGAAAAATCAGTCAACTTAAATCCAGTAGCAGCTCCATAATTCCTGTAGTGGGGAGCATCAAAGAGATACTTGGGGGCTAGAGAGATGGCTTGGTGGCTAAGATCACTTGCTGCTGTAGGTCCCATTGCTGAAGACAACACCTACACAATTCACTGAACATGGAAAAGTAGAGCTTCGTCCCTATGCCCTAGCATCTTTGGTACCGAAATGTACTCTACATGCTACCAAAAGAGAAATATAAACACCAAGCCAGGCATAGACCCTTTAATCTACAGTGGTGTCCTGCCTACAAAACATGCTAGAGCAATGGCGGCACAAAGACTGTGGGAGTAACTAACCAATATCTGATTTGACTTAAAATCATTCCTCAAAAAGGAACCCATATCCAACACTGCTAAGGTGACCAAGAACCTGAGATTAGATGGCCCAGGAACCAAATAATACTGTTCTGCTAAAAGAATGACTCCTAATGACATCCTGCTATACTCATGTATCAGTGCCTTGCTCAGCCATCATCAGAGAAGCTTCCTCTTGCAGCAGATGGGAACAAATGCAGAGACCTATGGGGCCGTAATGGCCCAGGATTAATGAGAGAAAGGCAGAGGAGAGTTTCAACCCTGGATACCTCATATGAGGACAGCAGGAGTTGGCTCCCTCCCTGCTCCCAACCTAGTGCCAGAAAGTCAGATGCCCCACTATCAACCCCAGTAAGAATTTACTACTCTGACAGTGATCAAGCCTAACTCCTTGTTTGACCTTATAAGATCCCCCCCCCTCAGAAAATATACCCCTGAGTATGCAGATGAAGTATCTTCCAACACCCCTGTCTTGGCCAACTGTACATGGCAACAAAAACCTTGTCCCAGAGACTCTGCCCACCTCCCCAGTAGCATAAGGACCCCCTTCTGCCCCCAGTAAACTGAACAAGTTCTACAAAGCTGTTCCTGGGTGTGTATATTCTTTGCCTGTGCACTCACTGCTGACCAAGGCCCAGCATTGCACCCACAGACCTTGGCCAAGCTTCCCTCCCTACACCCCATTCCAGTTTGAAATGGGGTAGCTATTCTGAGTGGGAGAAGTGGACACAGAATGGCAGAGACCCACAGCTAGACATTACACAGAGTGAGTAACCTTGGAACACTCAACCCTAAATAGGATGTCTCCATCAAAACCCTCCTCTTGGGGCTCAGAGAACCCTGTGTAGGAGGAGACAGAAAGAGTCTAAGAAACGGAGGGAATGGAGGACACCAAGAAAACAAGGCCCTCTAAACCAACCTGATCAAACCTCATATGAATTCACAGAAGCTGAGGCAGCACACCCAAGGCCTGCACAGGTCTGCCTCTGCCAGTCTGCCTATATATATTATGTCTTCCAGTTTAGGGTTTTATGGGGTTCTTGAGTGTAAGAACAAGTGTGCCTTTGATTCCTGTGCCTTCTCTGGGCTCCTTTTCTTCTTTTTGTATTGTCTAACTTCATTGTGTTAGTTTTTGTTTTATCTTATTTTATTGTTGTTACTTAGAAATCTGTTTTCTAATGAAAGACAGAAAGGGAATGAATTCAGATTAGGGGGGAGGGTCTGGGAGGAGTAGAGGGAAGGAAAACCGTAATCAGGATGTATTATGTGAAAAAAAAAATCTCTTCTCAATTGAAAAAAAATCACTATCACTTTGGGGAAGGGGGATCCAGAGGACCCAAGTTCAGTTCCCAGCACCCCTGTCAAGTAGCTCACAGGTGCCTGTAACTCCAGCTCCAGGGGTCCATTACCCTCTTCTGGCCTTGGTGAGCATCTGCATACACACACACACACACACACACACACACACACACACACATACACACACACACATAATATAAAGAACATTTTTTAAAAGATACAACTGGCCAAGGGCTAGTGAACATGTACAAATAGCACTCTAAGTAAGTTGTACTGGTATGTGAGTTTGAGGGGAAGTTGAAACTGTGTGTTCACTGTTTGGCAGTCAGGTTGGAGTTGGGGTTGGATTATTTGTATATGGTATGACTTGGGCAAGGTGAAGGTAGAGATTAAACATTAGCTTATTCCCCGACCTCTTTAAAGTCCTCCGTCCTCACCGCCTTCAGGTTGTGCATCTGCATTTGATTCTGCACATCCCAGCAGCGGGCTGTTACTTTCCTCACCGTCTCCCTACAAAAGAACCTCACTCATTTTCAGTCTTAGGGAAAGTCCAGTGCCCAAGGAAGTGCTACAGAGAAGAATCAACACCTAACAGAGCATCAAAACTCTAGGGACAGAGACCTGCATCCACATGCCCTTCTCTTCATGGCAAAGTCCTTCCCCTATGAGGCTCTGAGAGAGAGAGAAAGAGAGAGAGGGAGAGAGAGAAAAAATTGCTGTGATAATCCCTTCCGGATGCAGTTCTGACCTGGCTACTGCATACAATGATCTGCTTACTGTTTCTCATCTTACCGTGGTTGCATTCAAAACTTGATTACATTCTATTGATCCTGCCATAAAAAAATAATAATAAAGGCAGCATGTTTTTTTTTTCCTGTAGTGTCTCAGTTGCTTAGTTTGAAAATCCATCTGTGCTTCACAAGTTAAAGTGTGTATTTCGTTGCTCCGCCTGTACCTCACCATGGCTTTGGTTTTTATTGCTGTTTGCTGGTCTCTGTTACAGCGATTTGCTTTTCACAGCCACCAGAGAGAAAAGGAGAAATATGTCTCCAATTCCCAGATACTGTCACTAGCCAAACTGCTTCACAATGAATTCATTTATATTTATTGGTTCCAACTGTTATTTCTTCCCATTAAAAGTATCTCCCCTCATGATGAAGGAAAGGCTAGCTGTGACCTACAATAAGGTCAGCTTCCTGACCAGGTCCTATCCCCATGCCTCTGTGTACCCAGAGCTCATTCCGTCCCTCAACTCTCTACCAAGTCCTCCTTGGCTGCCCCTGGAATTGCAAACTGAAGGAAGAAATTAAGGAAGAAAAGCAGGCTGAGGACCCAAAGGAGAACCATTAATGAGGCTCCTACAAGGAAAGAAGCAGCTTGAAGAGCTCATGCTGGCCAGCTGCCAGTGAGCCCTGGGTTACTGTGACTTCCCCACACCTAAACTGCCTAAACATCACCATGCCTGATGTTAGGTGACTGGCTAGATACCCGCTGGTTTGAAGAACACTGGGGCCGGAGTTCTCCCTCTTAATCAACAGCCTTAAAGTTCAGAACTCCAGTTGCTCCTCAGAGGAATGGGACCTGGGTCTTATCCCCTGGCCTGGGAGGAAATGTAACATACCGAACTGCCTAGCAAGTCATTAATAGGCAACAATCTAAAACTGGCTGCAGGAATGCTAAAGGTAAACTAGGTAGCTGGAGGTTTTCTGACAAAGAAAGGGCACACCATCACCCCTCCTGTAATGGGCCTGTCAGTCACCTGGAAAGGGAAAGTCCCTTAGGAAGAGCTGCAGATTCTGGAGCCTTCAGAAGTAGTGTAAAGCCTTTCTACAACACAGACTGGCCCTCTGGCTGCCTGCTTACTCATGCCCCTTAAGCACACTCTCTTACGTGGCAATAAAGTATGTCTTCTACTCGTTGCTCTGTGCACCTTCTCTGAGTTCTCTCAATGGACATCCCAAGAACTGGGGAGAGGAAAGGAGCCCAGAGCAAGATCCCAATTACAAAGGTTTTTAGGTTTGGTTTGATTTGGTTTGGTTTTGCTGTCAAAACCTAATTTCTGTAACTCTTGTGTTATTTTTTTTGTGTGTATGTATATTTGTGTCTGTGCAGGTATGAATGAGAGTGTGTGTGTGTGTGTGTGTGTGTGTGTGTGTGTGTGAGTGTGTGTATGTGAGTGTGTGTGTGTGTGTGTGTGTGTGTGTGTGTGTGTGTGTGTGTGTG
>CAJQZJ010000819.1:3242122-3266846 GCA_907164525.1 Lophiomys imhausi
GTGTGTGTGTGTGTGTGTGTGTGTGTGTGTGTGTGTGTGTGTGTGTGTAGGTCAGAGGAAAACATCAGGAGTTATTCCTCAGGTACTGTCCACCTTTTTCTTCTGAGAGAGTCCCTTACTGACCTGGAACTCACCAAGTAGGCTAGGCTGGCTAGCCAGAGAACCCCAGGGATTCCAGTCTCCAGCTCCCTAGTGTTGAATTTCCATGTGTGTGCCCACAGCCTTGGCTTTTATATACCTAGAGACCAAACTCAGGTCCTCAAGCTTGCAAAGAAAGTATTGTGCTATTGAGCTCCCCCAGGCCTCTTATATTTATTTTAAAGATATCTTACCCCTTCAAGATTTCTTACTATAACCAAAAGATAACTAGCTAATTTACAATATAAACACAAAGAAAATTAGCTTGGGAACTAAACATGAATTCTGACGATGGACATATAAGATTAAAATATTATTTTAAAACCTAATTCAGTGTCAAAACCCCAATCATTTCGGCCTTCTACACTTACTGTTTGTCCTTCCTCTTTCTCTCGTACTCTTAACAAGCTCCTAAAAAAACAAACAAACAAGCAAACAAAATCAAACAAAAACAATCATCTATGAAAACACTGCTCCCTAGAGAAGCTATGCTTTGATGATGAGATGTTCCAGGGGAAGATTATGTCCTAGTAAGCTACAAAGTGACCATTATGACATATGCATTCACACCACACACACACACACACACACACACACACACACACACACACACACACAAAATTATGTAAGTACTAAGTGGGAAAATTCCAAGTTCCTATTAGTAGAGTTTATCTACCAAAAGCTTCAAAGTACCCAAATAAAAAAGAAATGTATGCAACCATTAAAAATTATGTTTTGGCCCTGGGTTTGACTCTCATACCCACATGGTGACTCATAGTCATTCTGGCTTCAATTCCAGAGAATCTCATGGCCTCTTCTAGACTCTGTGAGCACTGTACACATGCGCACAGGTGCACAGAAACACAGGCAAAATACCACATGCACATAAAATAAAAATAAACAAATCTATATTTTGCAAGAAATAAAAGCTGGGCATGGTGGTCTGGATCTTTAATCCAGCACTCAGGAGGCAGATGCTGGGCAGATCTCTGAGTTTGAGGCCAGCCTAACCTACATTGCAAGTTCCAGGGCTACCCAGAGAAACCCTATCCCAGAGAAACCCTATCTCAAAAAACCAAAAAATAAGTAAGCTAATTAATTAATTTTTAAAAATATTTATTATGTTTTAGGAGAATGTGGTTGATATGGAGAAGTGCTAACCCTATAGAAACTATTCAAATAACCTACTGCAACTATATATAGCAAGTGTGACCTAGGACTCGAGATCAAGAACTTTCATCTCCGTCCACTTTCATGGACTATTAACTCCTTGAGTTATAAGAAATGCAAATTCCATATCTTTTTCTTCGTTTCATGTGTTTATGTGTTTAGTGTGTGTGCGCATGCATGTGGGAGCTCAACATTGATGCCTGGTATCTTCCACTATATATACTTCTGAGGCAGGGTCTCTTAATCAAATCCAGAGCTCAATGATATGGCTAGTCTCATTAGTGAGCTTGGTCCTGGAAGTATCCTGGCTCTGCCGTCTAAGGATGCAATTACTTGTGTGCTGCCATGCATTTCCAGCATTTACAGGAGTTCTGGGGATCTGGATTCTGGTCAGCTTGTTTATGCACCAAGTGCTTTAACGAGTGCACTATCTCCTCACACTCCATGAACTCTATGTTTAAGAACACTGGAAAAAGTCAAGATTTAATAATAGTAAATTGAGCATTTTTTTTTTTGCTACAAAGCTTCTCAAATCTTTTATTTATTTCTTTGTTTGTTTGTTCTTAGAGAATTGGGAATTAAACTATGCATGCTAGGCAAGTGTCCTACCACCAGACTATGACCTTGTGCCCAGTGTTTTGTCAAACCTTTTAATATGATACTGTACCTGACAATCTCTGAGGAGAGGTACTAGAGTGACCCAGTTCCTAAACTTGCTTAATAATAAGCCTGTCATCCTGAGGACCATATTTTGAAAGAGGCAGATAGAAGAGGGATGGAACACATATGTGGACAGATGAATGCAGATGTCTAAGGTGAACGGAGAAGAATAGCAGTAGTCCAGGCTGGTTATTTGAAATATGGATGGTTGTTACATTACTATTATCTTGTTGATCGTTCCACAGTTTATATTTATAGAACAAAAGTTTCATTTTTAAAGATGACTGTCAAAGGGATGGAGATGAGATGAGAGGTCTTGAAGCTAGCTGAATAATTGTCTAGTACACACTGCTGGTACTATTTTTCTCCTTGAGTCACAGGAGGACTTTCCATGTTCCTAGCAGGCATTATGGAAATCATTATCTTCAACTACAGCTCCACCATTCTCTCAGCAGAATCAGTTGGTCATTCCCTACTCCTACATACCACCCCTCCACACACTTTTTTAAAAAATTGAATCACCTAACATTAAATCAACCATTTTATGGTGTGTGTATATAGTGATGTTGAGTTCACTCACCATGTTGAGTATCACACACACACACACACACACACACACCTCCCATTAACTAGTTCTAACAGAAAGGCATTTGATGAGGGTAGAGGCATTGTGCCTTGAAGAGCTAAGCCCGTTCCCTATAACCTTTCTCTAGAAATAGTTGAGGTGACCTTTCAAGGCAATCGAGGTATTCTAAATCATAAATCAGAGAGCCATAGCCATCAAAAGAGAAAGAACAAACACATCAAGCATGAAGGTAACACAATGCTTAGGACTAGCAAAAAAAAAAAAAAAACTTTGAAGCAGGGCACTATGGGGCACACCTGTAATTCTAGCACTCAGGAGGCTGAAGCAGGAGGATCACTGTGAGTTTGAGGCCAGCATGGACTACAACATAAGTTACAGGCCAGCCTGAGATATATCATGTCTTAGTGGTCTATTGCTGTGAAGGGACACCATGTCCATAGCAACTCTTATAAAGGAGGGCATTCAATTGCGGCTGGCTCACTGCTGAAAGGTTTATTCCATTATCAGCATTGCAGGAAGCATGGTGGCATGCAGGCAGACATGGTGCTGGAGAAACAGCTAAGTGCTCTACATCTGGATCCACAGGCGTCAGGAAGAGAGAGACACACTGGGCCTGGCTTGAACATTTGAAACCCCAAAGCCTGCTCCTAGTGACATACTTCCTCCAAAAAGGCCACACCTCCTAATCTTGGTAGTAGCACCAGTCCCTAATGACCAACCTTCCAAATATAGGAGCCTATGGGAGCTAGTCCTATTTAAACCACCACATATGGTGACCATAAGGCCAGCATGGGCTACATAGTGAGGATTTGTCTCAATAATAATATCAAAGAGCATTATTAACATCAAAACCAAAGAGTAACGTTGAGCTCTCTAGCAGCCAGGAAAAGATGAGAAATATAATGGCAAGTGGCTAAGATCAGAAAAGTAAACATTTGGCATAGTGCAAGTGAGAAATAGTAGTGCTTCAGGGCCTGATTTCTAAAGGAAACATTTTACACGGACTTATACATAGACCATAAACACAAATACTAGGCAATTGCCCTTGACTGGAATTTTATAATAAATCCTCAAAGAATGATTTCATGTGGCTGTTTTTCAATGAATATTTACCATATGAATAATATATTTACCATATAATTAATAAGTAAATGAATGAACAAGTAAGAGATGAATCTCCGCCAACTCAATCTCTCCCCTCACACAAAATACATTAACTTAGGTGGGTGTGGCCACACTAAACGTCCAGTAGAGGCTGCAATCACTCCTGAGCTAGTTATTTTAAAACCTCAGTTGGATGGCAGTAAACCCTTCAATCAAATGAAAATGTTGGAATTGGCCAAATTCTCTGCTACTAGCTCCACTGCTGTCTTGGAGGACTGCCTGGCCTGATCTCATGGGTTCATGGAGCTTGTCTGATGGAGGAGTCCCTGGCTCATTCTTCCTTCCTGGTTTACATCTGTGGTTTGATAGCTCGGCCTTCTTTCAGAAGGTTTTCAGGTGTTCCCGGACTAGAGCCACTCCACAAGCCATCTGAAGAGTTAGGAGACTAGCTACATAGGTACAGCAGGCCATTGGGCCTTCCCAGTTCTGTGAGCTGGGGCAACTCATCCCATTCCCAACACAAATCCCTCAATTATTAATCTTGAATTTCAAGAGGAAATTCTTCCTCCCATTGTGTAGGGTCACGACTTTTGTAGGCTATAGTTTGCAGCATGACTTAAGACCAGATGGAGGCAGTGGGAAGAAACACCCTGCAAGACACACCAAGTTTTGGAAGATATTCCCCAAAGGCTGGCAGTCATTCTCCCAGGGAAGCTGGAGTTATGTCTTTCTTCAACGCAGAGATAAAACCTAGGACCTCTACATAAAGCATGTGCTGTATCCCTATGCTACCTGAGCACCCTGGCCCTGAGCTAGTTTTAATCTAAAGTTTTCTCCTGCTCATTATTTTATGATTTGTCTTATGCTTTTATTACTGATTCATGAAAAGCTGCTCAATTTTGTCTTAATAAGAAATCAGAAGTAGAGAAAATAGGCTGCTTGTGAGAGGAAGCACGGCGTAGAAGGCGCTCATATGTCCCTCACAGTTGTGAATCATTGGATGAATCCTTTACTCTTTCTCCCATAAGCCAGGGACAAACAACCTCAAGTCACAAAGCCAAGACCAATGGCTTAGATTAAGCTCATGCTTCTTACATATATTTGGAATCACAAAGAGAAAACTAATATTACCAACTGATGATGTTTGAATTTCACAGAATGACAACCACAATGTGGATAATCCTGTTTCCTCAACTGCCTTGTATGCAGTTGAGATTGTATTGTAGTAGCTGGAAAGATGGCTCTGCAGCTAAGAGAACTTGTCATACTTACATAGGACTGGGGTTCAAACCCAGCACCCACATGGTGGCTTGCAACTACCTATAATACCAGCTCTGAGGGACCTGACGCCATCTTCTGACCTCTGTAGGTACCAGACATACACATGATGCACATTGATACAGGCAGGCAAAACATTTAAGCACATAAAAAATGTAAATATAAAAACATCTTTTAAAAGATCATACTGTAAATGCAGCTCCGTGTTCCGATTTTCCTTCCAACAAAACATGATGAGCACTTGCTGCTATTGCCGCTAGCTAGGATGCATTAAACGATTATTTAAAAGCCATATATGCATTCAGGGACAATAAGATGCAATGGCCCCTTTGCTCTCTAGCAGAGTCAGTGTCCTCCATGTTTCCTAAATCAAAATCAAGATGAACTACTCTCGGCCCTTGAAGAAACCAAACTCAGTACAATATAAGCAATGTCACCAGGAGGCCAGCAGAGCAGGCCACTTTGGATGATGATGGAACATTAATTTTTCACAAGGCTGAAAGCCGCTGGGTTTCACATTGCTACAATTTACAAATGTACCCTGGAATATGATCTCCCAGTGGGCTGCGTCTCCCAGAGTGAGGGCAGAGCCCAGCCTCCAGTAGCAAGCCTGGAATAGCTACCTGCAAACCAAGGAAAGGCCTACCTACCATGCAGGTTCTTCTTTCTGCATGCCGAAGCCTGGGCCTGTGGAGGACTGGAAGGACAGGGCCCTGGGACAAATCCCTGAGCCAGCCAGAGCTAACAGGGACAGAGAGCATGAGCTGTTTAGAAACAGAGTACATTTGCCCAGTCACACTAGGAAATGGTGAGGAAATCCAATGTTAAAATCAATTGGCCTAAGGCTCGTGCCTAGCTGGAGCACCACCCTATACACACACACACACACACACACACACACACACACACACACACACACACCAGTTGTTCCAAAGAAGAGAGAACCTTGGATAATTCTACTAAAGAGCTTGAATATAATCAGGGGCTTACTGAGAGTTGTAGAGCAAGGAACCGGCCGACCAAGGCACTGAGTTATACAGAGATGAGTGAAGTGTGGGAAGACGAAGGAGAAAACAACTGTGCTGGAGTTTGAAGAGAAGAAAATGACCAAATTAATGGCGACTGGGGAGTGAAAGTGCCGTGTCCAGGTTCTGCTCCATGTATTTTATCTGTAGTCACTAATTCAACCCTTGTAGTGATGCTTTTAGTGGGGTCCCATGATTAAACTTATGTTTTCTGATCATCAAGGCTGGGAACTGGGTGTATAGCTCAGCTGGCAGAGTCCTTGCCTAGCATGCTTGAGGCCCTGGGTTGGATCCCCAGCACCATATGAACTGGGCATGATGCCCCACCCACACTTGTAATCCCAGCACTTGGGAAGTGGAGATCAGAGACTCAAGATCATTATCTGCTATCTAGGGAGTCTGAAGGCAGCCTGTGGCACATAACATGCCATTTCAAAAGAAGAGAGAAAAAAATAACTTTGCTTAAGTCCCAGAGGATAATAGGTAGCTCCAGGACTGAAATGTGGGCAGGTTGACTTCCAGGAGCCTGAGTGCCCCGCTCCATGCCAGGTTGCTCTGGAAGCCAGGGTCTGGCAAGTAGATGAGTATCACCACAGACAGCGGTGACAAGGGCAAAGGTAGTGGGTAGAACACAATGTGTCTTGGGAAAGCTGCAAGGAAGAAATGCAGGAAGAAAGGCATCCCTGAAAAGTGGTGTGGTTTGGTTATGAAGTGTCCCCACAAAACGTTCATGCATTGAAATATAGGCACTGGCTTCTGGCACTCTTTTAGGTGGTTCTAGAAACCTTAAGAAGTACAGCCTAGCTGGAGGAAGCAGGTTATGGGCTAGGGGGTCCTGGAAGGCTGCATTTTGCTCCCACACTCTCTGGTCTCTCTAACTCCTATCTGCCATGCGCAAGGACGTAGGTAAACAGCTCTCCATGTCCTGTTATGCCCAGATTGCAGGGTCCCCAAAACCCACCAAGGAGCCAATTCTGATGCAAATCACACAGGGGTCTTTGTTACCAGCTTAAGCAGGGGCTCCCACTGTCACCAACGCAGTGGATCTGGAGAAGAGCCCCAAGTGCAGGAGGAGGAAAGTATTTATGGGGTACAGAGTACAGCTCAGCACTTTTTCATGCATGTAAGCTTCCGACTGGTTAGTATTTTAAATTTGCTTTTCTGGCATGAATGGGATGAACCAGCTACAATACCATTACAAATGTCAACTCCTAAGAGTTGAATCATTTATCAGTAAGCTGACCTGGCCCTCTTAAGTAAACACGGGTGTCCTGTAGTTAACTATGTTAGGGTAGCAGCTCTAATCTCTTTGCGCAGGCCTTACCTGCAGCTCCCTTCCTGGGGCCGAGGAACAAGGGGGAAGAGCTAGGTGAAAGGTCAGTACCTGCAGGAGCAGAGGGGCATTTTCAAAATGGGGCCACCATTTCCGTACAATTCCATACTCTCTCTCATATTTCTGCCCAGTACACAGGGTGAAGAAAGGCAAGACTGAACTATCTGAACCTGTAAACTAAGCGACTTTTTCCTTCTTTGCCACAGGGACACAAAGTAACAGATGGAGCAGATAAACTGCTTCTAATCTCTGTGACTGGAATTGTTGAGGGGCCAGCATATCACTCCAAAAATGTCCCCTGCCCCTCTTTACTCTAGGAGACCTGTTCCCAACATCCTGCACCAAGCTCTGTTTCACATTCTGTATCCTTACAATCGGTGAGAAATGTTTAGGTTGAAGCCACCTTCAAAACAGACGTTCACCCTCCTAACAAACACTTATGCTGTGTTTCTCACGATAAAACCCTAGCTCTCCAGAGATTAACAAAGTGGTACAGCACTTGCAAAACCCAGACCTTATGTGAGCATCCTTCCTCCCAGCATGGAGGAAGCTTGGGCAAAGAGCCTCCATATGGGGTGAATCAAAACTCTTCTTTCTTGGGAAAACTTCGTTCTGCATAACAATTTGCTCATACAATTTCCTGGTGGGGAAGATCAAGTTAATCCTTTTGTTGCTGATAAAATAAACATGCTCAGATGAGTAATTTCACTTTGATTGTAGATGCACTGGTGCCATCTGGTCCAAGCAAGTGACTTTCTTCTGACTCTCAGTCTTCAGCCTAAAGGATTTCCTGTAAGTCAATACTCCTGCCACCATATCCCTAAACTATGGGCCACTAACTGCTTCCAGATCTGAACCTAGAGGAGTTCCTGAGACAGGTGCTGGAGCCCAGATATCTGTAAGTTTTAAGATTGAAAACCCTGAGAGAAATTGAGAAATTTTTTTCAAGGTTGTTGACTTTAAGGTACTGAAGGTTCAGAACATGACTTGGTCCCCTGAAGTGGGATTACCCATGAAGGCACAGCAACAACACAAAACTAAAGCAAAAATCAAAACAATACAAAACAAAAAAAAACTTTGTTTTATTCTGGTTTTGTGTTGCTATTTTTTTAAATGCCTGAGGCTGGGTACCTTATAAAGTATAAATTATCTGGGCCTGATGGCATGTTCATTTAATCCCCAGCACATGGAAATCAGAGGCAGGAGGATCTCTGTAAGTTTAAGTCCAACCTGGTCTAAATAGTAAGTTCCAGGACAGCCACAGCTGCATAGAGAGACCCTGTTTCAAAACAACAGTGAAGGAGGAGGAGAAGGAGGAGAAGAAAAAAAGGAGGAGGAAGAAGAACAAGTGGTAGCAGCAGTAGTTATTGTCTTTATTTTGGCTTGGAATTAAAGAAGCTGGAAAGTCTAAACAGCATGACCCTGGCAATATATAAGGGCTAGTGGCTGTATCCAAACATGGCAGAAAAACAGAAAGAAAAATGAACACAGGCAGAAAGAGTTGAGACGTAGGGTGGTCTTTAATAACCTGCCTTCTCAAAAACTAATAGGGCCACAGGAGATGTGAGCCACTCCTCAGTACAACATTAATCTACTCAAGAAGCGGATGCCCCATTATACTGAAAGGACTCTTCATCCTACTACAGGGACACTTGCTCATCCACGTTCATCGTTATGCTATTCATAATAGCCAGAAATTGGAAACAGCCAATTTCTTTATCCAATTCATCAGTGGATGAACGGATAAAGAAAATTTGGTACATTTATACAATGGAATATTACTCAGCTGTTAAAAAACAGAAACAAAATCATGAAATTCACATACAAATGGATAAAACCAGAATAAAAAAACATCCTGAATGAGGTGACCCAGACCGAAAAAGACAAATATGTTATGCATTTGCTTATATGTGAATGTTAGCTGTTAAGTCTTTGATAAGCAGGCTACAATCCATATAACCACAGAGGTTACATATAGAGTAAGGAACTATGGGGAAGGGAAGGATCTCCTTAATAAGGGGAAATTATGGATGGACAGGGCAGGAAGGGAGCTAGAACAGGAGGATCAAAGAAAGAGGGGGAGGGAAGAATGGCCAAGGAAAGAAATATGAAGAGGGATGGCTAAAACTTAGGGCCATTTGAGGGGTCATATGGAAACCTAATGAAGTAGAAGCTTCTTAAAATATATACATAAAATACATACATACATGAAGTCAATCTTAATAGGATCACCAAATAACAAGGGAGACAAATCACTAGCTAGACTTCTCTCACTATGAAATCTCCATTGCCAGGAATGGGATCCATCTAAATGAGTTGTTGGCCAATGTGACCCCATGAAAATTCCCAAACAACCCAGGGTATTGCCAAGGCCATTGGTTGTTCTCCACAAACTGTCAGTAAGTCTCTATTGCTTTATACACCTACATAACCCATTGAATATGGAGAAGTCCAGCTGGTGCCTACCTAGAGCCTTCACCCTTCCTGAACACCAACCAGCTACAAACTCTTTGTTCTACAATAGTGATCTGCCTACAAGATGCACTAGTGCAATAGTGGCACAAGGGTTGTGGGAATCATCAACCACTATCTGATTGGAATTAAGGCCTACTCCATGAGATGGACCCATGCCTGACATTGTTTGGGTGACTGAAAACCTGAGACTAGATAGGCTATGGACCTAATGAAAAAGCAAATACTACTGTTCTGCTAAAGCAGTAATTCTCAACCTGTAAGTCACAACCCTTTTGGGGGTCAAATGACCCTTTCACAGAAGTCACATATCAGATATCCTGCATATCAGATATTTGCATTACAACTAATAACAGTAGCAAAAGTAGTCATGGAGTAGCAACAAAGTAATTTTATGGTTGGGGGTCACTGAAGCATGAATAACTGTATTAAAGGGTCACAGCGTTAGGAAGGTTAAGAACCATTATGCTAAAGGAACATAGAAACATCATAACGCTTAAGGACACTCTGCTAGACTCATAAATTGGTGTCTTGCTGAGACATCACAGAGGTGCTTCCTCCTGCAGTAGATGGAACAAATAACAAATACAGAGACCCATAACTGGACAGTATGTAGAGAATGAGAGACCTTGAAACACTGAGTCCTAAGTGGGATGTCTCCATGCAATCCCTCTCCTCGGGGCTCAGGGAACTCTGTGGAAGGAGAGGCAGAAGAATGTAAGAGTCAGTGGGGATGGAAAACACCAAGGAAATGAGGCACAACAGGACTTCTAGACAGGACTGATATACATGCAGACTCACAGAGAAGCAGCACGCACAGGGTCCATGCAGGTCTAAGTCAGATGGGCCCCAGTGCTGAAAGGAGATGTGGACAGAAGCCCCCATCCCTAACCTAGAAGTTATCTCCAACTGATAACCAATCATAAAGGAAAAATTAGTTTTGTCCAGTAGTCTAAGAGCAGGCCCCATGCCCAGCAGTAAATGGAAGCACAAAAGGAATTCCCTGGTATTCTTGGAGGTTTTCTTTGTCTCACAATGCTTGGTCTGGGCATTTTTCTTTACCTCACAGGTCTTTTGGTTATATGTTATGGGTCCTGAATTTTTTTTAGTGAGTTTTCTGTGTGTGTGAATGTGTGTGTGAATGTGTGTGCCATTGTGCCTGTATGTGATTTTTATGCTCTATCTTTGGCTCTTTTCCTGTTTATTTTGTCCTATTCTGGTTTATTTGTTTTCATTTTATTTATTTTTATAATGTTTGTTTGTTTTCTAATGAGAGAGAAAAAAGAAGGTATGGATCTGGGTGAGGGGTAGGTAGAGAGGATCTGGCAGGAGTTGGGGGAGGGGAAACCATAATCAGAATATATTGTATGTTTACTTTTTAAAAGATAAAGTAAGAAGCAGATGCCCCAGGACCTTACCACCTTCCACTGGGCTCTACCTCTTAAAGATTCCACTAGTCCAACACAGCCACAGGTTACACACAAGACATTTCCCACTTCCATCACAGAAATCTTTATGGATCAGCCTTAACAACACAGAAGCCCTGTTCCACCACATTCGCCTTGTACTGTCTTCCCAGTGTCCCATTTTGAAAGCTTACATTTCCTTTTCTCAAGACCACCTTTTCAGCTACAACTTAGACAAAAGGTCTTCGGATGCCATCATCAAGACTGGGGTGCACTTGCCCCAAGTTTGGGGAGTGCTGAGAATGCAGTGGTCCAAACAGGTGTCCAATTATCATGGAAATAACGAGCCATTTAGAAACACAGAAGCAGGAAGATCTGTGTAGCACAGGTCTGCTAAAGATCTACGTCTCTACTCAAGGAAGATTGCCTTTTATGCAATTAAAATGAGCCCTCCATCTGTCTAAAAGCCGCTTATATAAGCACTCCCCTTCTCCTGCCTCCACAGGTCCTTCATCCATGCTTCGAGTCATGTTTCTCTGCTGGTGAATGCCGTGACAATAGCTAATGTATGTACAGCCATATGCAGCCCAGGGCCAGCTGCTAAGGAGGGAAGCCACCCTAGCAGATCACTTGTCTTAGAAGTCCACAAGAACCCGGCCTCCTGGTTTGCTTTGCCACTTTCTGAGCCTATAAAATGTGGAGGGTAGTTAGGGCATCACCATTCTCCTGGAGCCTGCAAGTCCATCTTGGGAACATCTCTCACAGCAGCCTCATCTTAGAAGGGAGCAAGTAGACATGCTTGTGTGTACATCAAAAGAGGGAGGAGTTGAAGCCATTCGAGCAAACCGACCTCTTCATCCTCTCTGCTCAGAGACCTGCTCTGGATGTGTACATCCTTACAGGGGAGTGCTTCTTCCCCACATCCTTTAGCATAGAGTTTCATCTGTACCCCCACTGTGAGCAGTTTAGAGGGACAAAAAGTCTAAAAATATTATGTATGTATGTATGTATGTATGTATGCATGTATGTATGTGGAGTTAGTTAGTTAGTTATGTATACACCCAGAACAGGTCTCTGAGCAAAAAGGATGAAGAGGTGGATTTGCTCAAATGGCTTCAACTCTTCCCTCATTTGATGTGCACACTGTACACTTGCTCCCTTCTAAGATGGAGCTGCTGTGAGAGATGTTCCCAAGATGGACTTTCAGAGAACAGTGATGGCCTGTTTGCCCACTACACTTCATTGGCTCGGAAAATGACAAAGCAAGCCAGGAGGCGGGAGCTGAAGGGCACATATGTCTCATGAGAAGGAATAACAGAGGCGTCCTCCCCAACTTCTGATGTTCGCCTTCCGGACCAACTGCCAGCTCACCCTGTCTTCCCGCTCCTGTACTCTCTCATCTGTGAGAGACCACGTGAGCGACATAGTCAAGCTACCAACACCCGGGAGTAGACAGTGGGCAGATGTCAGCTTGGTCTGGGCTTTGCAGTTTCATTGTTATTTGACCTACGGAGAGCTCACTGCATCTCTCCAAACCTCGCTTCCCTCATCTGCAGGGCAAGACAACCATGCTGCTATAAGACACTATCTTCGAGCAAAACAGCCTCCATCTTTGTGCTCTGCAGTTTAGGCTGGCCTTGAGTGATTCACCCGCCTTGGCCTCCTAAGT
Organism: Lophiomys imhausi; assembly: GCA_907164525.1. Lineage (NCBI taxonomy): Eukaryota > Metazoa > Chordata > Mammalia > Rodentia > Muridae > Lophiomys > Lophiomys imhausi. The sequence goes on from CAJQZJ010000819.1 coordinate 3,254,964, forward strand.
ATCTGGGATTATGAGCCTATCCCCCTTGCTCATTCACTCATGTATTCATTCATGGTTTGGTGGTGTTTTGTAGAGTTCATCTGTCTTAGGCAAGTGCTCTGCTACTGAGCCACATTCTCAGACCCATTTCATACTTATGTGTTAATTTGTTTAGGCCACGGTCCCCAGTATTTGGGCAAACATTACTGTATTCTGGAATGTTCTATGATGGCATTTTGGGGTGAGATTAACATGGTGGTGGTAAGGGGGGAACCTAGGGCCTCACTCATGCTAAACATGAACTATGTCCTCAGCCTCCAAGATAAACACTTAAATGGGTAGACTCTGAGTAATGAGATTATCCTCCATAGTATGTGCCTTGTCCAAGCAGATGTAGCTCTTGATTGGACCAAGACTGACCTGTCTTCAGTGAAAGCAAATGCTTCCACACACTGTCTTTGAACTCAAAGTGTAACTTCCTGGTGTTTGTGTTAGCCCACTTGGCAGAATTTAGACTTAACACCCATCTCCACGATCCCATAGAACATAAATAAAGCTCTTAGCAGAACATAGAGACACACACCAGTATCCCTGGTCCTGAGGAGGTTGAAACAGAAAGATGCACAGTTCAAGAGTCAAACATATTTGATTCATACATTCTTGAACAATTAAAATCATGAGTCCTACTTCAAGAGAAGGGGGAAATTGAGGTTCAGAAAGATCTGCTAATTTTCCCAAGTTTACACATGATAATAAATTGTAAAGCTGACCCCCAGTTTCTCTCCCTGTTTCCAAGCTCTGCTATGTTACAGTTCTATCTACTCCAAGTCAAATGACTGTGATTTGTTTTGACCAATGGGATACTAGCAAATGTGTTGCGAGGGGCGCTTATGTGTTGGGAACTATGCTTACTCTCCATTCTGCCTTGCATGAGAGCACAGCCTGAGCAGCCTTCTTGAAAAGGGGAGATAGGTGGGCTAGAATCCCTTCTGCCCACCCCAGGAAATGCATGAAACCTCAATGCAAAAGAGCAGAGCTTTCTGGCTGAGCAACATTCCCCCCCCCAAATAAAAATAACCAATCCTGCTCTGTGCGATCTAGGGTTTGACTCCATGAAATTGACTCTAGCTCGGCTCTCACATCCAGAACTTAGCACAGTGACCAGCCCTGCCTATCTGTTCAGTCTGGGCTCTTCTGGGCACTTTAGGGAATATAAATGTCTGGAGAAGTGTGTCTTACAGTTGAAACAAAACTTTTGATAAGTCATGCAAAAGTCCGTTTGTAGTTTTGCCACAAAAGAGCAGCATGTTTTTTCCTGCTCATGGAGTACCTAATAAACCACAGGCGGAACACAGGAACCAGGCATGTCCCAGATAAGTGGAGGTTTGCAACAGAAAAAAAAAAAAAAAAAAAAAAACCTTGATATTTCAAAAACTAAGCACTGAAGTAGTCACAGCAGCTTTTTTAGAATTCCTTATGTTGCTTTATGGTTTGGGCTTTTTGCAATGAGCATCACATCTAAAGAAGTGGGTGTGGTTCCAGAATCAATCGGCCTCAGTTCTGGGGTCCCCCAATAGGCCAGTGAACCTGACAGGGCCACTACATTTGCTATCTGTGAGCTGCCTAGAGAAGCAAGTTCTATGTTCAGCCCAGTAGCCATGACAGAGCAGGGCATGAAGGGAGGGCAAGGAGAGCTGGGGGTGGAGGGGACACCCAGGGACACCCAAGGAAAAGGAGCTGGGCTCCTGCAATCTGTTTCCTTCTGCTTCTGCCTATGAATCATCTACATCCACACTCCCTCACAACCAGCACATTACATAAATTATGTACAAAATTAACAAATCTCCGCCACCACCATAGATGAACCTGACCTTGAACTATCACCAAAGAGATAGGAGATGGACCCTGGGGGAACTGGGGCCTCTCCAGAAGGGCAAGGTCCGCTTGACTTTTTTACATCATTAATGGCTTTTTAGAAGTAATCATCTTGAAGGCCAAGCACTTAGGAAACTATCTTCAATATCAGTTTCTCACCCAGTAAAATCTCTGAGAAGGAACAAATCAAAGCAAGCTTGCACACCAATAAGAACAAGGAGCACTGGGCAATCTATTGCTGAGCACTGGGAACAAAGGCTGGAGGCATCCAACTTTGGGTGAGAGTGGGTGTAGGCAGAGGATGATTGCTAATTAAATGACCAAAATTGTAAGTGATGAGCTCTTTTGAAAACTCTGGGAGTGAGGTTCTTGATGTGTTTCCTCTGAGAGCTTTCAAAGGCGATGGAAAAATATCATGGCTATGCTGAACAGTGAACCACAGATGCCTACTGGGGATCATGCCATGGGGATCAGGTAAGCAAGGGAAATGGCCCACAGCCAGGTTAGGGTAGCAAGAAGAAAGGAAGGAGGAAAAGGAGGGGGGATGGAAGAAGCAGAGATTTTGAGAGCTGGTCTTGGGTGCTAGCAACAGCAGGATCTCTTTCCATCCTCCTCACAGCCCCATGAAGTCACCCTACTTAGTCCCCTTTTGGAGATGAAAGAACTCTGCTTCGGAAACTCGCCTGAGATTGGTCAGCCAAGGGTGCCTGACCTGAACTCATGCCCTAAGGCTTGGTTTCTTCCTGACTCCTGTCAAGCAAGCTACTTGGTTACAATAAGGAGTATTTGGACATTTCCCATCTGGGTAAAAGCATCTAGAATTGCAAAGTCCTTCACTTTGTATCAACACAGGAAATGATCATTCTCAGAGTACAACATTTATTTCTGAAATAAGCTTTAGCTGGCAGAGTCAGACTTAGTCTGCCTTAAATGAACACCACATGAATTTGTTTTTGGAGATTGCTTCCTCCACATAGCCCCTCCCAGCTGTTCTTTCTTTCCTTTTCTTTCTTTCTTTCTTTTTTTCTTCCAGTTTTTGTTGATGTTTGTTGAGACAGGATCTTGAACTAGCAATCCACTTGCCTTACCTCTCCAGTATTGGGATTATACCAAGTGCTTAAGGACTCCTTAGAAATGCTGTTAACTTATGTGGTCCTTCGTTCAGCATTTGTATTAGTTACTTTATTATTACCATGATAAAAAACACCATGACCAAAGCAACTTACAGACATTTTTTTGTTTGGTTGATTTTGTTTTTTTTTTTTTTGGTTTTCTTTTTATTGAGCAGTTTCAGAGGGACAAGAGACTATCAAGACTGAGAAATGTGGCAGCAAGCAGCAGGCATGGCAGCCGGAGCAGGAAGCTAAGGGTTCCCATCTTAGACCACAAGTACAACACAGAGAGCTCATGCAAAACAGTGTTAGTCTTTCAACTCTCAAAGCCCACCACCGGTGACAAAACTCATCTAACAAGCCTCCCGAAATACCACCACAAACTGGTGAAGAGATATTCAAATGCCCAAGACCACAGGGGATGTGCCCTTCAAACCATCACAGCATCCACTCATTGTTTTGGGAACTATTGTTGAGCACCCACTAAGTTCCAGGCACATGCTGATTTTTAGGACTGAGCAGAAGAAATCCTTCCCCTAAAGGGGCTCATAGTCTATACATGGGACTGTTCAAGACAAATCATTCGAAATTGAGTCTACTAGCAGGACTTAAGTGTCAAAACAGATACATGACACAAAGGAAGAATAAGCAATGAAAACTGTATTATAGCCAACATTATGGGGATAAAATGAGGGAAAAAACTGAGAGCATTTTCTAAAATCAGTAATGAGACAAGGGCACCCACTTTCTCCACTCTTATTCAATAGAGTACTTGAAGTCATAGCTGGAGAAATAGGACAAGAGAAAGAAATACAAAGAGGAAAAGAAGACATCAAATTATCCTGATTTAAAGACAACATAATCTTGTAGGCTGATACATACATACAGAGACAGGCAGGCAGGCAGACAGACAGACAGACAGACAGAGATTAGTTGAGTAGGCATTTCTTAAGGAAGTAATTTTAGGAGAAACAAGAAATGTTTTATGAAGTGTTCCACATCCTTAACCTCCAAGAAATGGAAATTAAAACACGGAGAGGTGGCTGGGTGTGGTAGCACATGCCCTTAATCCCAGCACTCAGGAGGCAGAGGCAGGCAAATCTCTGTGAGTTCAAGGCCAGCCTGATGTACAGAATGAGTTCCAGGACAGCCAGTGTGGCGAGCCACAAAACTGTGGTGAGCCGCAACCCTAAGATGGCGCCTGGCTTGATGCCAGAAAGCTCAAGCTTTGCTGTAAACAAGCCTTAGTTGGTAGCAGCTGCCTAGCCCGGTGTGCTTCCTCCTTTTGTGAGCCTATCTTGGATCACCAGGTGGCATGATCTGATTGGGTTTGAGTAGGCATATAAGGGCTTGGGGGAGGAGAAGCAGAAACACAAGCAGAGAGACACAAGCAGAGAAGCAGAGACACAAGCAGGGACACAAGCAGGGATTCGGAAGACTGTTTTCAAGGGACCTGAATAAACTGCTTGAGAAGAGCTTTTGCGAGTTGCGTCGTCCTTGCTGGTCGAGGGGGACGCGACAAGTGGTGGCCGTACGGGGAACCAGAAAAGACTCAGAACTCCTGCAGTCAGGGGCAGTGCACTGGTAAGTTCCTGGGATAAAGTGGGACAATAAAGTTTCGCGGAAATTGCGAACTAAAGGTAAAGTTTCGCGGAAATTGCGAACTAAAGGTAAAGTTTCGCGGGAAGTTGCGAACTAAAGGTAAAGTTTCGCGGGAAGTTGCGAACTATAAGGTCTCCGGGAGGGAGCAATAAGGACCTCGGTAAAGAGGCAATAAGGCCTCCGGGAGGGAGCAATAAAGTTCCGGGATTCGGACGAGTAGAAGACACAACTGGCAGAGCAAGGTGAGGAAAGCAGAGAGTGCCTCACAGAAATGGAGCGAATGCTGGCCTTGCTGGCCTTTATCAGTTGCTGGGAGAAGCTTGGGAGAGATCTAGATTTTGCCTGGGAGCAAGGTACATTGCAGGGAGGAGCACGGCCTATTTGGAGACTTGTTCGTAGTTGTTTAGGAGATCAGAGATATTGCAAGGCCGTGGAAAAGGGACAAGAGGCATTAGAGCAGTTAAAAGAGCGCTCGGTCAAATCTGGGAAAGATACTTCAGAAGAGGATAGCTCAGAGTCTAAAGAGGAACGTGAAATGTTAGCAAAGGATATGGAGAAGTCATCTTTGAGGAAGAGTTCTGACTGCACCCGGATAGAGCCCTCAGGTCCGGGGCGCCTGTGTTGGCGCCGCCTTCATATAATGAGACTTCCCCTCCGAGTGGTCCTAGTGGGTGGTCATTCTGTCCAAATGTCTGGAGGGAAGTGAGACATGAGCTGTACTACCCTGTCTTTCAGGATGGAGGGGGAAATCGTTATCATGAACCCCTCGATTTTGAGGTAATTAAAGCACTTGCTGAGTCTGTCCGCACTTATGGGATTAATGCTGCTTTCACTGTAGCTCAGGTGGAAGCTCTTAGTCGTTATTGCATGACTCCTAGTGACTGGATGAGCTTGGCACGTGCCTGCCTGTCCTCTGGGCAGTATTTAGATTGGAAGGCTTTCTTGATTGAGTTTGCTAATAAACAAGCTGCTGCTAATCGTGCAGCAGGAAACCCAGCCTGGGATGTGGACATGCTTCTTGGGCAAGGTCGATTTGCTCAACAACAAACTGGGTATCCGGCTCAGGTGTTTGAGCAAATCAATTTAATCGCAACCAGAGCTTGGAAATCATTGCCTAACAAAGGGGCAGTGGATAACAATCTAACTAAGATTATTCAGGATCCCCTGGAGCCTTTCTCAGACTTCGTGGCTAGAATGGTTGAGGCCGCTGGAAGGGTATTTGGAGACCCTGATTTGGCAATGCCCTTAATTAAACAAGTTGTGTATGAGCAATGTACAAAGGAGTGTAAAGCAGCTATCACCCCTTATAAGAACAAGGGGTTAGAAGCCTGGATGCCTCAGTGCAGACTGCCGCTACCTTGAATAATTTGTCAGCCAATGTAGCCACGGCCTTGGATGTATTGTGGCAGGTGGCCCAGATTGGCTGTGAGTGGAAAATGACTGGTTTGTGTGTGACCTCTGTGCCATATCAAAATTATACTGTAGCTGCAAATTTGTCTAAGCAACTCTCTCAGTATCTTACAGGAAATTGGTCTGGTGAGTTTGATAAGCTGATGCAGAATCTGAGAATTGCCATCGTGCATGTGAATTCCACCTGGGTTGATGTCTCTGTTGCTGAGGACTGTCAACATGGATCCTCCGAGCCATGAATCACCTGAAGGAATGGGTGGGAATGGGTGCCCTAGGAGGCATGCTCTTCCTAGTCAGTTTCATTGCCCTATGGTGTATCTGTAAGATGAGGATTTCACAGAGGAGAAGTAATGCCATGCTGGTGCAAGCCTTTGCTGCCTTGGAGGCTGGACAGCCGCAAGCTTGGTTGACTGTCCTAAAGGATGTGAGGCTAAGCACTGCACTTGGGGTCAGCTTCTAGCGACTTCAAGAAGGGCATGTTTGATTGCATATGGGTTGGTATCCTAGTTTCCCATCTCTGAGAAAAAGATACCGGACAGGTATGGCACCAGCCTGGTTGGCTACTGGGCGTGGGGTCATTACAATGTCCTTTACATGCATATCAGAGATCAGACCTCTACCCTTGCCTGTTGCATTTTAAAACAAAAAGGGGGATCTGTGGCGAGCCACAAAACTGTGGTGAGCCGCAAACCTAAGATGGCGCCTGGCTTGATGCCAGAAAGCTCAAGCTTAGCTGTAAACAAGCCTTAGTTGGTAGCAGCTGCCTAGCCCGGTGTGCTTCCTCCTTTTGTGAGCCTATCTTGGATCACCAGGTGGCATGATCTGATTGGGTTTGAGTAGGCATATAAGGGCTTGGGGGAGGAGAAGCAGAAACACAAGCAGAGAAGCAGAGACACAAGCAGGGACACAAGCAGGGATTCGGAAGACTGTTTTCAAGGGACCTGAATAAACTGCTTGAGAAGAGCTTTTGCGAGTTGCGTCGTCCTTGCTGGTCGAGGGGGACGCGACAAGCCAGGGCTACATAGAGAAACCCTGTCTCAAAACTACCCCCCACCCCGCGCAAAACAAAAAACAAAAACACCAAAAGGCTGGGCTTAGTAGGATACATCTTTAGTCCCAGCACTCAGGAGGCAGAGTAATCACTGTAAGTACATGATCAGTCTTGTCTACATGAGTTCCAGGCCATCCACAGGTACATAATGAGACATTGTCTCAAAACTAAAGTTGAGATTATTGTAGGGAGTTAGATTAATATAAATTAGATTTAGTAAATATCTAGGTTTCTGATATAGTCTTTTAATCCGGGGCATGAAGATCAACTTGGCTATGAGCAATTAGCTTATCAGCTTATGGATGAAGTCACATGAAACAAGGGGAGTCTCTATGGATGAAAAACAAGGTTGAAGCCAGGTGAAACAAGTAAAGACTTTATGACCTGGCATTGTTTTCAGCTGCTAAGTGGGCAGAGCCCAAATTAAGCTGAAACAGGTGGAACAAGGAGAGATCTTATTTAAGGACAAGTGGATGGAGCCAGGGAGAGGGCATGCTAGGGGCCCCATGCTAGAGAGCCGATGCCAGCGAGCTCTGATGCTAGCGAGTCCTCATGCTAGAAAGGACAAAGAGTAGTTTGTATCCTCTGATGGAGAAAGTGCTGGTGAACTGATGACCAGATCTCCCTGAGGCAGAAAGAAGCTGGTGAGCAGAGAAAGCCTCAGCAAGACAGCAAAAGGCCAAGGACTAAACCCTGTGGCTCAGCTTTTGCCTAGAGGGGTTTGACCTGTCCGAACAATGGCCTGAACGGAACTGTGGCTGGCTTTAAAGACTGAGGCAGGGCGGCAGAGTTGCTGATACGAAGGAAATAAGTTGGCTTACAGACGGCTGAGGTCTCCCAGAGAGAAGAAAGCCTCAAGCCTTATTTAAGGTGAAACCGCCATAGCCAATTTACCCTGATGGATCTATGTCTGAGATATTCCAGAAGAAAGACTGCTAAGTGCATTAAAGGGTCTACCCCAGAGACTGTGTTCCTGATGACTAAGGACCTGCCCCAGAGACTGTATCCTTCTAAAAGGTTATGAAAATAGTTGTAATAGTTATCAATAGGTTTAGTGGTTAGATCTTAGAGGTTGTAGGCATTCATAGGGGTTGCAGGAATTTATAGGAATAGTAGTTAAGTAAGTGTATTTGTTATAAGTGAATATAGTTATTAATTAAAAAGTGTTTAATAATTAAAAAGTACAGTTTCAGATTATACCTCATCCCAGTCTTCATGGGTAGCATTAGGAAAACAGCAAATGCTGATAAGGATATGGAGAAAAATTACATATTGCTGGCAGGAGTATGAACTGGTAAACTGTTGTGGGCACTATGGAAATCAGAAGAAAAGTTCCTCAAAAAAACTGAAAAATAGAATGAATTAATCCAGGCATACCCATACTGGATGTTTACCCAAAGGATTTAAGTCAGCACACCATGGAGATGCTCTCAAATTCATGGTCTGTTGCTGCTCTATTCACAATAACCAGTCTAGATTCTTAGGTTCACCAAATGAATGCAGAATGTGTGGTATATGTACACAAGAAAGAATTTTATCTAGCTGTAAAAAGAAATTATGTATGAAAATGGGTGGAATTGAAGATAATTATGTTAATCAAAATAAGCCAGACTGGGGAAGACAAATATCACGTTTTCTCTCACATACAGACTTTAGATTTCAATTTATGTAGATGTGTATATGTGTAAGACATAAAAGTAGAAAGAGACCATGCATGGGGAGTTGGGGGAAGAGATATAAAGGAGCAAGAGAAGAGGGTAAAAGGAGGCTATTGGGATTTATGTGACAGAAGAGGGACTATTTGGAGGGAGTAAGAGAATCTGCAAGGGAGAAGAGGGGATCAAATAATAGAAGAATAAGCAAAAAATCTCTAGATATAAGACCTACATAACTGAATAACCATCTCCAAATGACCAAGTGATTATCAAACTCCCAACCAAGTCACCCGCATGCACAAAATAAATTAAAATTTTAAAATAAAGCATTATGCTCACAATCCACCACTTCCTCATTTGATTCCAACCAATACAGCACACTCCCAAAATAAAACAAAAGAGTCAAACATTTCAGCTTTCCAAAACTGGACTAAAGCCAGTACCCTGGGTTTCTGCTGCAGAATATCCGAGACCCTTTCAGTAAGCCTATAAATACATCTCAGCAGATGCTTGGACTCAAAGGGTCTAAGTGGAAAAACAGCCCACTGGTCCTCAGAACTGTGTGCATGGCCTCCTTTCCTTACTCCTCCCCAACATTAGAAGGCTATGTTTTTGGGAACTTCCAAATGATAGGTTGCCCCCAGAAAATGCTAGGAAGGCATGTGCCCCCATGGAGAAGAGAATAGCCACTGTCCTAGATGCACAGGTCTCTTCTACTCTAAGGTTCCATGGGATATGAGCAATGAGGGCCACAGTACAGATACTCAGTATCCTCCTGCCCAGTGGTTCCTTCTCTGTCGCTGACCTCTTAGGATACCAAATTACAAATCAGGGATGCCAATCCCTACTACCCTAGTGTTACATTGGGCATGGTGTGGATTCCACATAGTTTCCAAAGTAACTATATTCATTTAATTTGAAAAGCAGAAAGGGCCAGAAACCCCTTTTAGGATGCAGAAGAGCACAAAAAGACCCTGCAGCAAGGGTAGTAAACACCAAGGGTAATTAGAATAAACTAGGACTTCCCTCATTTTATCCTCTGCTGAAGATAAAGTGCCTGAATGCTTAGGTGTTTAAACCATGCCCACTGAACGAGTGTGTAGATGATACCACAAGGAGCATGTGGTGCTTTGAATAAAATGGCCCCATAGGCCCATAGGGAGTGGCACTATTAGGAGGTGTGGCCTTGTTGGAGGAAGTGTGTCACTGTGTGGGTGGGCTTTTTTGTATTTTTTTAATGTTTATTTATTACTTCAAGTTACACCTCCATCACAGTGCCCTCATTCCACCCTTCTCAGTTCCACCCTCCCACCCTCTCCTCCCTCTCCTACCCTTCCCACTCCTCCAATGTGGAGTGTCCCACATATCAGCCCCTCTCAGTTCAACAGTCATATGAGGACTAAGAGCTTCCTCTTGCACTGGGGGCCTACATAATAGCACCCCTAGGGAAAATTGTCTCATTAATAGGTAACAAAGTCTATGTTCCTGATCCTTTTGGTGTATTTGTTGTAGGATAGTTATCCTGTACTATATGGCTAAAATCCAATTATAAGTGAGTAGATGCCATGTGCATCTTTCTGAATCTGAGTTAGCTCACTCAGGATGAGCTTTTCTAGTTCCATCCTTTGGATGTGAATTGCATGATTTCGTTGTTTCTGATGGCTGAGTAGTATTCCATTGCGAAAATGTACCATAATTTTTTTATCCATTTGTCAGTTGAGGGACATCTGGGTTGTTTCCAGTTTCTAGCTATTACAAATAAGACTGCTATGAACAATTCATGAATTGGGGCTGGCTTACAGTTCAGAGGTTTAGTCCGTTATCATCATGATGAAAACATGGCAGCGTGGAGGTAGACATGCTGGCAAGGATGTGGAGAAAGGGGAACACTCCTTCATTGCTGGTAGGAGTGCAAACTTGTACAACCACTATGGAAATCAGTCTTGTGATATCTTGGAAAACTTGGAATAGCTTTACCTAAAGACCCAGTCATACCACTTCTGGGTATCCACCCGCTGTTGTCGCACCCCCTATTCTCCTCCAAGTAGAAGATGAGCATCGAAGAATCTCCAGTGGGAGATGATTGAATTAGTTGCAAGCCTATCCCTTGGTAGGAAAAGCCCCTTGCTCCAACTGTAGACAGAATGCTGTCCAAAAAGGACAAAACCTGGAAGCAGGTAAGTCAACAGCCTAGCTCTGCCAAGACAGGGTAGGTAAGTCCTTCATAATCCCTGCTCTACAATCAATGTCTGTCAGAGAAACGGGGCCAAATGACTGAAGATCGATGCTGTAATGTATGGAAAGAAAATGGGAACTGTCCAGGCAGCCACTGGTATGTCATTTCTTAGTTTGGGAAGCTGCAGACCCTGTACTTCCTATAAAATCAGATATAGTTATCCCTCTCAGGTCTCTGAGGTGGTTGAAGAACAGATAGCTAGAGTCTCATAATTTAATTTTGAGTTGTTTAGGAGTCAAGAGAGTGTTCTAGATCTAAGAAGATACTTTTAAAATTGTGTTGCAAGTTAGTATGAATGTTGAGTCAGATATAGAACTTTAAACTCATGGAGATGTTTAGATAGTAGAATGTTAAAGTCAGGTACCAAATACATATGGACTGGTCATTGGGAATGTACGTTAAGCCATATAACCCTCATAACTGTGGCCTAATTACCTCTGTTGTACTGTATTGTATTTATTATTATAAGAGAAAGAGCCATTTGTTGGACTGAAAGGGGAAACTGTAGGAGGAAATAAGATATACCTTAAACTTAAAAGAAAAAAAAAAGGGGAAGAGGATGGGGGGTTAAGGGTGGGAGGGTGGGACTGGAGGGGGGAATAGGGAGGGGACTGCAATTGAGATTTAACTTGAAGAAATAAAAAATAAAGGAAAAAAATTGTTGTCATGGTGTCTTTTCATACCAACAGAACCCTAACTAAGACAGAATACTAACTCTGCTCCCAGGCTAGCATTCTGCCTTAGTCACTGTTCTATTGCTGGGAAGACACTCTGACAAAGGCAACTTCTATAAGAAAAAGCACTTAATTGCTTACAGTTTCAGAGTGGTTAATCCATGATCATCATGGTTGGGAGCATGACAGAATGCAGGCAGGCTCTGAAGCAGTAGCTAAGAGCGAATTCTGATTCTAAAGCGGAGAGAGAGAGAGAGAGAGAGAGAGAGAGAGAGAGAGAGAGAGAGAG
>CAJQZJ010000819.1:3266856-3290925 GCA_907164525.1 Lophiomys imhausi
AGAGAGAGAGAGAGAGAGAGAGAGAGAGAGAGAGAGAGAGAGAGAGACTGGGCCTGGCTTAGCTTTTGAAACCTCAAAGCCCACCTCCAGTAGTACACTTCCTCCAACAAGGCCACATCTTCTAATCTTTCTAATCTTATCAGAGTTCCACTCCCCTGGTGACTAAAGGTCACTCTTATTCAAGCCACTACACACTCCATCTTCATTACTTCATTAAACCCTTTGACCATTAACCATGAAGCCATACAACCCCAATCTGTCATGGGGAAATAGTCTTAGGATGTGCATCATTTCTTCAGAATCATGGAGCTTCCCAGGGAATCTAGGTTCTGTGGGCCCTAAAAGGTATATAGTTTGGGGATATCTACTTTAAGGACAAGAATATAAAACTACAAAAACAAATTTAGGCATTGTATTAGTCTGTGTTTCTAGAACAGAACTGATGGATGAGCACGTATTACAAAAGGGATTCATTAGGTTGGCTTACATAATATAGGCTGGGTAGTCCGACAATGGCCGTCTTCATGCTGGAGAGACTGAGTAGCTAGCTGCTCAGTCCATGAGACTGGATGCCTTAACAGTGGCCAATATGGTGGGTTGGAGTTTGAGAGATGGTCACTGGTATTCAGTTCATGTTGGAAGGGTGAGGACCCTGGGGTCTGACATCAGCTGAAACAGTGGTAGTAACATAGATGCCTTTACCAGCTAGAGGCAAAGGCAAGCAAACAAAACTCATTGGCTTTTCACCTGGACCTCCTTAAACCTGGGTGCCTTGCTCTCTAGGGCTGGGTCTCCCCCCTGAATTAATCCTTACAGAGACACTCAAAGGTGAGTTTCTTAGTTGACACCAGATCTAGTCAAGCTGACAACAAGATTAACCACCAAAGACCAACGCCACAGGCTAGTCAGTGACTTTTCTGTTTTGAAAGAAAAATTAATTACAGCAAATTGCAAACGTCAAAGTATTGAAAATATCATAGACCCAGAGAAATTAGTGATTTTTAAAATCTGTCTGGCACCAATTTATTGTCTGTTGTACTCATTGACTACATCTCTTTTTTTTAATATAGAAGAGAGCAAGAAAATAATTTCATTTCTGTTACATGACTGATAAAATTGTTTCTATTATTTGCAGCTTTAGGACTGATTGTAGATGATAGTAGGAGAAACTCTATCAAGTTTTTTCACATCTGAGTCCTGTGATTTCGCAGAATTTTGAAGTTTCCTGTCAGTGATATTGGCTTCAATCCAGCATCGCGGTGTCATCCCCACCCATTGATCTGTTTGTCATAAAAAGGTACCGTCACAGTTGCAACTACTTCCTTATCATTTATTTAGTTTTGTTTCAAACTGGCTTAGTTATGTGGCCCAGGCTAGCCTCAGGCTAATAATGATCCTCCTGCCTCAGTTTCCTAAGTGGGAGACTGTAGGCATAAGCCCACACCCAGCCTCCAGTGACCCATTCTTAAATTTAATACCTTTATTCTTCGTTAAGTCAGTCAGAATTTGAACTCTTTCCCCAGGCTGCTGGTGGGAGTCATTTGTTTTCATTAATTAGCTTATCAAAAATTCTAGGAAATCTTTCATTATTTATAACTCATAAGAATCATTTACTATAAATGAATAAATGAAAATTATTTCTGTTAATTAGTGGATTTAATAGTATCTGAAAATTTTGCATTTGTGCTTTGTGCATGCATGTGTGTGTGTGTGTGTGTGTGTGTGTGTGTGTGTGTGTGTGTGTTGAAGCACAAACACATGTGTCGTGGTGTGCTTATGGAGGTCAGAGGACAACATTTAGGAGTGAGTTCTCTCTTTCCACCATGTAGGTTCTTGGGAACTAAGCTCAGGTCCTCAGGTTTGGCAAATTACCTTTACCTACTGAGCCATCTTGCCAGGCTCCTCTCAGTATTTTTACTTGTCTCTAGCAGAATATTTCATGTTTCCAGCTGTATATAAAAATGAAAAGATGGAATGAATTTTCATTTATTTGTTTAAGATGTTCAAAGATGATTACAAAAAAAAGGAACCATTCACCTAAGTTTGAATAAGGATCTATCACTTCCCACTTGTTTTACTGATACATCCCAAAAACCTTCTCAAGTTCCATATTCTTTTTTCACTTTTTATTCTTCAGTCATATATTACATCCCTACCACAATTTTCTCTCCCTCCTCTCCTCTCAGTCCCTCTGACCACCTCCTTTCTCCCAGATCCAATCCTCCTCCATTTCCCTTCAGAAAAGAGCAGGCCTTCCAGTAATATCAACCAAATATGGTATAACAAGATGCAATAGGACCAGGCATATACCCTCATATTAAGACTGGACAAAGCGCCAGGTGTGGTGGCGCACACCTTTAATCCCAGCACTTGGGAGGCAGAGGCAGGTGGATCTCTGTGAGTTCAAGGCCAGCCTGGTCTACAAAGTGTGTCCAGAACAGCCAAAGGATACACAGAGAAACCCTATCTTGAAAACCCTAAAAAAAAAAAAAAAAAGAACTGGACAAAGAAACCCAGTAGGAAGAAAAGGGTCCCCAAAGCAGGCAAAAGAGTCAGAGGTAGCCCCGACTCCCACTGTTAGGCGTCCCACAAAAACAGAAAGCTACATAACCATAACATGTATCTAGAGGACATAGCTCAGATCTACATAGACTCCCTGGTTTTCACTTCAGTCTCTGTGTGACCCTAAGTGTTCTAGTTAGTTGATTCTGTGGGCCGTATTTTTGAGGTGTCCTTGACCCCTCTGGCTCCTACAATCCTTCCTCCCTCTCTTCTGCAGGGTGCCCTGAGCTCTGCCTAATGTGGGTCTCTGTATCTGTTCCCAGCAATTGCTAGATGAAGCTTCTCTGATGACAGTCATCTAGGCTCTGCTCTACGGGTATAGCAGAATATCGTTAGGAATCATTTCATTGACTTTTTGTTTGTTTGGCTAGGCATGTTTGGTTCAATCCCAGGTCTCTGGGCTGTCCAGCCTTTGGTTCCTGGCCTCCAGGCAGTGTCAGGGGTAGGCTCCCTCTCATGGCATGGGTCTCAAGCTGGACTAGTCATTGGTTGGCCACTCCCCTAAGTTCTGTGCCACCTTCACCCCGACACATCTTGTAGGTAGGACACATTGTAGGTGGAAGGTTTCGTGGCTGTGTTGGTCTCCCAATCCTTCCACTGGAAGCCTTGCCTGGTTACAGAAGATGGCCAATTCAGGCTCCATATCCCCCATTAGGAATCTTTACTAGGGTCACCCTCACAGATTCTAGGGAATTTCCATTGAGGTTTCTACCTCAACCTCCAAATGCCCCCCAGTTTCAGTCATCTCTCCCAGTACTCTCTCCCTCCATCCCCCCCCCCCCCCCCCCCCCCCCGCAAACCTGATACACCTTTTGTTCTCATCCCCACCCATTCACGAAAATCTATTGTTTCCCCTTCCCAGGGAGATCCATGTGTCCCTCCCTTGAGTCCTCCTTGTTACTTAGCCCTCTTAATGTAATTCCCCTTAGCCAGACTCTCAAAATGTCCTGAGCCATTGAGTGCTACCCCACAACCAAAAAAGACACAGAGAAGAAATCAGAACAGATACAGCAAGGCTCCATAAGCCCCCCCGCCCCCATGACTTTGAAAGGGCTGGCAGGGAAGGAGCCTGGAACTCCATTACCATCCTTTTAAAGTTAGGTGCCTTAGCACAGTGAGCAGTGGTTATGCTATTACAATGTTGGTCTGGCTCTGTTCCCTCCTAGCTAAGAAACTGAGGAAACTGCTGGACTTGGTGGCACAGCCTCATCATCCCATCTGTCTACTCAGGGGGAGCTAAGACAGAAGGGTCACAAGTTCAAGTCCAGCCTGATTGATTTATCAAGGGCCTGATGTAAACAGAATAAAAGTAATTCATGGAGCCGTAGTTCAGCTCTGTGGCAGAGCACTTGACCAGCATGCAGGAGGCTCTGAATCTGTCTTAAGTCCTGCAAAAATAAAGAAAAAGAGCAAAACACAGTGTATATCTTCAAGAGGAGCGGGCCTCTTCCTGTAGCAAAACCCCTCCAAGGAATATCCAAGATTAGTTCTGGAAAGCCACATGAAGCAAAGTCTTCAAGTGAAACCCTGACTTCAAAGGGTTAAACTAAACACAAGTGAAGAAAAAAAATTTTTTTAAATGTAAAAAATATCATCAAACAATTTTTTTAAAAAGCTCAAAAAGGTAACTGTAGACAGAAACATGGCTAATTAAACTATTTAACCAGTATTTATATTATATCATATTTAATTGGTTCAGCAGCCAATCCTTAACCAGCCATTATAAAAGATCACACAGAGACCACATGGATTTTTAACAAGCCTTGGCCTGAATTGTACAAACTTAGCCCATCTAAGCTAGCTCTTAATTCTATTACCCAAATATGACCCCAGATATACATATGTCCTCTTGGACTGCCATTCTCCACACTATGCCGATGTTTCTGGCCATGTGGAATGAGGTTCCTTTTTCTAACCCATGGCAGCGTCTGTCTTCTTCTTCCTGCTCCTGGCTGAAATGCCTTCTTCCTGCTGCTGGCTGGAATGAATTAATCCTCTGTCTAAAACTCAGGCTTCCTGTTCTAATCTCAGGAAGTCCCACCTTTCTCTGTCTTTGCACAATCTCAGGCCTTGGCATTTTATTTATTTAACCAATCAGAGTCAATATAAGTTACAGACAGCAAACATTAACACTACTCCAACAGGTAACTGTCCATTCAGCACTCCCTTGGGAACAGACAAGGCCTGCTGGTCACCTGGGACCCCAGTCAGTCATCCCCTTTCCAAGTGATTCCTAGCTCTGAGAATCACCCGTTCCTGTTATCAAACTCATCACCTGAGTGCTGTGATCCTCACCTCAGGAAACTGAAGCCCTTTAGCACTTCACAATTGAGGGTACATCTGCCAGTTAGTTTACAGACAGACAGACAGACACACAGAGAGAGAGAGAGTATGTGTATGTGTAACACAAGAGAGGACACAGGTGTGCAGTGTATGTATGCACCTGAGGGTTGCATGCATGCCTAAGTGTGCAGGTCTGCTTAGCTGGCTCTTCATGTATACCCTGGAAACCATAAACAAGTATAATTAACTGAAAGAATGTTTCACCACTGACACATCCATCTTTTCCTCCTACTGATGATTAAAGAAACAAATGAAGTATATAGTCTTCATCTCAGAGACACCAAAACACACATCCCAAGTGAAAACCCTCATTATAAAATTATTCTGTAACTCGGTTTTCAAAATCATATTCTTAAAATAGAGATTCCACCTACTCATGCCACTGGGGAACTCACTGTTGGTAAAGCATGATTCCTCTGCTCTCAACAAACTCACATTCTGAGGAGTGAAGCGCAGGATGCACATCTTCTCAATACCATGTAGTAAGTGAGGGACAAAGAACAGACCCAATGTAGTGTGGTGCGACTGGAGAGAATCCCTGGAAACTTCCAAAGAGAGCATACTAGAGGCACTTGACGCAGTACCAATCATCCAAATCAAAACTGCACTAAATAAATAAACAAACAAACTAATGCAGTTCTGAGAACCTGAAAATGTCTTGACGAGTCGGAATGAAAAGGCCACATGAGAGAGCACCTGCTTTTTGCCTCCTCTGAGTGTGATTTTTACATGAAAATCGATATCGTATTTATTCCGGGTAATTGTGCTTCACTAATCAGGGACCCTATTCTAGCATCCTCTGGATTATCTTATTTCCCTGCTTCACTGACTTTCTGCTTCCACACCCTGGCGGAATGTTGCCCTACATTATCACCGAGTAATATTTACTGAATTCGCAATTTGAAATCATTGATTCTTTTTTTTCTCCAAGTTTAAACAAACAGAAGTAACTGCCAGATATTTCATTAGGAAAACCTTCTGGAACAGAGTGTTTCGTGAAATCCCTCCCTGACAGAAGAAATGCTAGAGTGAGGAAGAGAATTTTTTAAATGAACCCAAAAAAATAAGCACCTTGAAATAGGGTACAGAGTGGAGAATTCTCCCAAAGCTGCAGCAACTGGGGAGAACTTTCTAGAACCAGCAAGAAGAGCACCTTTGTTGTTTCAGCACCATCGAGAGCCTCATGGATGCCTTACAAGTGTTCTGCCACTAAACTGTATCCCCAACCTTGTGCTTTCTCTCTCTCTCTCTCTCTCTCTCTCTCTCTCTCTGTCCCTGCAAGCACATATGTGTGTGTTTAGGGGGTTACATGCATATCATACGAATATATGGAGGTCAGAGGACAATCTCTATGTCAGTCCATGTCTTCCACCTGGTTGGAGGCAGAGGCTCCTGCTGTTTGAAGCTGTAAACATCAGACTACCTGGCCACAAGCTTCCAGAGGCTCTCCTGCACCCACTTCCCACCTCATACAGGAGCCCTGGGATTACAGATGGGTATTGCCTCCTCCAGCGCTGTACAGGCTCTGAGGACCTGAACCCAGCTCTTTGTGTTTGCACAGTAAGCACTTCACCCACTAGGACATCTCTCCAGCCTGACCTTTCTATTTTCGATGCCACATGGCATTAAAGAGGCTTGCCAGGTATGCTGCGAGATGGCCACTTGAAGGAAAGGAGCAGGGTAGATGAGAGGCCTCAGTCTCCGTGAGCCCCTGGGTTTGTTGCCCTATATAAAAAGGCTGAGGTTTCGCTTCTTTCCACACTTGGGTCAGTGGGATGGAGCACCAACAGCCTGCAGTGGAGCTGAGTGGACCTGCAAAGGAGGTGGAATCAAACTGGGGCTCGGATCTGCATCTCTGATGCCATTCACACATGTTACATTCTATTTACATTTCAGTCTGAGCCAGGGCTTAGGTGGCCTTTAACTCACTCTGCAGCCCGGATTGACCTTGAAGGAGAACCAACTCTCCTGCCTTAGCCATCCCAAGAAGCTGGAATTATGGTCTTCGCTGCCAGGCCTGGTAGGCAGTGAACTTTTTCTCTTTTAATATTTTATTATTTTTAATTATGTGCATGGGGGAGAATAGATATGCACACATGAGTGCAGTTATCCTAAAGCCAAGAAAGAATGTCATATCCCCTGGAGCTGGAGTTTCAAGTGGTCGTGAGCTACCCAGTGTGGGTGCTGGGAACCAAACTTGGGTCCTCTGCAAAAGCAGCGCAAGCTTTTGGCTAGGTGTGGTGATGCATACCTATAGGCATTTATGAGTTAGAGGCCAAACTGGTCTACACAGTGAGTTCAGGCCATCCAAGACTATCTAGTGAGATCTGTATCAAAAAAAAAAAAAAGCAAACAAGAAACAAAGCCTGCTCCCAAAGGCCATGCCATCTCTCCATCCCAGAAAGGGAACTTCTCCACGAGATCCATGCATAGATATCTACCTGATGCTTGGTAGTAACTTCTTCAGTTCTTTAAAGGCTATAAGGATTGGGAAAGCAAAAGACAGTTGATAGGCATTCTCCGAGCATTTCAATAATACTTTGAAGACTCAAGAACTTTCAACGGATGGAAAGGGAGTGACCCACGTTGGCAGGGTAGATGGTTACCAAGGACTGCAATGGTGAACAAAGCACCAATGGGTGTGAGAAGGTGGAGCTGGATGGCACAGTGGGCAAGGACAGAGTGAGCCCCCAATGAGAAGGTAGAGCTGGCTGGCACAGTGGGCAAGGACAGAGTGAGCCCCCAGCAGCCACCTCTGACAGCCTGCACAGGGGAAACAACAGTGAGAAAGTCAGATGGCAGCTCTGGAGGGCCAGCAGATAATTCATTCCCATGGCCTGGAAGACGATTCTAGAGCCCATGGAATGGGAGGGGAGGAAAGAGGGTGTGGGGTGGGGGAGCCTGCAGGGAGCAGAATCTAACATGGATTCCAAAGACAGAAGACAGTTGAGTAGGCACTCAAAGCCAGAGACTATCACCACTGCCGCTGCCTCCCACATTTCTTGATTCTTCTGCTCTGAGACAAGAAAATAAGTCTAAATAGCTTGAGCTCCCACAAGCACTATGTAAGCCATATTAATAATGCCCAAAATTCACTAGCTCCTGTTCCATCAGTCTTGCACAGTTGATGATGAGCAGCCCCCAGGCAGCTTGTTTGAATCGCAAACACTCTCAGTGTATTACTGGGGTCTCTAATTGGTGTCAGCTTTCTTAGGTGACCCTGGGATTCTCTTAATTCTGGTGCGAGCACACACCCACACACCTCAGAAGAAGTGATGACCATGACTGGGTACCGGCTACCTGCAACCCCAGGATGACACCTCTCTAGGTGACAAGGCAGGACCAGGGTCTCTCAAACTTGTACTGCAACCAATTCTACACACCCCTCTCCACACCTTCTGTCTCCTCTGTCCTATCCTGTGCTGTCCGGAGATGGCATTGCCTGTGGTGTCCCCAAGGCACACTCCTGGTTGGAAACTGCTCCAAGTGTCCTTCAGGTCTCTCCAGAGGACTTGAACTCACAGAGGCCCAATGGCCCATGAGAGCTCAAGGGAAACACACAGTATGAGACAGGGGCAACCCTTGTGATTCCTCAGATACAACCTAAATAGCCAGACAGTAACCACGAGCCCAGCCTGGGACTTCCATGTAAGCTGGGCACAGGAGGCCTGTGGGTAAGACAGCCCTGCACAATACTGAAGAGAAACTGTGAGCTTGTCACCTTCCATGTCAGAATCACCTAACACACAGCCAGGGACAGGAGAGTCTCTAAGCTATCCTGCTGCCATAGCAAACTACCATGGACTCCATGGTTTATAAACAACAGAAGAATATTCTCACATTCAAGCTACAGGTCCAAAATCAAAGCACCAGAAGTTAGGTATCTGTTGAGGCCTATCTCCTCCATAGATGACACTGTGTCCTCACAGTAGAAAAGGCCACCTAACTCTCGAGGCCTCCTGTATAAAGGTGCTAACCCCTTTGTGACCGCTCTGCACTCATCACATAACCATTTCCCAAAGGCCTTGTCTGCTAATCTCATCCCTTTGAAGGTTATATCTCAATTTATAAATCTGGAGAGGTCACAAACATTAGGAAGGAGCAGAGAAGATGGGCTAAACAACTAAATTCAGGCGTGCCACAGCATGACAGAGCAGCAGCAAATCCTTCCGGGTGCCAGAGTCATTTTTGTTCATTCTATATTTACTAATAGATTTTTAGGTCAAATCACCTTTCCCAGGCACGCATCGCGAGCCACCCACTCAGCACTCCGACACTCAGGGCCAGGTAGACTTCCTGGAGAGTAAACAAGCTCCACATCAGTGAATCGCAGAGCTGAAATTACCAAAGCTATTTTGCTTGTAAACTCCGGGAACCCAAGGGACCCAGATGGATGGTTGGTAACTGATATTTGTAAACAATCCCTTCCACAGCTGGGGGAACCTGGCTGGTACAGCATGAGTCACTGGCTCATGCAGGCCTCGCTTCCGGGCTCCCTGCACATCCTCTCAGCAGTAAGAGCCGGATGGCTTCCTGAGTTCTCAGCTGCTGGACAGCCCGTTTGCCAGAACAGGATGTGGACTGAGCCACTCTCCATGCATCCCTGTTGCGCTCGGATCGATCACCCAGATTCTGTGGATACTTGTCAAGATCTTCCTTCACAGGAACACCCTGCACCAGATTCTTTAGGGTTCTCAGAGCTCTAGAGAGGAGAGGCGGCTCTGCTCCAAGGCCTCAGAAATAGCACAGAGTGAAATCTGCCAGCTTGCAGCTTACCTTTCCTGAGAGAAGCAAGGCTCGAACAAATGAAAATCTCTAATGCTCCTATTCATCTGGCATATTATTCCCCTTGGAGATGAAATGGCTATCCTCTGGGCTGCAACTAATGATCGTCTTGACCCCTGTTGCTCAAATTTGTGAGCAATTAACCATGTCAGGTCGTCAGCTCTGAAGGACTTTGAAGCAGGGAAACACAGCACTCTGGAAACTCTTTAGTTGTGGCCATCACCACTAGTGTGCTAATTTATAAACCTGTATCCCTCATAGGCCTCAATTTCTCCAGGTCCTGGGAAGGGGCAGAGGAAAACTCCTCTCCTCCACAAGCTCTAAGAGGCATGAACAAATTTCAGATTCTTAAAATGCAAGAGAAGAAAGTAGACAGACATGGAGCTGTTTTTCGGGCCCAGCCACTGGTTACCTACCTGGCTTTCAGGAACGGAGGCTCACTCCCCTTTAGCTGAAATGTTAAACCCTCAGTAGCAAACATCTACCAGTCCTTTTGGAATTCCTGGGTGGGCAGGAGCTGGGTAGTGGGGGTAGTATCCTAGGACAGCACTTGAAGAATGATCTCAAGGCCAAGGATTAGGAGCAGTGTGCATAGAGATGCCCTGCTGTATTTAGGCTTCTGTGCCATTTGAAAACAAGAAGACCAACAGATAGAGCAGGGGGTGGCTATTCGCATGGTTAAAAAGATTCTTGGTAAGGACAAGACTGGCACCACACACCTAAACTCGTTTCTGGGCAGATTGTGGAAACATCTGTTGATGACAGGCATCTCTGTGAGCTAATTATGGTGATAGGCACCTTCAGTTCATTATCTCTTCAGTCCCTTTTAATTGCCCCATAAACAGAGGCCTGCCCAAGTCACATGATCTACCTACAATCACCAAAGTAATAAATGTAAGTAGAATTTCAATAAGGTTGCTTGCCCTCCAGGCTCCTGTTCGTCCCAGGATCCCCCATTGCTCCACTGGAACAAGGTTTGAATTCATGAATATTTAGAGCTCTTATTCAAAGAAAAAGAAATCTCCTTAAAATTAGGCATAATATAATTGAAAGAGAATAGGGGTCTAGTAAGACAAATGCATCCTTTACATGCCAATCCTTAGAAAACTCATATCCTGAAAGCAGGCTCACTGGTATTGTTGGGGAAAGCAAAAGAAATTTATTTTATACACTACCACTTTGTTTTCAGTCCATTTAATCACAGGGAGAAACTAAGTTCAATTTCCCAGGCCCTAGGGCAGCTGGGGACTTCCCAATAGCTGAACAGCTTAGGTTGTAAGGAGATAGTTGTCTGAATTCGGATGTCTCAGGGACAACTTCTCCATCTTGCTGGCAGGGTCAAACAAGTTCATGTTCCCAGGCCCAGGAACCAACTCTTGTCCTGACTGATGGAAACTCCCTTGCTCCACCTCTTATTACAAAATATGATTGGACAATGCTACAGCCCACCCTGATCCCCCTCTATCTACAGTTTTATCCTTTAAACATGCTGTACAATGTTCCTTCAAGGTCACAGTTCAGCTCCTGAGTCTGATCTGCGGCTCTGAAGGATCAGTAGAGGCTTGATTACAATAAATTTCTGTCATCTGCATTGAGCTGGTGTTGGAGTTATGTTGGATTTAAGTGGACCATACAACATTGTTTACTACTGAATGATGCTGGCCTTGACCCTAGGAAACTCTCATGTTCATACAACTCCCCTCAAGGGGACAGAGAGGACTTGCCCCATTACATTTCCCTAAGGCAGGCTCAACATGCTGAGTTTAATTTCAGACCCACCACAGTGCTTCTCCATTTCCACTGAAGGACAACTTTCTGGTACCAGTTCTCTCCATTCACTTTTTCAGGGACCAAACTCAGGTCCCCTTTACCTGCTAAGCCACCTCCCAGCTCTTCACAGCCACCCTTGTAGCTAACCATACATAACCCACATCAAGAAAGCAAGAGTGTTGTGCAGGACTTCTAAAGAGAGTCATTAAAGGCAGCTGATTCGCCTGGGAGGGATCCTCTGGACTCTTTTGTACTCTATATGATATTGAATTTGGATGTGATGTCCAGATTTTCTACAGTTACTCTAAGCCAAGAATTGAACTCGTAGGTTGAAGCACTCCAGAAAAATGATGGAGGAGATAAATGAAGCACCAGTTCCCAGTCCCCGCTGTACCAACCCTGCAATACCCAGCCTTATTCTTTGGTGTTTCCTGTAAATAAAGTAAAACCTAATTCCAGCTAGTAGTGGTTTCTTAGATTACCAAATCTAGTAGTAGACAATTAGCTACCTGTGTGAAATGCACATGGTAAAACCTGAGCATCCAGGAAGCTGAGGAGATGACCCCACAGGTAAGTGCCTATTACACTTGAAGCATGAAGACCTGAGTTCAGGTCCCCAGTGTGTACACAGCAAGGCACCATGTGCCTGTAATCCCAGCACTGAGAGATAAGAAAATACAAAAAGACACGAGGGGCTCACCGGCCAGCCAGTCTAAGCCATTGATAAGCTTCAAGTTCAATGAGAGACCCTGTCTCAAAAAATAAGGTGAGAATGAAAGACAAAAGGTACTTAATGTCAACCTCTGGCCTCCATGTGTGAGCCTATACAACCCCCACATACATACACAGACATATTTACACACATGCATATACTATATACATTCACAAAATGAAAAACAAAACCCTTAGCAGCCATTTAAGGATATTATATGGTCTGGTGAGATAGCTCAGTGGATAAGGACACTTGCTGTTAAACCTGAGGATCCTATTCCTATCCCCAGGGCCCACATGATAGGAGGAGAGAATTAATCCCAAAAAGCTGTCCTCTGACCTCTGGGTTCCATCCATGTCAGCTGTGTGCCTACACACGAGCACCTATGCACATAAATATATAGGATTATGTATTGTATGAATTTATAATTAGTAATAGTATGATATATTAATATATTCTATGAAGCCCAGTATGATGGTACATACCTATAATCCCAACCCTCAGGACACTGAGACAGGAGGGTTATAAGTTCAAGACCAGTCTGGGCTATGTAACAAGATTCTTTCTTGAAAATATAAGTGGTTTTGTGAGACAAATTCACAATACATTAGTACCTGTTAATGACATGCTTCAACTAAATTCAGCATGATCCCCATTTTGCAAAAACTGAAAAGTGATATATAGGTATTAAAAAGAAAGTGTAAAGTTATACACCAAAATGTATTAGCAGTTATCTATGCATGGTTGCACTACGTAGCCTAGTCTGCTCTTTAAACAAAGTACCTTAATAACTTCAACAGGTATTGGGCGTACCACCTGTGGGAGACACTAAGTCTCCTTGGAAAACCTATTGACTCGAGCTGATCAGAAAGGTTTCGGAGGCCATCATTCAGGGTACCACTGCTCTAGGAGGCGTTGTCACACTCCTGCTAACTGAATCACAATTCTGCTTGACAAGCAGTTCCTTGAGAGGCCGGAAGGGTTAAATCCAAAGGCATGATATTTTTCAGTGGCCAAATGTGTCTCCAGTAAGGAGGGAGCCTGCAGAGACCTTCCAAATGTTCAAAGGACAAGTTTCCAGGTCTGCAGCTGTGCTTTATTAGGGGGCTGTAGTCAGTACCCGGAAGAATTTGGCAGAACTTACTTGAGAAAATGCTAACATAAAACAAGAACAGATTTACTATATTCGCTCTTTAGAAAGCAGATACCAAACAGTCTAATAGAAGTAAGTGTTCCAGAGCTGTGGGTGGGTTTTTGCTTACTTGTTATATCTGTGTGTATGTGTGAGACAGAGGTGAAGGATAAGCATGCCATCTGTGGAGGTCAGAGGACAGCTTGCAGGATTCGTTCTCTCCTTCCACCCATACATAGGTCCTAGGGTTCAACTCAGATTGGTAAGCCTGACAGCAAGTGCCTTTACGTACTGAATTATCTCACTGGCTCTCTGTGGGTCTTTTGAAACTTGCTAGGCATCCTCCAGTTTCCTGAGATGAGGCAATGGATGGCTCACTCCTGGACAGGGAGGGCCATGTGAAAAGCATGCCACCTGGGCTTTGCCATCATTAGCAGCATCTTGGAGGCTTCTAGCACAAGCAAGCCTCCTGTTTCCAAAGGTTATGAGTCTTGCTTTAACATCTCTCCTTTTTCCCAAATGGCAGCAGTGAGCTGGCAGCAAGAACACGTCAGCGGCCTCTCTCTCTACCATGGTGGGATCTTTTTTTTTTTTTTTTCCAGTCACATGGAAATTAACAAGAAAAAAAATGGTTGGGGTTTCAAACAGCTTTGTGCTCCCATCTGGAGTCCAAAAAAGGCTCATTTAACTTAACACAGCCACATTTTTCAAACACCTGGCTCTTCATTGGCATTCTGTTAAAGAAAAAAAGTATTAAAAAAATAAATAAAAACCAGTTCTTGCAAAACAAGAATAAAATCTCAGTTATTGCTTAACTGCTCCCCAGCACGTGTGGTGAGAGACATTCAGTGTCTTTGTGTCCAAACCCTGCAGGTACAGACATTAAGTACTTAATGGCACCACCACGACCACCTCCGCCACCCACTGCAGAGCACTCTGGGTAGGTACTAGCTGGTTAATTTACATTCCACAGCAACTCAGAGACTCAGGTACTCCCATCCCTGTCTTCAAAACAGAAAAGTTCAGAGATGTTAAGTCATTAGCCCAATTCTTATGGGTGGGAGGCAGCACAGTTAGGAGTCCTGTCTTGATCTACTTTTTCATATACATATATATATGAAATATATATATATAAAGTACACATTATATATGTACTTTAACTTGTCTTGTTTCTTTGGATGAAGGTGTGCAGGGTCTTGCCATGTGCCCCAGATTTGCCTCAAACTACATAGCCCAATCTGGACTTGAACTCATGACCTTCCTGCCTTGGTCTCCTGAGTGCAGGGAATACAGATGTGGATCACCATGCCTGGTCACTTTAACATGAGATTTAGTATATGCACAGTGTTGTGTAACATCACTACTATCTATTCCCAAAACTGTTATTTCTAAGATAGGATCTCTATATCCCAGGCTGACCTGACACTCATGGCAGTTCTCCTGCCTCAGTTGAGTGCTGGAATTACGGACATGAATATCCCTGGTTCTGAAACATTCTATCAGGCAAAGCAAGCTCTGTAATAAACAATGACCCTCTCCCCCAGCCCGTGTTCCCCTTTGTTTCTGTAACTGCCCCTATTCTAGGTGCCCCATTCAATTAGTAGCCATGCTTTGCCTCTCTTTTTGTGTCAGACACATAGTACACTGTTTTCATGGTCATTCGTGTAGTAGCATGTATTAAACATCATTCTTTTTTATGCTGAATAACTGTCTATCCCATGTGTACACCACACTCAGTCTGTCCACGGAGTTGATAGACACTTTGACTTCTCACCTCTGGGCAGCAGGAGCGATGCTGCAGGGAAGCCTGTTACATGAGTCACTGTCTGGCTCTGTGTCTTGAGTCCTTTAGGGTACCTAGAGATGAAACCACCATGCCATATGAGCATTCTGCATTGAATCCCTCAGGAGTCCAGGTTTACTCCATATATAAACTGATGTTTGTATGTTCGTGAACAGACCCTACACGGAGGAGTCTGGCCACAGGGTTACAGATGTGTGCCTAGTACCTGAGGTCCAGTCACTTTCCTCGCTGCTGTGATAAAATACTAAACAAAACAGCTTCAGGGAAGAAAGGTTACTGTGCCTCACAGACTGGGGGTATAGAGTCCATCGTGGCAGAGAAAGCTTGGCATAAGGAACATGAGGCAGCTGGCCACAGTGTGTCCATAGTCAGGAGACAGAGAGACATTAATGCTGGTGCTCAGCTCTTTCTTTTTAATTTAGTCCAAGACCCCAGCCCTTGGAACTGTACTACTCACATTTAGGGTAGGGATTCCTATCTTGGTCCAACCTTATAGGCTTACCTTGAGACTTGTTTTATGTTGTCCCTAAGTCCCATCAAGTTGATGATTACCACACCTGATTATGATCCCAATGTGCATATTAAATGTATGAGACAGAGAGAGAGAGAGAGAGAGAGAGAGAGAGAGAGAGAGAGAGAGAGATTTTATTCCAAGTAGGAAGAGAAGGAACCAAACAGACTGACCTAGGTTTAGACTCAGGCTACATAATTCAGTTCATGAGTAACTCCTCTCTCTGACTGAAGCACCAACCAAAGAGCATATATGGTCTGGACCTAGGCCCCCTACACATATGAAACTGACGGGACAGCTCGATCTTCACGTGGATTTCTAACAAATGGACCAGTCCCCCAATAGACTCTATTGCCTATTTGAGGATCACCTTACTCTAGATAGGCTCCCTTGTCTGCTCTTAGTGGAAGAGGATGCCCTTAGTCCTGATGTGACTTAAAGAGCCAGGATGGGTTGATGGAGGAGGGTCTCCTTTTCTGAGGAGAAGGGGAGGGGAAAAAGAGTGGGAAGGTGGGAATAGGTGGAGAGGAGGGAGGAGGATATAAAATGAATAAATAAAATTTAAAAGTCCTCTCTCTGAGTTGTGTTTTTTTGCCCGTAAAATGGCAACAACAAAATCTAGCTGTGTGTCTGAAAATTTAAGTTTGAGTGCCCATATGCCTGTCTAGAATAAGCTGTGGACAAATTGGGAACTTCTGCATTTTCACAATACAGAGAAAGGAGAAACTTCGGTTTTTGACACATAAAACAGAATGTTTCTTCAAGTCCAACTCATAGGTGACAAGGAAAACCAAAGCTACCTCAGGGACAGCAAGATGCATTAGCTGCCCCATTTCTGCCCAGGGTGTTGAGAACGAGCTTGCTTACCTACCATGGTTAGCTTCTCCTGTGGCCACAGGGCCACGAATCAATCAACCCACATCTTCAATAAAGCTGCCTGACTGCATTGTGGCTCAGAGCACTAAACAACTAAATCCAATTTACCTGGGTGACAGAGACCCACTGCATGCCCACAGATGAGAAAAAACACCCTTTACCGTGGAGATTCTTTTTAATATTATCCCTGGGTCCACATTGGTTGGAGTTCATGAAACTACTATGGCCTGGAGGGACATTTGCAGACTCCATGCGATCAAGGGTTCTTTTCTAATTCCACCTCCCTCTTGGCCCCAGACATAACCAGGGTTTCTGTACACTAAGGTCTATTGCCCTTGAAGAGATGGTCAGGTAGTGTCCAAGAGCTGTGATAACTTGCACCCAGAGGACACTTCAAGAACTATGGCTTGATAAAGTTATTAGCTCTTCTCATCAGTTTTACTTTGGGCTCATATGCATATAACAGCTTTTCATTCCCTTATGGACTATCACTTGCTCTGGTAACATCAGTTTCCCTTCGCCTTCCTGGAAGATCACCATGGATGGTCCTCTTTTTCTGTAAGGGTTGAAGACCTACTGAAAGACAAAGAATATGCTGAGGCCATGAAAAGGAGCACCACCCATGAATAACTACAGCTAGAGAGAACAAACACTTTCTGGGAACAGCAGGGGGGTTTCGAGATGATTTCTCTGTGTAGCTCTGGCTCTCCTGGAACCCATTCTGTAGATCAGAGTGGCCCTGAACTCAGAAATCCGCCTGCATCTGCCTCCCAAGTGCTGGGATTAAAGGCATGTAACACCACTGCCTGGCAGAGAACAAACATTTTCTAAGAGCCCAGTTCTCACCTGAAGTCTCAAGGGTTGTTTACTACCTACATTTGAAACAGTGGCACTACTCAGACCCTTGGATACACTTGGAGTCTTCATCTCCCCAAGTGGTGGGGTCCAGGAAAGAATGGTAAAGGGACAGCTGCTGCTGGAGGTTGGATCCCAGTGTTTGGGATCCCATAACAAGGTTCAGTGCGTCATGTTTTGTCTTTTCCTCTTTCCACTAAGTCTAACGACACACACTTGACATTTAAAACATGCGAACACAACTTCAACCTCCATCTGTAAGCAGAAAATAGTTCATTAAGTAAATGTCTGTTGGTAGTACATCTTGAACATCAAGTCTGGTGTTTGATTCAGCCCTGAAAGTTCTCTGAAATGATAATGAGCTGGTTCCTGAGCATCCTCATTATGTTAATTCAGATCCTTCAAGAGCAACTGGGATAAGAGTTGAACTGACAGAATCCATTGGTGGATGGGCAGAGGCCCCACCCCTGCATATTTGAAGGGCAGTGCTGCAGAGACCACAATGCTTTGCTCCTACTCTTTTGAGTTGCTCCCTCATTAAACATGTAAAGCTTGCCATGCCTTAATCTGACTAGAAACTGCATGTACAGAGTTTATATTTTAGGAAGGGCAATGAGAACCCAGAAATGTGACTGAAATGTTAGTGCAAGGCTGACTGTGGAAGGAGACAAAACTGTCTGCATCTGGTTGGATATCGTTAAAGGGAGATCACCCCCATGGTCATTGGCCAGTTGGTAAACAAGCAGAAAGGGAGTGTGTCATTTATAGAACCCCGGTCAACATTCCCTACTCAAACAGACTTTTAAGAGCAATGGCTAAGTAAATAATGTTTATAGGAAAAATATTCTATCTTTAGCTGGGCCTGGTGGCAGGCATAGACTTGTAACCCCAGTTAATTGGAAAGTAGAGGCAGGAAGAATGCAAGTTAAAAGCCTGCTTGGACAAATGTCTGCGTTTCTTTACCTAGTGTGGTGACTAAAGTAAAATTTTAAAAATTTAAAAAACATGTCCCACTTTGCTTTCTGTTACTATGATGAACAGTACAACCAAAAGTACTGTGGTCAGAAATCAGTACTAAGAGTGGGGTTGCTACTGGAATGCACCTGACCATGTTGTTTTGGAAGAAGGCTTGTAGAAGGAAGTATTCGGAACTTAGAGCTGGAAAAGTCATTGAGTACTCAGAGTTTAACTGGCTTTTTTTGTGGAATCTTAGAGGATGGGAATGCTGAGGGAAATACAAACAATAGAGTTCTGGCGAGTGAAGTCTTTTTTTTTTTTTTTTTTTTTTTGCGAGTGAAGTCTTAAGGAAAGTTTAAGACTCTACTAAGGCCTTTATGTGGTATATTTGATTTTAAAATCTGGAAGTGAAACCCTTGCTTTGCTTTGTCAATGGATGGTGGTTAGCTGGGGCTGAAAACTCAGCTGTGATGAATTTAGATACAGGCAAAATTTTCTTAAAACTATTTCTTCATCACACAGACACTACAGTCCAGGGGAGCCATGGCTGCATCTCAAACTGACAGCCTAACTTGGCAATGTGTAAGAGTCTCCCACATGGTACTGTTTTTGAAGACACGAGAGACAGAGGTTGAGGGGATCGTGGACAGCAGATGAAGCCTGACACCATGTGTGAGGATCAGAGAAGACCCTGAAGAGAGCAGCTTGGGTCCATGGCCCTCCTCAGGCAAAATTCCTGGATGCTTAAGTACCTCATTAGAAATGATGTCCCATGGGGCTGGAGAGGTGGTTCAGCAGTTAAGAGCAATGACTGCTCTTCTAGAGGACCAGGGTTCAGTTCCCAGCATCCACATGGCAGCTCACCTCTGTCTGTAACTCCAAGATTTAACATTCTCACACAGACATACCTGCAGGCAAAAACATCAATGCACATAAAATAAAAATAAATAAAAATTTTTAAAAAGAAATGATATGCTACTTATTTGAATTTAATTTCCACATATATTCTCACTTAAATCATCTCTAGGCTACAGAAAATACCTACTATGATGTAAATGCCATATAAATAGTTGTATTGTTTCATGAGCAACAACAAAGGGGAAAGTTTATCCATAAACATATACAGAAAAAAGAGATGGGGGAAGAAGGAAGGATCAGGGAAAATGAGGAAAGAAATAAGGAAAAGAAGGAAAGAAGGAAGAATGGTAGGGGGAAATGACATATTTATGTTTCTTTATTCAATAATTTTATTCTTTACATACATACTAAATATTACCTGAAATCATTTCATTCACACGTTTACTAACAAATAAAGCTCATTTTAAGTTATATATACTGAAGATATACCAGGTTCCAGTTGTGGTCTACGATTAAGGCAAGAGTCCATCTATACAGCGGTTACAGTTACGAGCCTCAGCTGGTGACGCATAGCAGACACACTAAGCTCTCTTGGAGACTGAGAGAAAGGGATAGGGGTCAAGAAAGGGCAAGAAAAGCTTTTCACCAAAAATGTTGAAAGCTGTCCTGACTCTTGGAGGAGGATCAGCCTCGGCTCTGGGCTCTGCAGAACTGGCAGAGGAGAACTAAGAAGAATACAAAGTAAACACGAGCTTGGAACCTAGACGCCTCAGAAAGAGGAACACGAGGCTTGAGGCAGAGGACAGCACCCTACATTTTCCTTGGACTTCACTGTCATCATGAAGGTTCTGGGGATTCATGACAAGATCAGCCTTCTGGCTGCTCCAGGAAGAATGTAAACTCAGTATCTCAACTGTGTAACCAAAAGAGATGCCACAAAATGGTTGAAATAATTTATTTATTACACCTTAGGAAACTGCCCCCCCACCCCCAGAGAACTTACTTTACTTTAGTTTATATGGCAATGCAATTTTATGGTCCACAGACTTCTATGATAGAGAAGAAAAAGAGAAAGTGAAACCTTTAGTAGTGGTGGCTGTCATAACCTCCATTTATGAAGGTTTGTTCATCCTACACTGCTTACCACAATCATACAGAGTTGGCATGATTATTGTCCCCATCAGGCATATTTAAAAAAGTGAACTTTTGGAAGGTGAAGTGATTGATCCAAGACCACACAGCTATTAAGAGACAAGTGTGAGACTGGGATCAAAGCTTCTGGAATCCAACCGCTATATCCTCAATTACCATGGTGCTTGGTTGAAAGGATGAGGCAGTAGACAACCTAAAAAAGAAAGCAGATCTGGCATTGTAAAGATGGCAAAGTGAACACAAGCTTAGTTTCAATCTCTTGCAAAATCCCACAAAGTTACTATAAAAGGATACAAATCCTTTGGGTGAAGAACACAAAAATTCTGGTAGGTGGAAGCCAGGCGATTAGCAGCCTACCAAATGCTGATTCCTGAGTCTGTATTAGGGAACAGAGAGCCAAGAATCAAATTCACTTGGGTGGAAAAACCCTCATGTGAGAAGCAAATCTACCAGGTGAATGTCCAAGCATTTGTACTTCTAGAAATAGAAAATGGAGGAGACAGAAAGCATCTTGTCTGTTTTTAGTAACTGTAACAAATACATGAGATAATCAGCTTACAAAGATAAGGGAATGTGGGGGCTGGCTCACAGATTGGGAGGCTTCAGTCCATGGTCAATTGATCCTGTTGTCTGGACCCCTGTCAGACCATCATGGCAGGAATTCTAGGCAGAGACCAAACAAACCCTCTCAACTTGTGGCTGGGAAATGAAAAAGAAAAAAGTGTAAAAGTAATTTTTCTTTTGGCCTGAAGTAATTGTCATCTCAGAGGCCTACTGCCTCCTCTGCTAACCTAGGCCTGGTCCTGGAAGCTTCTAGCCTCTGTCTAATCTAATCTAGGCCTAGAATGTTTTCAGTCTCTGAGACTTACTGCTGAATGAGCTCATCCTTTCTAGCTCTTTCTGAACTCTGACTGGCTGGTTCAACTCAGCTGTTTGGTTCAAACTCCTCTCTAAGCTGACTGATTCAATCTGGCTTCTCTCTTTGGCCTCTGAAATGCTCTGCTTGGCCTCTAACTCTAGCAATCTATTCTAATCTTCTGGCTCCTTCCCATTCTCTGGTTCAGCTCATTCTGTCTTCACCTGTGTCTAGCTTGTTCTCTCTTCAACCTGTCTCTGTAAAACTATTCTGGTAAAGCTGTCCCTGAATTCCATGAACAATATTGCCACAAACTCAACTCCACTGCACTGCCTCTCAATTCACTGACTCAGCCAAACTGACTAGAACTCAGAGATCTGCATGCCTGTCTCCTGAGTGCTGGGATTAAAGGCATGTACTACCACACATGGACCTAAGCTTTTCTTTATCTGAAGCTTGCTCTATACCAGGTTGGCCTTGAACTCGGAGATCTGCTTGCCTCTGTCTCCTGGGATTAAAGGCATGTCTCTATTCTAGACAAATCACACAGACCTAGAAGGTCTTTTGATGTGATCTCTTCCCAGAGCAGCCATGTTCTGAACTTAAAATTCCTCTACAGAGAAGGCTGTAAGCATTCTTTTTAATTATTAAACACTTATTTATTAACAAACTATATTAACTTATAACAAATACACTTACTACTATTCCAATAAATTCCTACAACCCCTATAAATTCCTATGACCCCTATGAATGCCTACAACCCCTATAAATTCCTACAACCCCTAAGACCTAACCACTAAACCTATTGATAACTATTACAACTATTTTTCTAAGGATACAGTCTCTGGGGCAGGTCCTCAGTCGTCAGGAACACAGTCTCGGAGTAGACTCTTTAATGCACTTAGCAGTCCTTTTTCTGGAATATCTCAGATGCAGGTTCGTCAGGGTAAATTGGCTATGGCAGTCTCACCTTAAATAAGGCTTGAGGCTTTCTTCTCTCTGGAAGACCTCAGCTGTTTGTAGGCCAACTTATTTCCTTCGTATCAGCAACTCTGCAGCTCTGCCTCAGTCTTTAAAGCTGGCCACAGTTCCGTTCAAGCCGCTGTTCGGACAGGTCAAACCCCTCTAGACAAAAGCTGAGCCACAGGGTTTAGTCCTTGGCCTTTTGCTGTCTTGCTGAGGCTTTATCTGCTCACCAGCTTCCTTCTGCCTCAGGGAGATCTGGCCATTGGTCTACCAGCACTTTCTCCAGCAGTACTCTCGGAGCACTCTCGTATGGGGAGGGGGGGGGCCTTAGCAGGCAGCTCTCTGGGCTCATCCACTTGTCCTTAAATAGGATCGCTCCTTGTTCCACCTACTTCAGCTTAATTTGGGCTCTGCCCCTTTAACAGTTGAAAAAAATGCCAGGTCATAAAGTCTTTACTTGTTTCACCTGGCTTCAACCTTGTTTTTCAGTCCAAAGAGACTCCCCTCGTTTCATACAACTTCATCCATAAGCTGATAAGATAATTGCTCACAGCGAAGTTGATCTTCATGCCCCGAATTAAGAGACTGTATCAGAAACCTAGATATTCACTAAATCTAACTTATATTAATCTATCAACCCCTACAGAAGGCCCCCACCTCCCACGGGTCTAAAGACTCCCAAGAAGCTTCATTTGATAGAACACAGAATGCTTAGGTACATTAAAGGTAACTTGAACTGGGTTATACGAAATGTGGCTGGCCAACAGGTGCTGTCCATGAACGGTTTGTTCTAGAAATGTGTTTTAGCAAAGTCTCTGTCTATAACAGATTAGAATTTTTAAAAAGAACGAATCATTCATCACAGATAGTTTTAGAAGCATTGATTTAGACAATGGGTTGAGTCAGAAATAACACACAGGAAAGTAAAGCGATTTTTAAAACAAAAAAATGATTATTAACTTTGGGGAAAAAAATTGTTCAGGAAGAGGAAAGTAATTATAGTTTTCTACATGACTGAATTCTGAATAGCATATAAAGTCATAATAATGTAAACACTGACTGTTGATTTAACTAAAATTATGATAAATTATCTTTGAAGGATGGGAAGTGAGCATGTGTGGTATCAGGGAAAAGGCAGGAATCAAATCCTATCTCCCTGGTGAGAAGCCAATAGATGTAGCCAAACAGAGAAGAGCCAAGAGGTAAGAGCACCACCATGTTACTTACAGATATGGAAGGACAATTTTTAATCATCCATATAAACATGGTTCCCTGTAGGGAAGAGAAAAACAGAAGCAAGGCAGATGTGGACAGCACTCTTTAAAGAATTATTCATCTCTGCAGGCCTGTAAACCTAGCTCTTGGGAAATGGAGGCAGGAGGATCAGAAATTCAAGATCTGCTTTAGCTACATAACATCCCTGAAGCTAGCCTGGACTATGTGAGATACTGTCTTAACAAACAAACAAAAAGAATTGGTTATCTCTTTGAATTACGTTCTTGGATTTCTCCAACAAATCAAAATCTGATGGCAGCTAGTGTTGAGGCAAACAATTCTCCATATACTTGAGCAGACAATGAGATTACATAAGCTGGACTCTGTAGATATCTCAGTGGTAAAAGCATTTGCTCTGCAAACATGAAGACTCAAGTTCAAATCCCCAGTACGTACATAAAAGGCTAGACATGGCTACACAGTCCCGTAACCCCAGTGCTATGGGAAGTGGGGACAAGAGGGTTTCTGGGACTTGATGGCTGCCATCCCAGCTTCATGAGAGACCCTGTCCCGGGGCAGGGGGTTTAGGAGGGACAGAAAAGATGCCAGGCATCCTCCTCTCTACCCTGAAAGCACATGGGCACATATGTGTACTTACACTGTACGTACACACACACACACACACACACACACACACACACACACACACACACA
>CAJQZJ010000819.1:3290935-3323946 GCA_907164525.1 Lophiomys imhausi
ACACACACACACACACACACACACACACACACACACACACACACACAATTGCCTATGCTTAAAGAATGTTAAAGTCCACCACATAGCTCAACAAGTTACATGTCACTGGTCATCCAGAACTTTAACGTATCACCTTCATTTCCTTGTATTCTGAAAGAAATTGGGAAATAGGAATTGGTAAAGGAAAATGGGTTTATTTACAATTTGGCCAGAACAGAAGAGAAAACTAAAACAAAACTATTTCTTCTCCACCATGTCTGTGGTAGTCATGCAATTATAGGAAACTATAAAAGGAAGGCTGGAAGGCAGGTAGGTTTGTCTGAGACAGTTTAGTAGCCCTTTCTTGCAAGAAAGGAGACTGGGCCTCAAGCTGCACCCCGTGGCCTCATTCTCAGCGGCCCCACAATCTCTGTGATCACCATGCTGCCTCCGTTCTCAGCACAGAGGGGCACAAATGTCTCTCTTTAGAATTCAGAACATCTACTCTGCTCCAACAGGGCACAAGTGTCTCTCTTTAGAATTCAGACCATCTTGTCTGCCCTGCCCAAGCTCCAGCCCATTTTCTCTCAGTGTGGGATCACAGTTACAAATATAATAATCAATACTCATAAGGGGAGGCTGTGTTCCAGATAATCTGCTTAAGAAAGCAGTTAAGTGTTTGGCACGTTTCAACCAGCCAGAAATCATCACTTTCCAAACCAAATCCATCAGCTTTAGGTGACATATAGAAAGCTATGACTACTGGGTTACAATTCTCAGTGAGCAGTTCTAGTGATTAATTCTCACAACTTCAAATAATGTTTGAACATGTGTCTATCTTCATCTATATACTAAAAGACGTGGAGTCTTAGAGATGAACTCTTGGAGATGTTTAATTAACCCCGTATTACCACACATAAGCACAAAGTCCCTCATACATTCCCTTAAAGGCTGTCATCCTATTTTGTACAGGTTTGAAAATATTATGATGCTCCCTTAAGCTTATCGAGGCTTACAGATGGCATTAAACCATGATCCCTATTATTATAATTAGGCATTGTTAAGCCACCTCATTCTAGCTGCTGGAACAAATACTTACAAAGACAGATAGCCTTTGCCTGAAGGGACCTCACTCTAAATAGATGGTGGAGTAATTCAAAGGGAAAAGAAAGAACAGAGCAGCTAAGAAAGGCAGCAGCATTTTATCCAGGTTTCTCTGGATGGAGGTGATTTAGAATGCTGAAGAGGGCAGATCTTTGTTTGGAGAATCATAAAATCGGAGAGTTAAAGAACATGAAAGAGCTTTGGAAGGCACCTAATTCTATGAACTGCTAGGGGTGGGGAAGGATATATTCCATGAATGTGTATGTAAATTCTTCCTGAATTTTCCTAAGGTTCTAGGTGTTCATAAAATTCTCAAGGAGTAGATTGTATGATCTCTCTCATCTGAACCATTTTAATATTACAGAACTAAAAGGACTCAGACTTCTGGTATACTTTGCTTTTCTATTTGTAAGAAGGGAGGGAGGCCGTGGGAGGAGCCCACATCCATGTCAGGGGCAACCAGGGCAGTGGCAGAGCCACTTCTCATCTCCTAGCCATGTATTTTCCATCTACATCCTGATGCCTGTAGTATGCCATCTCTGTTTATAATGAACACATTCAGCTGATGTTAGTCATGTATGTAAGAAGTGAATGCTTTATAACAGGATTTTACACACAGCATATTCTACCTCCCCAACTGTCCAAGCCAAAAGCCTAGACAGCTTCTATGGCCTCTGTGGCTTGGTTAAGAGCCTTTACATCAGCTCCCCATTGGGCAGGGACCTGAGCACTGGCAGCCTGAGGTTCGCTTGCCCTTAAGCGTGGACTGCAATTCCTAGTTGCAACTGTGCAGCTTGAGTCCCTCGGAGGCATCCAGGGCCTTGAATGCCTGGCAGGAGAGAATTTAGGACAAGTAGAATGAAACAAAGTGAGCGCCATAGTTGATTCAGGAGGAGGGCAGTCACATTCAAAGAGAGGGGAAATGCAGGCAAGGAGAGGGCTATAGCTAGGTGTCTCAGCAGGAGCTATTTATGTCATAAGGGGATCTTGAAACTATTTGATGAGCTTGCTGGTGTACTGTTTTTCTTAGTCAAAACTTTTTGGTCTTGAAGAGAAACCTTCAGGTACATCATGCAGGCTCACAGATGGGGAAAGAGGGACAGGAGTAGAGACAAGACCTTACTCACAAGAATCCTTATTTATACATAGGTAACAAGAGGGATATACTTGAGATGAGGTTCTTTAGCCATTTTAAAATCTCATTTGTAGAAAGGGGAGTAGGACCACCTCTATACAGGAGGTCTGGTCAGTTAGTAGACGTCCCTAGGTGTCAGACAGTAAGTAAGAAGCTTACATCAGAACCCAGAGAGTGCAGGTGCCCTTTCTTTTCTCATGTCCCCTCTAGTTCCCAACTAGCTAATCTTGCCTCCTGGCCATATAAGTTTTAGCCAGAGTGGGTTCAGCTCACACCTGAACTTTTCCTGACTGTTCAGGCCCTCGTGACTTCAAGACTCAGGCATGAACCAGCTTAGGACCAGCCCTGGCCAAGCAACGGTCTCTCCCACTACCTCCTAACCTGGGCAGCACAGCGGTCATCCGGCTGAGTGCTCACCCAGGGCTCTACAGCTTCCCTGGCTACAGTCAGAGAGACCTGTATATAGGGATGGACTCCTGTTTTGGTCTGTGTCATTACCAGCTGTGATTGGGTCTCAATACACTTCTAAGACAATGATGGTCCCATTACCTAAGACTCAAGCCACAACCCAAGTTAGCACATGCCCAAATGGCCAAAGGTCTAGCTTTATGTACATTCTCCCAAGCCTGAGCAACACAGCAGGGTACAAGACCCCACTTGGTAAGTAGGGCAGGAGGGCAAGTAAGTGACTTTGCTCTGGAACTTAAAGCTGTGCGGGAGAAGCCACCAAAGAGTCTAATAGTCCCCAACTCATGAGGGAGCCTCTCCTCGGAAACAGCTCCAAGTTTAGGAGAAGATGAAGGGAAGAGCCTTCTAGGCCAGCTAGCATCTCTTATGGCTAGTCTTTGGCCATGACTCCACCCTAGCAATAAATAACACAGCTCTATGGGCCTTAACCCCTTGCTGGACACAGGTGGGACAGGGTTCTGGGACTAGTCCATCTATATTGACTCTTCCCAGAGCTGACCAAAAGTGTCTAACTAAAGGCCAGGCCAACCTGATTTGAGTATCATGTAATGCACACATACATCAAAACATTATGTGGCACCCAATTAATAGATACAATTTTCTGTTTTTATGTCTCAGTTAAAGGACAAAAATTTTAAATATGAGTGAATTAAATCAAAATACAGTAGACCTCATGAGTCTGTGATTTGTTGCAGACTTAGGATTTTCTTTAACTTTTTAAAGGTATACTAAAATTTGATTAAGTTTATAAAGGATTGTGGGAATGTTTAAAAATAATATGGTCGCCAGGTTCATACATATGTGATCCCAGAACTAGGAAAGATGAGAAAGGAGGATTATGAATTTGAAGCCAGTATGGGCTACATAGAAAGATCCCGTCTCAAAATATAGAAATAAATAAAAGTTGCACACACATGTATTTTTCAAGGTATTTAAATCCTATTCTATTATATTTATAAGAAAAACTTAAATATTTAGGAAGTTGTTATAATGGAATCATTAGAGCCAGAGTCTAAACTCTGACAGCCATACAAGCTATCTTCAGGCACCTGTTTTTAATAGCCAGTTATTATATGGGTAGTAATGAAGGGCAGAGAAAGGAAATATATACAACGTTACACACTGGGAAGAGGAACAAACTCATAGTTCTAGTGACATCCTCCTAAGTCCCTCTTTAGGGTCCTGACATGATATTTAGGTTTAAAAAGAGGTCAACAGATACACACAGCTAAGAATGCCTGGCTAAGGTGTGGTCCCACCCATCTTCACATCTCCACTGCCTTGGCTGAAGTCCTTTCTGCAAGGCAAACAGACAAGTTGCCAGAACCATGGAAATTTCCTCCCAGAAGACGTCTTCCTCTGGCTGGTACCAGAGCCCAGCTTTTCTTTCCCCAGCAAGGAATTTCTGAGTAAATTCCAATTCTTTGGGGACCCATTGCTTCAATAGTCTGGTAGCCAAAGGGAGAGGCACAGATGTCTCTCTCTAGCAGATCTTCCACTTTCTCCATGAACTTTCAGAGTTTCAAGTCTTCCCAGCTAGGCATTTGGAAATGCTTGAAAAAAGTCAAATATACTGAAGGAATTTATAAATGTAGTATATAATGTATAAGATAATTTAATTAATTAATGTTATAATCCAAGACAACTGTTAGGGGGAGCTATCTAATCCACACTAATGAAAATGTTTGCTTTTATCAGCAACTCTAATAATTGCAACTGCACACAGTTCTCTCAACAATAACGACAGACAGAATATGCAAACAAATGGACGCCAGACCTTCCGAAATGCTGACCATGCCTGTAGTAGTAACCTATGTAGGAAATAATCAGCAGCCTGTGAAGCTAGCATTCTGTACATAAGACTGACAGCAGAACCAGACACCCTGCCAGCAGCAAACAGATTCTAAAGACAGACACTCACTCGGGCCCTCCTTTTTGGCTATGAGATTACTGAGACAATGAATGTCCCTTCTCCCTCTCCCCATCCCCACAATGCCCCCACACCCCTGAATTGGAATTTCCCTAGGAATCTCATGCTGGAAGAAAGGAAAGGTGAAGCTTGGGGTCAGCAAGGCAGGGAGCTTAGAAGAAATTCCTGACATCTCAGGCCATCCTGTAAGAGAGATTACAGTCAAGGCCATGGTGGGTCGGTGATGGCAGGGACCACCCCTTGACCAGGACTGCTAGCTATGCATATCTCTTGTCCTCTATTTGAACCTACACTTTGTGTCAGGGTTCCAAAGATGGAGTAGGATGGGTCACTGGACCTCTCTGTGTTTTTTCCTCTTCCTAATGTGGCCTCATTGAGTAAATCTCCTTTCTCTACCTGCGTTTTCACTGTTACTTGTGTCTTCAATTGGCCTGGCAAGGACAGGTGGTAGAGCCCAGCAAGGCTCTGACCAGAACAACTCAGAAGAAAGTAATTTCTGTTAACAGTTGGCACAAACCAGTGAGGCGTGATGAACAGCTGATAACTTTCCCAGGTTTTGTCCCTGCTTCCAACTTTAGACTGATCAGAAACAGCCAACTGTTCTCCTGCAACCAACCACAACAGGTGCCCAGCCACTGCCTCCATACAGGACACCTGACAAGCATCTTTTGGGAGTACCGTACAGCTCTCCTCTTCTACATGCCTTCAGCCTCTGCCAAAATGTAAGGGTAGGTGTCTTTGAGTAGATAATTTTTCCTCATTGGCTAGTCTTCATGTATTGCCATACCAAAAAAAAAAAAAAAAAATGCTTTCTCAGACATTAAAGATCTAAACTGACCCAAGCTTTAGTATCTCCAATTCTTTCTCACACATTCTTCTCCAACTTGCCTGGCCACACTCTCCACTGTCAGTCTAGGAGAAAATTCTGTTAGTTCCTTGTCCTCAGTTGCTCCCTGTCGCCCCCACTGTCTGCCAACTCCTCTTGGCCCTTCTGTAAACATGACTTCCACTCCTACCTGTCCTCCAACCACCAGAACCAAGCATGTGACTGTTCACTTGTCTTATTACTATTGGTTTTTTTTTTTGCCTTTTTTCCTTGACCACAGCCTTCAGAAGGAAAGCAAGCCCCTCTGCTTTGTTTGCTGTACTCACAGCTACTACCTCTGTGCCAGACACAAGATAGGTTCATCAGTGAGAAGCCAGGGTTCTGTGACCAAAACTATTCATTGTTTTAATGACTATCCCCAATAATGTAAGGATTTTTACAAGCGCAAAAATCAATACCACTACTAAAGACAGAATGCTATGTTTTATTTATCATTATTATTGTATGCACATGTGTGTACATGTATGTGCACATGTGTGTGTACATGTATGTGCACGTGTGTGGAGGCAAGAGGTTGATGCTGGATGTCTTCCTCTATTGTTTCCCACCTTATAATTTTTTGAAACAGGATCTGTCACAAAACTTGATTCTCACAGATGCAGCTAAACTGGCTGTTCAGTGAGATTCCAGATTCACCTGTCTCTGAGCCACACCTTATTTTATTTTAATTACATTTATTTTACTATGTGTGTGTGCACATGTGTGCACGTGTGTGCATGTATGCATACGTGCTCACAGAACCATGTGCTTGTGGGCCACGGCACATGTGTGGAGGACCAAGAGTTTGTCTCAGTTCTCTCCTTCCACTATGTGGGTCATGGAGATTGAACTCAGGTCAGAGAACAACTTTCAGAGCTTAGATTTCTCCTTCTACTCTAGAGGTCCCAGGGATAGATAGAACTCAAGTCTTCAGACTTGCCTAGAAATGCCTTTACCCACTGAGCCAGCATGTCAGCCTCCCCCACACCCAGCTTTTTAAGAGTGCTGGAGATCCAAGCTCGGGTCCTAGTGCTTCATAGCAAGTATTTTGCCATGGAGCCATCTCCCTCGTCAAGGATGTTATATTTTAGCCACTTCAGTCCATCCGGCATTTTCTGCATGTATGGAATGCCAGTCCCAAATGAAGTGCTCACAGCAGAAAGAAACTAACAGGTGTCCCTGACCCCATCGAGTATCCGTGATAAGATGATTAGGGCATGTTCCCTGATGGCAAGAGACTCACACTAAAATGACAATGACAGGCATGAAGAAAAAAAAAACATACAGAGTGTGGTAGCTGGGACACAGAAATACACAGAAATGCAGAAGAACACACAGTGTGCCAGAACAAGTCACACCCATTTATGCTCCTCTCTAACACATCTTCCTTCAGGGCTGTGTGCAAATTAAGTATGTGGGAATCACATAATTTGAAATGCCTACTGGTACATGTCTGTTGAGAGAGTTGTTGCAATGGCACTTTCAAAAATCAATTCCTGATTTAGTTTTTTTGTAAATCTGACACTTAAGCAGAACAATCTTTTTTCCAAAAAGCAGATCACAATTGCATTACATTATGAAGAGCCAAATGGCCATGCGAGGTGAACACAAGACATTGTAATAGGAAGAGGAATTTCCTAGCTGAATTTCTTTAAAATACAGTTAGGGCCAGGGAGATGCTTTAGTGAGTAAGAGATCTTGTTGCATAAACCCTGAATACCTGAGTTCACTCCCTGGATTCTATGGTAGAAGAGAACCAACTCCTGAAAGTGGTCCTCTGACCTCTACACACACACACACAAATAGTAAAAAAACAAAATTAATTTAAATATAGACATGTGCCAATTAACAGAAGACACATCTTAGGTGACTTTGTTGCTATGCAGTCACTTCTATGATATAGACATGACAGGTCAGATCCTCCACAAGGGCCTCACTGATGCAATCAAGGGCACAGGAAAGATCAGACATATGAAGCTGCTGCTGGCATCCCTTGGAAACTTATTTATGTGTAGCCTTTCTTTAAAATTGGAAAGCATGTTCTCCAAAATAACAATACTAAGTGAAGAGAATACACACACTTAACAGATGCTTGTTATCCTTTCCAAGTGGTACACATTGCACACATGTGCATGCCTTATTCTGCTACAAGATTGGCAGCACACCACTGCAGACATGAGTAAAGCATTGTGCTACAGGTGTCTTCACAGCTAAGAGGTCACTAAGTAATAGAAAATTTCAGCTCATTATAATCTTGTGGGATATTTGATCTGATGTGAACCAAAACATCATTAGGTAAGCATATGGCCATGCTTGTTAAAAAAGGCCATTGGGATGCATGGAAGGGAGCATGGTGTGTGTGTGTGTGTGTGTGTGTGTGTGTGTGTGTGTGTGTGTGTGTGTTAGGAGGGCTGGGTCTGAAGCTCATGTCACCTTCTCAATGGCAGTAAGAGACTAGCAAGAGAGGAACAGGGAGCCCACATTACAAACAACCACAGAGGAGGGGAGTGTTGAACAGGCCAAAGCTTAAGGGTCTC
The DNA here is from genome assembly GCA_907164525.1 of Lophiomys imhausi. Taxonomy (NCBI): domain Eukaryota; kingdom Metazoa; phylum Chordata; class Mammalia; order Rodentia; family Muridae; genus Lophiomys; species Lophiomys imhausi. The sequence continues at coordinate 3,298,954 of CAJQZJ010000819.1, forward strand.
ACTGGGTTTCTGACCATTTATGTTGGACTAGAAATGGTCATCAGGCAGCAGCCATTCTAAATAAATGTAACACAGACAAGTGGAGTGAGGGAAGCAGACCTGAACCCTGGCTTGCTGCTGTGCCTTACACAGTGTGCTATCAGCTTCCCATTGCTGAGAGCTGGGTGTGTACTCCATTAGCAGATAACCACAAAGTGAAGCTGAGCTCAGCCTTTCTGTACTGAATGATGAACCAGTTGTCAATGGAAAATCTGAGTGTCCTCAAATCCATCCTACTCACTGCCCTAAAGTGGATGTCCCATAGACCTGGCAACCTTGTAGACAGGTGGTTTTAATTTTACCAAGTCTGGTGTGAACAGCATTCCATTCATTCATTCATTAAATACTGCTTTTAGTTCCTACTGGGTGCAAGACCCAAGAAGATAGGTGCTGTGGACAGAAAGGAGTAACCAGAACCCTTCTATGTCAGGCTTTACATTCTACAGCAAAAGGAGATGAGCAGTTAGACGCTCGAGCCTTATAACAAGTGCTAACAAGAAGTGAGTGTCCTGGGATGGCAAGCACAGGGGCTCCTGGAATGAGGAATAAGCCTTGAGAGGAACTATGGGATGTCCCAGCAGGAGGAAGTCCCAGGCCTGAAAGGCCCTGAACACAGTAAGAACTGAGTAAGCTCAAGGCAACTGCTAGGAAAAGACCCAGGGCACAATAGGGATTGGAGTTAACTATGTGACAAGAGGCAGGAGGGCATCCAGGACCATGTAGGCCACAGAAAACCCAAGTTACCAGGAAGCTGCAGATTGAGAATAACATGTGCCAATTCACACATCTGAAGTCACTCTGGTCCTGGGACTTAGTTGGGAGGTGAAGGGGGATAGAGAATTTTTGGAGGGAACTACTGATTCCTCAGAACTCAGGTTTCTTCTTCCTTCTGGGCCTGCTAAACAAGCTAGGCTCTACCACCTCTCCTAAATAGGCCAAGTAAAGAACACAAGTAATAGTTTAAGATGGAGAAAGGAGATTTATTCAATGAGGCCACATTGGGAAGAGAAGCAGCACATAAAGAGGTCCAGTGGCCCCACTCCCACCCCAAATCCATCTTCATGTCCTGACATGAAGTTTAGGTTTAAACAGAGGTCAAGAAGTATACATACATCACTAAGCGGTCCTGGCCAAGGTGTGGTCCTAGTCCTCATTGGCCCATCATTGCCTTAGCTCTAGTCTCTCCTGCTAGATAGTCTGACAAGTTGTCATAGCTGTGTGCATTTTCTCAGGAGACAAACTCCCCCTCCATCTAGCACCAAGCTTTGGCCCTTTCCTTCTTCCACCAATAGACTCCTAAGAGAACTCCAACTTCTTGCAGTCCATTGTCTCTGTAATCTGATAGTCAAAAGATAGATTTTTGACAAAGAAGCCAAAACTGTACAATGGAAAAAGAACAGCATCTTCAACAAATGGTGCTGGTCTAACTGGATGTCAACATGTAAAACAATGTAAATAGACCCATACTTATCACCCTGTACAAAACTTAAGTCCAAGTGGATCAAAGACCTTAACATAAAACCCGACACACTAATTCTGATAGAAGAGAAAGTGGGGGAAAGCCTCGAACTCATTGGCACAGGTGACAACTTCCTGAACAGAACACCAACAGCTCAGGACCTAAGACCAACAATCAATAAATGGGACTTCATGAAACTGAAAAGCTTCTGTAAGGCAAAGGACACTGTCATTAGAACAAAACAGCAGCCTAGAGACTGGGAAAAGATCTTCACCAACCCCCACATCCAAGAGAGAGCTAATATCCAAATTTTATAAAGAACTCAAGAAATTAAACATCAAGAAACCAAATAATCCAATCAAAAAGTGGGAAACAGTGCTAAACTGAGGATTCACAAAAGAGTAATCTTAATGGCCAAGAGACACTTGAAGAAATGCTCAACCTCCTTAATCATCAGAGAAGTACAACTCAAGACAACTCTGAGATTCCATCTCACACCTGTCAGAATGGCTAAGATCAAAAACTCAAATGACAGCACATGCTGGCGAGGTTGGAGAGAAAGGATAACACTCCTCCATTGCTGGTGGGAGTGCAAACTTGTACAACCTCTGTGGAAATCAGTCTGGCGATATCTTAGAAAACTTAGAATATCTCTACCTCAAAACTCACTCATACATCCAAATGATTTCCTCACCAAATCACAAGGACATCTCCTCAATTATGTTCATGACAGCTTTATTTGCAATAGCTAGAAACTAGAAACAACCCAGATGTCCCTCAACTGAGGAATGGATTAAAAAAAAAAAAGCTGTGGTACATTTACACAATGGAATACTACTCAAACATCAGAAACAAGGAAATCATGCAATTTGCTGCCAAATGGATGGATCTAGAAAAGCTCATCCTGAGTGAGGTAACCCAGACCCAGAAAGAAGCACATGGCATCTATTAACTGGATTTATAATCCATCTTACAACTGGATTTTAGCTATATAATACAGGATAACTAACTATCCTACAACTAACAAACTGAAAGGAACATAGACTTTGTTACCTGTTAGTGGGACACTTTGCCCTAATGGATGCCATATAGGCCCCCAGTGCAAGAGGAAGCTCTTAGCCCTCATATGACTGCTGAACTGAAGTGGGCTGATATATATGTAGGGCACCCCACATCAGAGGAGTAGGATAGGTGGGAGAAGGGGGAGAGGTTGGGAGAGTAAGAGAGTGGGCCCGGAAGGTGTGGAGGAGGGGACTGTGATGGAGATGTAACTTGAAGTGATAAATAAACATTTAAAAAAAAATAGTTATCTTCATTATCTGCTCCTAGAGGAATTGCATATGTGGCTGCTGTGTCACATGTGCATCAGCAGGTGGCAGAAAGGAGAAAGACTATGTCTACATTCAGTGTTCTGACCTATGAACATCTGAATGAATATAGCCTAACATTCCCTGAAAAAAAAACAAGCCTGAGACCATCAGTCCAGAGCCAGTCAAGAACCAAATGGGCTCTCAGGACATGAAGCAAGCCAGAGACTAGAAGAACCTTACCTGGCACCACAGATCCCAGGCAGATGGCCACTTGGGATGGGTAAGAAGAGAGTCCAAGACAACCATCAGATTGCTACCATGGGGGCTGGGCAGGAAGCTAGCCTGAGATGAACACCAGTCCGGTGCCATGCTGGCCTTGGGGAGCCAGACCATACTGAACTTGACCTCTACCAGGCACCATAATGTACAATATACAAGTGGGGCATAGCACTCCTGAGACCACTCCTGAGACAAGTCCAGACCCTCAGAGACCCTGAGCATCACTAAGAGAGGAAAGTAAGTGATGGAGAAATGGAAGAGAAAGAGAACAAAAAAAAAAAAAAACAATGTGGGCACAATAAATAGCGGCAGAACTGGAGACTTGAGGATAGTGAGGAACAACCTGATGTGAGTAGCCAGTGATGCCACCTAGGACCATAGTGGGGTCCTGTCCTCTGCTGCCAACCGGGGCCATATCTGGATCCATGGCCCTACACCAGCAGGAGTCTGTTACCACCAAAACTCAGGTGGACCTGGGCTGCCACCAAGGGACATGTTGATATCTGAGGACTATGAAGAACTGGCCCACCCACAACCTGGGTATCATGGGAGAATGGCCCTAGAGGCATGAGAACAGGAGAACTAACCCTGTCCCTAACCAGCTGCAGTACTTGGGAGAGCAGGCCCTGCACATTTCAGATGAGAGTGAGCTGTCCCCAGGGATCTGAGCTTGGGAGAGCTGGCCCTACCACTCATCTCCCTGTTGTGGCATGGATGAGGGAGAGATTCCCTCCTCTCCCTCAACCCTCATCACCCATAGCAGGTAGGAGAACTGGTCCTGGCATCATAAGAGCAGGAGAACTGGCCATGTCCTTTACCAGCTGCAGCACTCGTGTGAACAGCCCCTGCACCTCACCTGGGCAGCACAGTAAGGCTGGGCCTACATATGGGGATTGTGGGTGAGCTGGCCTCAAGGGTGTGAGTGTGGGAGAGCCAGCTCTACATTTTGACCGCTTTGTGGTGGTGTTGGCAAGGGAGAGATCCCCTCCATTCTCTTTTGCCCTCACCACAGGTAGGAGGTGGGAGAGTTGGCCCTGATGGGGTCATGAAAGTAGAAGAGCTGGCCCAGCCCCTTACCTGGGTGGGACAGTAGAACTGTATCTGGATGTGGGGGTTGCAGGCCCAGAACCAGGGCTTTAAATTGGTCCACCTCAACATCTATCCCATGGATAAACTGCTGGAGGGCATGAAGAGTCCAGTTCCATAGACCCAAAACTACAGGATCTCCATGACAGGGCAACAACAGCGAATCTGAAAAGAGTCCCATTGAGGTTCCAGTATTGACAAAGTAGTAGAAGCCAGAGGTCTCATATCCGATTAAGGAGTCATTATAATGAACATTTGCAAGCAAGTGTGGACAAAGGTGAATATTGTGAGACACACTGCAGCTTCCACAGTGAGATTTTTTTTTTCTGTTGGGAGAGGTTGCAAGGGTAGAGGGCACGTCTGAGGGAAGGTGGGTGATGAGAGAGAACAGGGTATGTGATGTGAAATTCACAAAATAAAAAACATTAAAAAGATTTTAAAAAAGAATTGTGTTCATTCTGGCTAGTATGGTCACAGATCCACAGATTTAAGTTAAGTGTGGACTTTTATTCTGTCTCACCAGTGTGATCAGAGCAACAACACCCTCAGTCATATTATAGTTAAAACACTACATGTACAGAACAAAGAGAGTATATTGAAAGAAAGAAATATTGTATTCAATATACAATAAGTATATTGAAAGCCTTCCATTTCCTCTCCCCTGGCATTCTGGTATCCTGGACCTAATCAAGCCACCTCCACTACCCTGCACCAAAGACCTTAATTTCAAACCTGAAACATTCAGACCCCAGCACCACCACCAAAACAGCAGCAACAATATAATAATAATTTAAAAATAAAACCTGAAACACTGAGAGTCCTAAAAGAAAATGTAGGGAATGTCTTCAAGACATCGGGGTAGGCAAGAACTTTCTGGACAGAATATCAGTAGTTGCACAAGATTTGGCCCACATGTCAACAAACAGGACATTAAAATGTTTCTGCACAACAAAGGAAAAAAATGATCAGTAAAGCATATAGCCAACCCACAGACTAGGGAAAAATGTATTAGTTACACCTCACGCAAGTGGCTGATAACAGAATTCAAAAGGATTGTAGAAATTAAATAACTGCCAATCAACAAATGGACTAATGAATTGAATTTTCAAATAATTTTCAAACAAAGAAATACAAATTCCCTAATCATCAGGAAAATGCAAAACTTCTTTGAGATTGCACCTCGCTCCAGTCAAAATGATTATCATCAGGAAATGCGAAAACAAATGCTCGAGAGAACACCTAGAGAAGGATGAGCCTCAATTCCCTGCTAGACTACAAATTAAAACAGCCGTTATGGAAATCAGTTTGGACGTTTCTCAAAAAAAATTAAAAATAGAACTACCACATGACCCAGATATTGCACTCCCGGGCATATACCCAGGGAACTCTGTCCCCTACGGTAGAGGTATTGCTTTCCCGTGCTTACTGCTTTTTCATTCACTCTAGCAGGGGAATGGAACCAAGCTAGGTGTCCAATACAGATGAACAGAAAATGAAAATCCAGTACATACATGAAATGAAATATTATTCTAAAGAAACATTAAATTACAAAGTTTTCAGGAAAATAGATGGGCAAGGCCACTCAATCTCAAAAAGAAAAAAATAAAAGGCATGTTCTTCCTCGAATGCAAATCCTAGCCTATAATATATAATGTATATAAGTAAATAAACGTACTTGTGGGTTTGGTATAACATTTAGAAAGGAGAAGAGCCGGGTGTGTGGCACACACCTTTAATCCCAGCACTCAGGAGGCAGAGGCAGGCAGATCTCTGTTGGTTCAAGGCCAGCCAGCCTGGTCTACAGAGTGAGTTGAGGACAGCCAGGACTACACAGAGAAACCTTATCTCAAAAAACAAAAACAAAAACAAAAAAATATAGAAAGGAGAAGAAGAAAGGGTAGTTTTGAGTTTCTTTGTTTGTTTGGGGTTTTATTTTGTTTTGTTTTTGTTTCTTTTGAGACAGGGTTTCTTTGTATAACTGCCCTTGCTCTCTGGATTCATTTTGTAGACTAGACTGGCCTCAAACTCAGAGATCCACCTGCTTCTGCCTCCCAAGTGCTAGGATTAAAGATGTGAGCTACCACACCCAGCTCGAAGAAAGGGTAGTTTTAAAAGATGAAATTTCTTACTAATGAGTTAACATAAACAGTAAATTTGTGTATATCCTTTTATGCTTTCTGAAGGTACAACACATTTTCCATGCAAAGTAAGCCCTTAAGTGGTCAGTACTGCCATGTGATTCCAAGAGGGGCTGTTACTTTCTGGAATTCCCAAATTTTAAATTATGGTTTTCATTGCATGTTCTTGTAGAATGTAGTTCTTTGTAAGTGCTACTAAACTTAGCATGTTTTAATCTTTAAACAAGAATTTTGGATATGCAAATTATAGCATAAAACTTGTTAGGAGAATATTTAAAATATCGTAAGTTTGAAAACCCTGGGAATACCTGGGATACTGATTAAAGTAACATAACAGGAAGTCAAAACACTGAGAAACTCCTGTGTTTCACTGTATGGTATAATTCTAAATTGTAATATTGGTGAATAACTTGCTTTGTTTTAGATAATAATTAAAATATAGCCCATGGGGCAACATTTGTATACATCAAAACTATGTATTGATATGTTCCCAAATAAAATTCATATTGAACACATATAGACATTTTTCTTAAACAATATCATAACTATTTATGTCTAATTTGCATTGATTTAGGTTCTGTCCGTAATCTGGAAATTACTTAAAGTGTATGAGTGGGACAGAGAGATGACTCCAGTGGCAGGCTACCTGCCCCACAGGCATGAGGACTTGAGTTCAGATTCTGAGCCCTCAAATAAAAATCCAGGCATTGAGTTGGCAAGTGAAGATTTTCCACCAAGCTTGACAATCTGAGTTTAATCCCAGGGATCCTCCTGGTAGAAGAAGAGAATTGACTTCTACAAGTTGTCCTCTGATCTCCACATGTGTGCTATGGTACAGAGAGAGAAACAGACTGACCGAGAAAGAGAAAGACAGAGACAGAGAGACAGTGTGACAGAGAGACACAGAGACACAGAGACATAGACAGAGACACAGAGAGACAGTGACAAAGAGAGAGAAACAGAGAGAGCTTTTTAAAGCTAGGCATGGTAGTGCCTGCTGGGAAGGCAGAGACAGGAGGACCCTGGAACTTGCTGGCCAGGTAGTCTTCCAAATAGGTGACCTCCAGGTTGAGCAAGAGACCCCATCTTAAAAAATAATAATAATAATGTAGAAAATAATGAGGAAGACACTTGATGCTGACCTCTGGCCTCTGGCCTCTGAACATTTATGGGGCACTGTAACAGGTCTTAGCAATCCTAGCAGTGGGAAGGAGAGACAGGAAGATTCTTAGAGTTTATTGGCCAGCCAGTCTAGCTGAACAGATGAGCTCTAGGTTCAACAAGAGACCTTGTTTTAAAATAAGTGAGTAAAATAGGAGTGTGTGAGAGAGAGATTCTTGACAATAACCTCTGGCCTCCACACATAGAACTCACAATTAAAAGAAATGTTAAAAATGAATGAAGTACATGACAGGATATATACATAAGTTATATGCAAACACTATATATTCTTCTCTATGAGACCTGAACATCATCTCATTTTTGGGTCCACAAGAATCTGAACTCAATCCTCTGTGGACTTTGAGGGATGACTATAGTTACAAAACAAGAAAACGGATGGAACAACTGATCCCTTTTCAGGTTCCTTTGGGAGTATCAGTCAGTCTTTGAGTGGTTAAAAGCAGATGGGGCCAGTCGATACCAACCATGACACAACCTTGCTGCAAGGTCACTGAAGAAGTAATCTGTGTCATATTCCAACTGTGAACAAACACTTTCCTCTCAAGCAGGAAAACTCCCTGGCCTGTCTACAGGCAGTGAGATCCTGCTCCTCCCTTGGCATGTAGGGCAGCACAGACAGTGAAAGACAGAATCCTGATGCACTTCAGACAGGGGACATGGCTTTGCAACAAGAATACCATAGCCTGCCGGACTGCCAGTAGCCAGCTTCCATTCCCTTAAAATCTTGCCACAGTGCTCCTGATCCTGGAACTGGTTGCAGGAACATCCTGCCACGGCTACAGCACTTGTAAAAAGGGCTCACATTTGGCTTCATATGCTGCGATCGTCACACTAATGCTTATACCCTTGAGGTAACATCCAAAAGGACAATGACATATGTGCTGGAGGACAGGAGCTACAGTCCGGCTCCTGCTGCGTTGTAGGTGGATTCTCAGACTTCCACTCTCTCACCTGTGGCATCCTGGACCCCACCTGGCCGCTTCCCCTACCTTGTCCTATTAATGGTCACTAATGTTCTTTGCCCTCATCAGCGACCAAGGAACAGGCGTGGGTTCTGGAGGGTGGCTCAGGAGCACTGTATTGGTTCTTAATGAGACACGGTGATGACTATCTTTACTCCAAGATTCTACTGCCCCAGGTGGTAATATGGCAAGGGCAAGCCTCTTACTCAACTCAGTCAGGTACCTGCACTTCTCAGTTCAGAGGTTATAGTATTCTTGGGGTCACCTACCCCCATGGGCTGGGGAATGTATCTATGAAAAGAAGAAATACCTGGCTTGATTTAATTTGCCTCCCTGCTCAGCATGAGATATTGGGCCAACAACTGAAAGGAGAGGAGCCCAGAAGCTGGTGGGTTCTGTGAGTCAACTGAGTCACAAAACAAGACCTCTGAACTTCCATTTGAGAGCCTGAGGGCATCTGCCTTCACCACACTATTCATGGAGAGGGTAGCATCCATAGGTACTGTCAAATTTGTCCTGTGGGATGGACAAAGAATTGTACGCACTGGAGAGAAGACCCAGTCAGACAAGAAAGTTAAATGACAAGTAAAGAGAGAAGGGCCTCTGACAGAGGGTGACAGCTAGAGATCTGAGGCGGGGGACGTTAAAGCAGCAGCTGCCTGAGAGTAAAAGCCCAGATCCGAAGGGCCCCTGACAAAAATTAACAGTTAACTGATCCCAGGGGCAGCTGACAGTCTGAAAGCAGCAGTACTGAGAAGTACCAGGCACAGGGAGAAGAAAGAAGAAAACTACAGACTTTGTCAGAACAGACAGACAGATCTCACGGGATACAGGGGAGAGGTGACAGTCCAACCCGGAACAGCTCTTCTTAAAGGGGCCAGTCCCCGTTTTCCAGGGCAGCACAAGTTCTCCTGACCTTCCTCCACTGTGCTTAGGGAGAAGGTGACATTGAATGGAAATTTTTAAAGCACCATGATGTGTCTCAATCTGTTTTATGTTGTTATAAAATATCTGATGCCAGACACTTTATAAAGAGAAGAGATTCACTTAACTTACAGTTTTGGAGGATGAGTTAAGGTGGCTTCATCTGTTTGGTATCTGGTGAAGGCTTTCCATCTGTGTCAAGACATGGGTGCACATGGAAGAGAAGGATCAGGTGGTGGGATAGGCAGCAAGAGACCAGGGAAAAGACCAGAGCTGCCATCTTTGTAGCAGTCTGCCACTCCCAAACCTGAGCTATTCCTAGGAAACCAGAATTAATCCACTCATGAAAGTGAGGCCTCTATGACCTAATGACCTTCCCTGAACCCCAACTTTTAAGGCTCTCACCCCCTCCACTCTGCTACACTGGGACCAAGCCTCCTGCATGAGAATCTTTGGGGGACAAACCACATCCAAACCAGAGCAGCTGGTCAGAGTGGAAGAAATGAAACATGTTATAGTTTAAGATCTTTAAGTGACACTTTTTCCTGCTTTGTTGACAGGAGACCTTGTATTCCACTTAGCACTGAATCCAGCAAAATCGGCCCTGCATTCTGCAACCACACTAATGTCTCCATGTTTCTAATCTTCCTATGCTTATTAACCAGGCCTGGGGATTTCAGATTAGGACTCATCATATGCTAATTAGTCACCCCAGGGTATGGGATAGAATTACATCCCTTTCAAGACTGAGAGCCACCAACCCAACCTAAGGATGAAAAGCAAAAAGACTGGAGAGGAGAGAGAGTGGACATGCTCCTTCAGCTAAGGTGGCTGGGGAAGACCACCCAATTCTAGGTTCAGCCAAGTATCTGGTTCAGAGATGGAGCCTTTCTGTAAAATATAGTCATTTGTCGCCTAGTGATGGGGATAGAGTCTGAAAATGAATTGGCAATGTCACCAAACAAACGTCATAGAGCATACTTAATGGTCTAAGATGGCTGCTGCATCATTGTGTGATATGATCTTAAGTGACCACCTCCGGGCAAGCTGTCTGTGGTTATAGAACATGAATCAGATAACTGCACTTGTCTGGGGGGAAAAAAGCCCACTCATGTCTTGCTCCTTATTTTGTAGAGACTGTTCTGGTTTTATAAAGACCTGAAAAGGGTTTGACCATGGTGTGACCTCTAGTGAAGAAAATCCTGTAAGCCCCTCCAAAAGTGCTAGGCCCCACCCCCCCAGACTTTTCTAATGACCATAACAGCTGGGCTCTTTGAAGTTCCTCAAGGCAGAAAAGTGGCCAGGCCCTGCCCTACAGAACATAAGAAAAGAAAAAACAAAACAAAAATCAGGCCACAAAATCCCACCAACCCCTGAGTTTGCCCCAAAATCAGGCTCCCAAAACCCTCCAATCCCAGGCTACCCTGGAAAGCCCACCCTTCCAAGAAACCCTATATAAAGCCTGCTACTTCTTTTCAGTTCTTTTCTACTTCTCACCTGAGCAGAAGCAGTCACTCTACTGGGTTTTTTTTCAGTAAATCTCTTATGTGAAGTTTGTTGTGGGGTCTGACTTCCTGATATCCTTGGCTCTCCACTGCCAGGATACCTTTCCCTCAGAACTATAATACTTACACACTTGAGTAAAAGTTTTTACCTTTAATTCTGATTTTATATACTTTCTGTTTATTCAACATGTGTGTGCATGCACACACACACAGATACGGTCTCACTTCATAGGCTGTCCTTGAACTAACAATCTTCCTGCTTCTATCTCTACAGTCCTAGTATTACAGACTGATGGAGTCATATCCAGTCATTGTTTGCATTTTAGATAGTGATGTCAGAAAGCCACTGTGACTTTAAGGGCTGACCTGAATTTCAAGAGGAATCACCCTCTGTTATATACTGGAGCCCACAAGGAGCAGGCCGGGAGCCCATGTTTGCTCCTGTTGCATTTACTCTGGAGGATTTGCTGCCTCTGTGCTTTAATTTCGTTCTACCCAAAATGATGGTATTAGAGTCCACACATAGAAAAGGTGTGACCATTAAATAAACCAGTCCATCCATACACAGGACTCCAAATATGCTGGACATCCAGTCAGCATTCATAAGGACTGATGTCATTATTAGTGGCAAGTAGCTCACTGATTGGGCACAAAGACTGTCAGGGAAGGATTGGGAAAGCCTGATCCTTCTCTGAGCTTCAAAGCCATGGGAGCCAGTGAGGCCTGACATGGCCATATCCCAGATGAGGGCCTGAGAGGGTCAGTGAACCCTGCAATTCCGTAGAACTAGCCTCGGTGTCTGCTTCTTAGACCATGAGCAGGGTGATCTGTTATCAGCCTTGGGGTCAAATCCTGGGTCTTAACAGTTAGTCCTAACAAGCGAGGATCAGCAGCTCATCCTCAAAAAGTAAACAGCAGTGAAAATCGGAGAAGGAAATCATTCAGTTTGATCACATTGGGAAGGTCAACAAAGAGCCCCAGTGCCCACCTCTCACCACACACACACACACACACACACACACGTCCTTCTTTGGGGTCCTGACATGAGGCTTAGGTTTAAATAGAAGGCAAGGGTATGTGTAACTAAGCAGTCCTGGTAAAGGTGGTGTTCCACCCATCATTGTCCCCTTGGCTGCAGTCCCTCCTGCAGCATGTTCGTTCTCACAAGTTGTCAGAACTGTGTGAAATCTCTTTCTGGAATAAAAGTTCCTCCTCTGACTGTCACTGGGCTCCAGTCTCTTCCCTCATCTAGAATGAGATTCCTGGGGAAAATTCCAATTCTCTGGGGACCATGGTTTCAACGGTCTGCTAGCTAAAGGCAGCAAAGTGTCTTTTCAGAATGTCTTCGTTTCTGCCACAGTGTGTATATCCTGGAGCAAGACCATTCCTCCCTGCCCTGGTTCTCCTAAAGATAGAAGCTTCGGTGGGACATGACTGTCTGAAGAGAGCAAGAACACGGCTAGGCTACCATCTACTTGCCCCGCAGGGCCCAGGGTGGAAGGGGTCTCTTGGAAGGGAGAAACAAGGCTTGGCCCCAAATGTTAACAAAACAAGCCCTACTCTTCTACCTGAGGATTTTTAGAACCAGAACCATGCTGCTTAAGACAGTGAGTCCTGTTTCTCCAGGTTTCTCGGTCAATTACACACCATGTCTGTTCATTGGCTCTTTTTCCACCCTGACTGATGGGTGACTGACTTCCTACTGTTGTATCCCCCACACTAACACATACAGATGACTGCTGAAGAGACATTACAAATTCATAGATGCCTTGTTCTGAAAGACATGCTCCCACCCACTTCTTTGGACTCAGAGGCAGGTATCAGATATGTGGAGGAGCTCCAATACCAGCCAGAGCATCAGCACTTTTCTCTCTGTCCCATAAGATACAGTAGCATGTGTAATCAGAAGGCCTCATCCTGCAAGAAGAGGCTCATGCCTTGAAGGGCACATGTGGTTAATAGAGCCTGTCCACCCACAATGAATGCTTCAATCTGTGGAAGGAACTGTCACCTTTTACAGTGGGCTGGCTGGTAACAGGAGCAAGGAAAGCTAACTTATCAGCTGTGCCCCTCTCTCCACCCCACAGTGGTGGAGGGGTGTAGGGAGGGTGAATTGCCCTCTACCGCAGTGGCCACCTCCTTCCTCCACCCCTCCAAAAAAAACCTGACAAACTCATGGGTGATCCCTGAATCGAGGTGCCAGGTGTGGAGCTGGCAAAATGGATCTAACGCTGAGCAATGCTTTAGTCTGCTTCCTTGCCCCAAGATCAGAGTCTGAGGCATAGGCAATTATAAGAGCAGCGTGTGCACCAAGATCTGTGTCCCTCCTCTGTTATGACATTGGCATGAAGGCAGTGAGGAGTGGACGTGCCTTCCAGCACCTCTCTTTTTCTGCCCTGGACTGATGCGGAGACCTCTGAGGCTTTAGATCAATGGATCTCAGCCTTCCTAGTGCCATGACCCTTTAATACAGTTCCTCATGTTAAAGTGGTCACCCAACCATAAAATTATATTTGCTGCTACTTCATACCTGTAATTTTGGTACTATTATGAGTTATAATGTAAATACCTGTGTTTTCCAATGATCTTAGGCAACCCCTGTGAGAGAATCGTTCAACCCCCAAAGTGGTCACAACCCACAGGTTGAGAACCACTGCTCTATGAACGTGGGTAGGGTGACTCAAGCCGCCCTGTAGAAATGTCTCCCTAGCTGCGAGGCGGCCCCGCACTAGAGTCTTAGCCAAGTGACACATAGAATCTGTTGCCTTAAACCACTGGAACATGGGGGTTATTGCCGCAGCTGTCATTTTCCGAACACCATACCACAGTTGAAAAAAGTGAAGATGCCGTGGCACAGCCAGTTTAATGTCACCTGAGGGGCCAGAGCCACTCCGTGACTTCTAGGCTCTAACCTGAAGCAAAAGCCCACAAGGGCTGGCCTACCAGAAGGAAAAGGCTTCCTAAAAAGAAGAAATGGCCTCTGTCTAGACATTCAGGAAGAAAGAGAAAAAACATGGACATTCCAGGGACTAAGAAGCATGGACAAGTAGAGTAGCAGAAGAGGAGGGAGAGGAGCAGGAGAAATGGAAGTGAAGACACGGTGAGGGGGTCTGAGGGTGCACGCCTGTAATCCCAGCCAGTCGGGAGATGCGCAAGGGGATCGTGAGTCAAAGCCAACCCAGGCAGGCTAGGGAGACCTGGTCTCAATCCTAAAGTAGAAGTGAGGCCGAGGGATATTTCTTCACCTCTCCATCAGCTCTGATGGTAGAGTGTAGCCTAGCATGCACAAAACCCTTGCTTTGATGTCCCTCACTGGTTTGATAAAATCAGGTACGTTGACACATGCCTGTAATTCCAACACCATAGAGCCAGGGGAAACCAGAAATTCAGGCTCTATAGTGAGCTGGTGGTCAGTCTCAACTACATGAGACTCTGTCTCTGAAAGAAAAAAAAACTATTAGCTATCTTTTGCCATCTTCATTGAAAAGCAGCTATGAATGATAAACATCTGTGACACTGAAGTAGAGGATGACTCCTGGTGATTAACTGGAGTAGGAGGCGGGAGGACAACTACAAATGGCAGAGCTTAGCGCAGACATAAAAGATCTTTAGGATATTTTCTAATTCTGTTCATTGAAGAATTTATCAAGTAGACTTGAAAAGCATCCTTGTCCACTCAAATCTGGTAAGATAAAAATGATTGCTGGAAACAGTCTAGCCAGGTGTCTACCATTGATGGCCTTTAGAGACTCTGATTGACATAAGTCTTCAGCAAATCTCTACCACACCAAATGCTTGACTCATTGCTCTATGTGTTGTAATGCTGGTTGCTCTAAATAGTAATTTTCCTGTCGTAGCTATCCTCTACTTACCTCCTTACCTCTGTCCATTTACCTAGACAATCATGGGACTTTGTCATTCGTCCTGACTGCCTCCTAGATTCTGACTCATTGTCCATAAGTCTTCTTTTTTTTTCCTAATCAAATAAATGATCATACCCGAAACTATTTTCTAACTTTTCAGCTCTAGGCCTCACTTGTTCCAAAGTAATTCATCAGTGACTTGCCTGAATATTTGTTGAATTTTAGCTGCAAAATACAGTATTTCTAATGACACACGCTTCTGATAAGAACTGTTGCTTTCCCTTTGCCTCTCCTGTTACTCTGTGTAAGTTTTGGAGCAGATTAACAAGCCGACTTAGAAGAATGAAAAAGATACAGCCTTAGAGTTTTCCTAAAAACAGTCCCCTTCCTGCTTTCTTCTTCCTGTAGAGACATCTAAGACTGTTTGGAGGGATACTGATGACAAACAAATGCAATTTTGTGGTTTTCATATACAGGCTCCCAGCAAATGCCAGTTTTCCACATTAACCTTTCTTCTAGAAAATCACACGAACACACACTCTTGAAGGCGCAGCACTGGTCCTGAACCTGCCGGTGACTCAGGGTTCCATCTAAAGGCTTGAGGAAGATAGCACTGCTCTGTCTTCTCAAGCTTCTGGGTATCTCCAGAGTTCCTTAGCTCCTGGCCTCTAGCTCCAAAGCCAGCGAGTTCACAGCACAGTCTCCTTACACTGCCATCTTCTGGGTCTGTTCAGCTCTCTACCTCTTTCTTCCACATTAAAGGCCCTTAGGATGATTCTGGCTATTCCAAATCAATCTCCTTACTTACACTACAGTCCATTGATAAGGGTCTACCTTCACCGTTCAGCCTCCTTGCTGCAAAGTGCAATGTAGTCACAGATTTTATGTATTGGGATGTGAATATGTTTGAGGGACGACAATTCTCTCAGCCAAAGCACATGAGGCCTTGTAGAGAAACACTAATAGAGTGTCCATTAAAGCTTGCAGCACTCTTTTTTGTTGTTTGTTTTTTTAAGACAGGGCCATACTATGTACCTTAGGCTGGCCTCAAATTTGGTCTTCCTGCCTCAGCCTCCACAGTGATGTGTTTACAGGTATGCACCAATATGCCCAGCAACACATATGCTAACTGCAACACTTGTAAGTTACTAACAGTTACTTTTGTGGCACTATTATTTCAACAGCATGGAGGCATCTCCTATGTTTATCTCATTACTGTCACACTGACACATTTATTCCTTTTTTCCTAACTCACTGATCAAAGGAGAGACAAAACTTGCCCTGGATATTCTAATGACTTGATGTAGACCAATAACTAAGCATCCTGGTCACTGACTTTCGTAAATGCTCCACTTCTAAGCTCACTTTACTCCTTGATGTGGCCAAGCGATGTGAAAAGCTATCTTGAGACTGGAAGTATGAACATCCTCTCTGCTTCATTAACGAGCATCTAATGGGAAGCCAGTGTCCAGCTGTCCACTGCTTCTCCTGCCACAGTGGTCACAGATGAGAACGTTAGCAAGGATGTGGCTTAAGAGCAGCAGTTCCTGGAATGTTGAGTCAGTGTAAGAGGACAGCTGCTTTGGAGACCTGCTCCAGCTCAGCAGATTCAGCCTGAGTAGTGTCTGATCCATTGTTATACTAAGCCAGCTGGGATATCTTTACCATAACATGGATTGTCTAGCTTAATGGATATAAACCATTCTATGAACCAGAAGGACCCTCTTCAGTAGCACCACCAAAAGAAGGGAAATAATAACCACAGTATTTAAGGACATTACTGGCATTACACCCAAGCTGGAGTGTTTCTGACACTTGTAAATCATCAGACTCAATTCTTAAATTATGCATAAAGGCCTACTGCAAAATAACAAGGAAAAAACATTAATCTTTATATTGCTACATTGGAATAACTGAACTTTGAGCTGAGCATAGGGGTATAGGCTTTTAATCCCAGTACTCAAAAGACAGACCCCTGTGAGTTCATTCAAACCCACCGTGGTCTATGTAGTAAGAATGTGGTGGTTTGAATAGGTACGTCCCCCCCATAGACTAATGTGTTTGAATGCTTGGCCTATAGGTAGGGACACTATGAGGAGGTGTGGCCTTGTTGGAGGAAGTGTGTCACTGTAGAGATGGGCTTTGAGGTTTCCTATGCTCAAGATACACCCAATGTGGCACACTGTATTTCCCCTACTGCCTGTGGATCAAGATGCAGAACTCTCAGCTCCTTCTCCAGCACTATGTCTGTCTGCACAATGCCATGCTTCCCACCATGATGATAGTGGACTAAACCTCTGAACCAAAAGCCAGCCCCAATTAAGTATTTTTCTTTATAAGAGTTGTCATGGTCATATTGTTGCTTCACAGCAATAAAACCCTAAGACAAAGACCCTGTCCCCCCACCCAAAAACAGGAGCCTTGTAATCTAGTGGTCTCATCTTAGTAGACTATGTACTTAGCATGTACAATGCCCCAGGTCCAATCCTCAGCTCCAAAAAGAAAGCTTTTGTAACCCTTTGGATGAGATAGTATTGCATCAATAAATTTTTATTTATACTTATATGTTTATTAATACTTAACAAATCCCTATAAAGTTCCTAAGTTCTAAAACCCAAACCCTAATTTCAAAACCTGTAATCTAACTAAAAATATCTTAATGCCTAAACTACTCTAATATCTATTTAAAAAACAAACAAACAAACACTTAACACTAACTTAAGTTTCTTAAAAGGATATTAATTCTCTCAGGTTAATTTTCTGGGCATGCATCCATATGGGTGGCTGGTTTCCTAAAGTCTGTGAATCTTATTCATCAAATCTCAAGGCCAGTTTATAAATTTTATCTGTTTCAACCACTGAAGTGGGGTGACCTTTCAATCAGTCAAGAATTGCCTCCATGTTCCTAGGGCCCAATTGTTTGCAAGATGAAAAGTTTCTTGGGCTCACCTTCCAATGCTCTGGGGCTCCAAGGATTCCACTCCGGTGTTTTGGCCATCCGATGCTCTGAGGCCAGCATTCTGGCCAGTAGCGTGGATTCCTAGCAGGTAGGTGCAAAATAGTGATAAGCAGCAGAGTGTCATAAAGTCTCTCCACATGTGTCAACAGAGGAAGATGAAGAAGAAGGCGGATGAAGCCGCTTGGGCTTCCAATTTTAAATTCCTTGTGTCGTAATGTGTCATAATGATCTTGCCTATGAATTCCAGCATTTCGTTGCCATAGTTCCTGGTGCACTTTCCAAGGCACACCCCTTCATCAGTGTGTCCACAGTCAAAGACATCATCTGGTTTTGGCGGGTTTTCAAAGGCACACCCTTCAATGGTAAACAAGTCTGGATGTGTAATTGGATCCATCCATATCTTTTACCTGAGCTGCCAAACTTCCAAAATCCCTAATCCTACCACACTTCACCCTTTCTATTCCAAAATCCCTAATCCTACCACATAGTATTCTTTGTCTGATGACAAAGTGTTGATCATAATGGAGGATGAGCCAGAGATTCAGAGGAAAAACCTTTTGATTACATGACTCATGTTGACACATCAAACCACTGTTGGTCTGTGTATGGCATCTAAAATCCAATTTCATGTTAAGGAAGAGTTAAATTTTATTTCCTTTACTATCTCCTAACAGTGGTTAGAAGTGTACAGCATAGTTGTTCTGGGCATAATGGTGTGTGTACAGTAGGAATCTAATAAATATTCATGAGTGAGGATGGAATGATTGTCATTGAATGGTGGAGTGATCTTCATGGCAGCTAATATTCAGAACATATTTCCTATTTTCAGGTCAGCACCCAAACCAAAAATTCGTCCCTTGTTGCCAAGACTCCAGGATTCCCCAAGAAAGCATGAAAATACTGCTATTGTCTGCCTCTATGGTTCTCTGAAGCTCTTTTATTTCTTTCTTTGAGATCAAACCTGGTGTTTCTTATACTGTTTTTCTTCTTCACTGGTTCACACAGAAACACGTTAAATTCTGCTATCTTACCCAGAATTTAAATGTTTAGGTCTTTCCTAATAGTGACTCAATAGTACTCAATAGTTTGCAACTCAAACTTCTCAAATTAATTTGCCTCCTTCTGTTGGGATAGGTCTAAATGATTGGGCCAGCCATATGGAATATTAATTTCATATGCAAATGAGGCAGTAATCATTGACCACTGCACATTTTGGTGAGCAGTGAGTCATTTATTATTTATCAAACACAAGATTAACAGACAGTTTGGATCAAAAGTCCTGTTGCAATGAATTTAATAAAAACTTCCCTAATTTTCAGAATAAAAGAGAATAAATTAGTCAGTCGTTACGTGACCTTCACTGCCTAAGGAATTGAGTTTTCCTGGAAACTGCAAATTGGGGTGTTAGCTTCAGCCTTGGACGGCCAGGGCACCTTGTGGGACCACAAATGAGAGGAGACGTTGCCAAGGCAGACCTTGCAAAAGGACGAAGACAGAATACTGAGTGTACTCATACACACATCTGCTGGGCCACAGCTAATCCTAGAGTGTGTCTTAAGATCAGGAATAGGCAGTGCGTGAATTCACCCAGGGACAAATCAGAGCACCGGGTGGGGCTAGCACTGAAGTGACCTTCCAAGGACAGGCAGGGATGGAATCACAAAGGCTGCAAAGGAAGCAAACATCTGAAAGTGGTACACACACCCCTTTTTGAGAAAGCCATCTTCTCTTTGCATTTCATTGCTGATTTACAGTGGGATTTTGTTTTGTTTTGTTTTGTTTTTCTTTGTTTTGAGAACAGGTTTTACTATGTAGCTCAGGCTAGCCTGGAAATCATTATCCTCCAGCCTTAACCTCCTGTGTGCTGGAAATAGAGGCAGGTCCCACCAGCTGGGCTTATACTGATTCTTTTCATGTTTTTTTTTTTCCCTCATTGGCTAAATAACATTACATCAATGTTGTTACACTGAAAACTGTCACCAAAAAGAATCTTAGGCAATCAGCTTGAGATAAAGGAGTGTCTCTCCCTCTTCCTCCCAGCTGTTTCTGTACTCATGAGAAGAAACCAAGAACAGCATAGCAAAGGGGAGTCAGAGGAGGTCTGGTCCCTGGTGTCTGGATGGGGGGCATTGCCAGTTGTTACAAACTGTGAAGTAATACCAGCAGAGGGTTAGAGGAAAGGACCACTCCTTCCACAGCTCCCAAACACCTGCATTGACTGTATCGTTAGAGATAGAGCTGAGGCGGTTTTATGTTGGGACTAGTTCCCCTTCCTCACGAAGTGAGCCCAAGCTGTAAAACGACTCAGCTGCAGTGAACAGGCCTCCAAATGATGCTGGGCCACAGATCTCTCCATAACACTGGGAGATGGTGATGAATTTTGATGGGGCAGAAAACAACTCTATATATGATGGTAGGAGAGCACACAACAAAGGTCAGTGAGAAATCTATTTCAAAGAGAAGTTTTGGACACGCTCACACTTGCCCATGTGTTTCTGTGTAAGTGCGGGCCAGTTAACAAACGTGGTTCATGCGGTGGCAGATGCTTACCAGATATGCCACAGTTAGTTACTCAGACAATGGTCTGAAAAGTAAAAGCTTTGTCAAAAAACCATTATTTTGTAGAGCCTATAATCCCAGCAACTTAAGAGACTGAGAAAGAGGTCTTCCTGGGCTATCGTGTAAGTTCAAAGCCCAGAAAACTTAGTGAGATCTTGTCTCAAATATAAAAAGTATATGTAGGGTGTGGTGGTTTGGATAGAAATGTGTTTGAATGCTTGATCATCAGGAAGTGGCACTATTAGGAGGTGTGGCCTTGTTGGAGGAAGTGTTCACAGGGGGTGGGTTTTGAGGTCTCAGATCCTCAAGCTAGGCCAATGTGGCATTCTATTCCTGCCGGCTGCCGATCCAGATGTAGAACTCTCAGCTCCTCCAGCATCACGTCTGTCCGAGGGCCATGTCAGCTTGTACCATCATGCTTCCTGCCATGGCAATAATAAACTAAGCCTCTGAACTGTGAGCCAGTCCCAATTAAATGTTTTCTTCTATAAGAGTTACCATGGTCATGGTGTCTCTTCACAGCAACAGAAACACTAACAAAGGTCCAAGGCTACAGCTGAGGGGCGGGGCTCCTGCTTAGCATGTGTAAGGCCCCTGCATTCAGTCCCCAGTACCAAAACAAGCAAGCAACCATTATTCTTATTTGCATTATATCTGATCAGTAATCAGTAATTCGGTTGATTAAAAAAAAAAAACTGAACCAACAAACTTGAGAGTTGAAATTTCCATGCT
Organism: Lophiomys imhausi; assembly: GCA_907164525.1. NCBI lineage: Eukaryota > Metazoa > Chordata > Mammalia > Rodentia > Muridae > Lophiomys > Lophiomys imhausi. Next base: position 3,319,951 of record CAJQZJ010000819.1, read on the forward strand.
GACTAGGTATCATTGTTGCTAATAATTTGATAAGTCTCCTCCTTTACAACAAATGACTTCTCTTTTTGGCATTTTATTATTTTACTGAAGAAATAATTGGGTAAACTGAGCGTATAAACCTCATGCACAAATACTCGGACAATTCATTACAAGGCTTTCTGAGTTATTGCTCCAAATCCTTAATTGGACAGATGATGAGAAAAATTATCACAACTTATAAATGTTTGGTTCTTTTATACCACAATATGCTGCATACTTTATTTAGTTTATTTATTTCTTCAGGTTACATCTCAATCATAATCCCCCCTCCTCCCCCTCCCGGTCCCACCTACCCATCCTCTTCCTCCTCACCCTCCTGTCATTTCTTAGTTTTGGAAGCTGCTGGCTCTGCACTTCCTGTCTATTCAGATACATTTATCCTTCTCAGGTCTCTGATGTGGTTGAAGACTAGATAGTCATATTCTCATTGTTAAGTTTTAAGTTGTTTAGGAATTAAAAGGATGTTCTAGGTCTAAGAAGATGTTCTTAAGTTGGTAACGCAAGTTAGGATGGAAACTGAGTTAGGTATAGAACTTTAAACTCATCAAGATAGATAATAGAATATTAATATCAGCTGCCAAATATGTATGGACTGAACATTGTAAATGTATGTTATACCTTATAATTTTCATAATTGTGGCCTAATTATTCTTATTGTTTGTATTGTATTTATTGTTATAAGAGAAAGAGCCATTTAAGGGGGAGCTGTTGGGGGGGAAAAGGTACACTTTAAATTAAAAAAAAAGCAGATAGAATGAATGACTTCTAAAGCAAGTCTTTCAAAAGGAATTCTGAGGTCACATTCAGGCACTAAACAAGCTTTGCCAAGTTAGAAAGGAAAAAGGATATGGGTGTGGAAAGAAGCCACTGCACCATTTACATGCAGGATTTCCTTGCTGTGGTGTGGAAGCCACGGTGACAGTGCTGAGCATCACAGCAGTGCTGCTGCATAGCAGTGAGCATTACGGTCAGTCCAGAGACTTCCCTGATCCTCATAAGGCAGGGAAAGTGTACTCCTCCACCAACAGCACTTTTTCTAAGAACACAGTTACTCAAGGACCAAGTTAAACTGTTAAATGAGTACAACAAGGAACGCAAGTTCCTGCCACGCTGTGGTGACCATCTGCCTGGCTCCCACTATCCCCAAGGCTGGACTGGATGCTTGTGTAACTCCAATTTTTTTCTTACTACAAGCTGGTGATGCTGAAGCATTAGAGAACTAGTGAAAGACATTTTGAAAATGCAAGTCAGAGGGGCTCTTGCTTCTTTTTCTTCTTTCTTTTCTTTCTTCCTTTCTTGTTTTTGGGGGATGGTGGAGTCAACATATTAAAAAAGCATCACTTACGATTATAAAGCTATTATAAAAACATTTTAAGAATCTAAAAGCACATTAAATATGCACAAGAGAACAGACACAAGAATGTAGCCTAATGCCAGCTCACAGAGTAAATTTAATTCACTAAAAGTTGCTCCATTTGAAAACTACTAAAAACGTCCAAAAATTATGGAAGACTTTTTAGAATGAAAAAGTCTCTATTCAGGAAATGGACAGATAATTTTCTGGGGCTGCCTTAATGACCAATACAAATTGTCAGTCAGATAAGAAATTAAGCTGTGTTGAGGGGAATCAAAATGAACAAAAGATTATTTTTTCCTATAGATTCTAAACATAAGCTGTGATGGCCTAGCATGAAATCGTAGGTAAATCTGTTGGGTTTCAATTCCACATATCAAATTGCTTTCCTCTCTGCATGGGTAGGAGGCATAAATAAAAGAAATGAAGGCCTGAAAAGATGGAAATTTGATCCTGAACTTCTTCAAAATATTAATAACAGGAGTGGCAACAGCTTACAAGTCCTATAAGGCCAGGCACGGGGGTAAGCATTTTCTGTGTGCATTTCTCTGTACTTAATAGTCAATAGTCCTTGTAGGTAAGGATTGTTATTATCCTAAATTTACAGATAAGGAAATTGTCTATCTTTCCAAGGCTCGCCCCCAAATCCAAAGGTTTCGATGAAAGCTGCCCCCCTACTAGGAGGAGTGGCGTTACCTAGGCATCCCTTACCAAATGGGAAGCTGAAGGCTTTGCTCTACCTAAATTGCATTTTGTCTGTGTTCCTGCTGGAACTTAGAGCAGCTGACTTCTTTGGAAATCTCTTACCAGCACTCTGGAACACATCAGTAAGTCAGCCCTCTCTTCTCAAAGGCCAGTAGATGTCATGATGCCCTTCCACTGTTCCATCCCAACCATCAAGAGTTGACTGTACATTCACGCAAACACAGGTTTGTCTGGTTTTATTGGCTTTTAGTTTCTCTCTTTTTTTCTTCTATTCTTTTCTTTTTCTTTTAATTGACTATTTAAAATACTCACTTTGGGCTGGAGAGGTGGCTCAGAGGTTAAGAGCACTGGCTGTTCTTCCAGAGGTCCTGAGTTCAATTCCCAGCAACCACATGGTGGCTCACAGCCATCTACATTGAGATCTGCTGCCCCGGCATATATGTAGAGAAAATAATGTATACATAATAAATAAATAAATGTAAAAAAAAAAATTTTTAAATACTCATTTTGTGGCTCTGACTAGCTTCAAACTCACATTGATCCTCCTGCCTCGTTCTTTCAAATGCTGGGTTATCAGGATTAGCATAAAGACCTTTGATGCTTATTATATTTTTGCTTCTATAGACTAAAATCATATCACTTACGTTTCTCAGTGTGTTTTTAAACAATGATGTACATATTTTTCTACATTGAAATACATAAACTCTACCTCATTCTTTATCCACCTAGATTTCTACTGAATGAATATATCTTATATAACCATTTGCATATTGCTGGATATTTGAGCTGATTATAACTTTCTGCTGTATCGGTTTTGGTTTGTACAGAGCTGGAAATCAAAGCCAGGCCCTCACTCACATAAAGGACACACTCTACCACCCCAGGCCCCATTCTCTGTCACCGTAGACATGCTGCAATAATTGTCTTTGCATGCTGACGTATTGCTGAGTCTACACACCAAGAACTCCCTGGGTTGGGGGACTTCAAATGCTGACAGATGTGCCAGATTGCTCTCAAATGGGCTTCTCAAAGCAACTGCTTTTTCTCCACACATGCTCCTCGGCTGTGGAGGACAGTCTTTTGACTCTGTTGTCCACCCCTTGCCTTTCTTGTCTCTCTTCTGCACTCTGCTTTCCCCTTTTCTCTTCTGTCTCTTCTATCTTTCCTGCTCTACCCCCACCTATGTCTCCTTACACTTGACCATCCTTTCACTACCTCATTTAGTCCACCTAACATATCTTTAAAATATAACTTATTATGAGCCAAATTTTCTATTTCTCTTTGCAAAATAGTCACAGTAACATGTTTTCAATGTCTTTCTAAAGATAAAACAAACAAAAAAGTATTAACTGGAGTTCAGGCTTGGGGCACACCTACATTAAACTTTCTACAAGGCTTATTAACTGACTAAAACTTCAATAATTGTAGAGAGTTGGAATGTTGCAGATATAAAACCAAATTATCTTGGGCTATTTCAGCCCATTAAATGAGCATCTATTTTTGTGCGTGACCTAATATCCTTATGGTTATCAGTTAAGTCCTTTCAGGATGGACAAACAGACCCCTAGCTTCCACCAGCCCACAGACTAGAAACATCACCAGACAGCACCCAAAACTTGGAGCAGAGATTCCCCCATTAGCTGTAGCTGCTTAGTTAATGTTTCCTCTGGTGCATATAAAGTCTCTTCACTTATTAGGACTTTTTTTCCCCCAGCTTTTAGAAAAGCATCACAAATGTCACCAGTTTGGAACACAGTATTTGAGGTAACTTGACTCTGTGTTCCCAAGCTGCTATAGTCACTCGTATTTGGCTCCAGAGTAGTTCTTTTTTTTTTTTTGGGGGGGGTGTCTTGTGTGTGTGTGTGTGTGTGTGTGTGTGTGTGTGTGTGTGTGTGTGT
>CAJQZJ010000819.1:3347808-3388224 GCA_907164525.1 Lophiomys imhausi
ACGGTGCACACATGCACAGCCGCCCCTCTCCATCCCACATCTGAAGACGACAGTGCACACATGCACAGACGCCTCTCTCCATTCCACAATCCAGGGTTGTCTCTCTGTTCAGACAACAGTTCCTCTCCCAGTTAAGCGGGATCATCCTCATCTATCAATGTAACCAAGACAATCCCTCACAGGTGTGCTAAAAGGCCCACTTCCACTTCCCAGGCGAGTCTAGATTTTGTTCAGTTTCCATCATAAGTGGTAATCATCTGATTTCTTCAGAGCCTGAGTGTCAATTCTGCTCTGAGGATTATAGTAGCACACACACACACACACACACACACACACACACACACGCATGCAAACACACACACACTCCACACATACATTCACATACACATAGTACACACATACACACATGCTACACACACACATACACATTACACACATGCATACTAAACACACATACACACACCATATACACACATCACATCACATACACAAACATAATTTAACAACAACCAAAAAATAGTGAGATCCACAGACTGAAAGCTGACAGGCTGCATTTCGTCTGTGTCAATTATCACACAGGCCATGAAATGTAAGAAAAGATTTTCCAAAACCATATGATTCTATAACAGATTTGGAAAGATGATCAAAACTCAGCAGGCTACATGCGCTGCCACCCTGTGGAGGTTCCTAGGCAGCCCCTGCATTTGGTGAGCACTGTATCCTACAGCTTTTGATATTCTGCAAAGGATTGATAATATCCATTTCCTTTCAAATCAGGCATATTTTCAGTCTAGCAATGTTCAGCAGCCAGCCAACCAGCCTATGAGGATTCCCAGAGAACCCTGAAGTACAAGTGCCTTGAAACTCTTCATAAGCCTTACTTACATACACTGGCATCAAAAGTGAACTTGCTTTCAGCAAGGCATATGAAAGGGAGACCTAGCTGAGAGCTTTGCATCTCAAGACTTACTTTGGATAATGGGAAGAAATGAGGCAAGCACAGTGTTTGTTTCCTCCATCCATGCACTCAGAATCCCATTTAGATGTGTGGCAGAGAAATAACCCGTAAATGCTTGTGAACTTCAAAAGTGGCAAAATAAAAATATTCACAAAATCTTCCAGGCTTAGTCACCGTTCCATTGCTGTGAAGAGACGCCATGACTATAGAAACTCTTATAAAGAAAAGCATTTAATTGGGGCTGGCTTACAGTTTCAGAGTCCATTGTCATCCTGGCAAGCAGCATGACAGTGTCCAGGCAGACATGGTCCTGGAGAAGGAGCTGAGAGCTCTGCACCCAGATCCATAGGCAGCAGGAAGACAGAGACACTGGGCCTGGCTTGGGCTCTTGAATACTGAAAGCCCACCTGCGTGGCACAAGGCCACACCCACTCCAACAGGCCACACCTCCTAGTCCTTCTAATTAGTGCCACTCCCTGATGACTAAGCGTTCAAATATATGACCCTATGGGGGCCATTCTTATCCAAACCACCAGATTTTCCATTTCTAAAACTTAGGTAAGAGTGTCAGCTAGTTTATTTTAAAAAATTATAGGAGTGACGTGATAGCCTGCTTAGGGCTGTTTTAACAGATGTCACAGATGGTTCCAATCAACAGAAATTCATTGTTTCACAGGCCCAAGACTAGAAATTAAGAGTCAAGTTAGAGGCAGTGTTGGTTCCACAAGGGAAGAATCTATCCCAGACTCTCTCCTTGGCCTGTACCTGTTCATTGCTTTATACTGTCTTCCTCTATGTATGTCTGTGCCCAAGTCTCCTCTTTCATCTGGACAGTAATAACAGGGTTAAGGCTCACCCTAGTGGTTTTACCTTAGTGATTTTAACTCAGTAAAGACTCTGTCTCCATATATGGTCACATTCTGAGATTCCAGAGTAATGGGCACAGATCTGAGCCCCCAGCTTCCTGCTGAAATATCAAGGCTCTTGTGTCCTAATGCAAAAGATTGCACAAGTTAGAAATAGAATTAGATTGCTTAGAAATGGAAAACAAAGTCCATAACCCTCTATGGGACACTTACATAGTACCAGCCTCTCTTATATTTTTATAGTGTGGACTTTTCCTATGCATGTTCTGTTCATTACATGAAGTCCAGATGGGAAAAGGCCTCCAGTGTTTCTCTGCAAACTGGGTTTAGGATGCTCTATTTGTTATATGAAGCCCCTGGTGGGGAAAGCCATCCAGGGTTTCTCTGTAATTTGTCTTTTTTTCATGTGTTAGCTTTTATGGCACTATATCTATCTATATAAACACACACACACATAATCTTACTTTTTAAAAGAACTTCTAAACAATGAAGTGTTCATATGTCAGTCTTGGCATAGATTTCTCCTGTCTTTCTCTACACTGGGATTTATAACTTCAGCATATGAATTTATGGAATTGGTGACACACATCTGTCATCCCAGAACTCAGGAGGCTGGGGCACAAGGACTGAGACTTGAGGATATCTTTAGCCTGGACTTCATCCTGAGACCCTACCCTGGAAAGTAAAACAGTTCACTAATTTATAGGGTGGATACAATTTAGCTGTAACAAATAATTTTAAAACTCTTGCGACCCTGGCTGGGGATGACGTGTTCTAAGTGTGTGCCAGCATTTGCTATTGTCTATCTAGACTTCCTATTGATGGAGAACTGCTATCTTGCCATGGTTTAGATTTACATTTTCATTGTAAACAGTGCTACTGAGAATAATATTGTGCTTACTGGCCACAGCCATCTGTATATCTTGTTGTTTTTAATTATTTTATTAGTACAGGTGTGTTACCAGCATGTATGTGTACGAATTACTTGCATGCAGTGCCCATGGAGGCTAGAAGAGGGTGTTGGATGTGCTAAAGCTGGAGTTCCAGACAGCTTTGAGCTGCCATGTTATTGGTTCGAATTGAACCCAGGTCCTCAGGAAAAGCAGCCAGTGCTCTTTGTTGCTGAGATTTCTCTCCAACCCTGTTGCATACTTCTTTGAAGAAATGCTTATTCGGATCATTTGTCCATTTGAAATTAGATTACTTGCTTTTTATGTATTTATCTATTTACATATTCTAGACACATGTGTTCCTTGATTGAGTGCATTTTCTTTCCATCATGAGAAGGGGCTGAATTTGGCAAATACATTTTCTGCAATTATAAGCGTAATGGTGTAATTTTGTCCCTTTTGTCATTAATATGATTATATTAATTTTTGATGTGTCTTAGTTTCTTTTCTATTGCTGTGATAAGACACAATGACCAAGGCAACTTATAGAAGAAAGATTGTATATGGGCTTACAGTTTCAGAGCGAGACCGTCCATGACCGTTATGGCAGGAGCATGGTGGCAGAGAGGCAGGCATGGCACTGGAGCAGTAGCTTAGAGTTTTTATCTTGATTCATAAGCATGAGGCAGAGAGAACTGAGTGGGAATAGTGTGGAGTTTTGGAACTCCAAAGCCTGCCCTCAGTGACACACCTCCTCCAACAAGGCCACACCTCCTAATCCTTCCCCAAAGAGTTCCAACCACTGGGGACCAAGAATTCAAACATATGAGCCTCTGGGAGCCATTCTCATTCAAACTACAAGATATTAAACTAAACTTGCATTCCTAGAACAAATCCTACTGACGGTCATATACCTCGGTATAACCCCATTGAAACAGTCTCACTCCATAGCTCAGGCCAGCCTCAAACTCCAAATCTCCTTCCTTGACATAAGAACCTGAGATTACTTCCTGTTCAAGGGAGCTCTGCTCCCCTTAGAACTACCGAAAATTTATGAAAATCTTAACTTTCTTAAATAACTGAGTCAAGGTTTCATTCTCCTTCTCTATATTTCTTTCCTGACCTCTATTTCATTTCTTTACATGCTTGTCTTTATTTCATTCTATCCCTCTGCTTTGGGTTAGTTGGTTCTCTTTTATACAGTTTCTTTTTCTTGAGTGTTTTATTCTGTGCTAGGAATTGAACTCAAGGTCTTACACACTAGACAAGCACTCGAACACTGAGTTACCTCCCTTTCCAGCCTCCTAAAGTGAAAGGCTAGGTTATGAAAAGTTTGAAGTATTCCTCTCTTCCTTCCTTCCTTTCTCCTCCTCCTCCTTGTTGCAGAATATTTGATCCCATTGTGAACCCCAAGCTTTTGAACTGTAAAAACCTGTTTCTAATTGTGGAATGGCTCAGCCTTTAATCCTAGAGCCTTCTGTTTACTGTGATGTGGAACTGCCATAGCACACACCTTTAATCGAAGAGCTTTCTGTACACAGCATTAAATAAGTTAACCCTAAGTCAATGTAGAGCAAGAAACCAGCTGACAGGGATTAAACAGAAAGGAAGGACAGTGAGCTGAGGGTATTTAAGACAGCATGGAGAAGGAGTTAGAAAGTTTTCTCCTTCTAAAGTTTTTCTTCCTTCAGAGTTTTTCTTCCTTCAGAGTTTTTCTTCCTTCTAGGCTTCTTCCTCTAGGTTCTTCTGTGCCTTTCCTCTAGGGCTTTTAGCTGAATAAGAAAGTCAGCTGGGAGAGCTAGCAAGCTTTTTCCTTCTGGGATGTTTGTGGAGTAGGAAATTGTTTTCTCTGCCTCAATGAGCTAGCATATTTTCAACCCCAACATCTGACTCCTGAAACTTCATTGATAAAATCAAATGATTGGGATATTCTAGTTTTTTAAAACTCCTCCTCCTCCTCCTTTTTTTGACAAGGGTCTCACATAGCCCAGGCTGGACTCTTGGACTCCTGACCATTCTACATCCACCTCTGAAGTGCTGAGATCACTGGTATCGTCACACCCATCATTCTGTTTTCTAAAATATAGACATTTGAACCTGTAAGCTCTCATCATGGCTACGTCTTTCTGAATGGCATGTATCTGGGTGAGGATCTCTTTGTTTTTAATCTTATGTGGAGTTAGTTTAGGTCTAGATGATAGACTGATTTTCTTCAATTTTGAGATTTGTTGCCTCTTCTCCTGTGACTTCTTTTATACATAGGTTTGCACAAGTTGGCCTAGTTGATGGTGTCCCCCATTTTCTTTAATCTTTTTACTCTTTTTTCCCCCTTAAAGAAACAATTATTTCTGACAGTTCCATGGTTCTGGCTGGGAGTCCAAGATCAAGGTATTAGCATGATTTTTTCTATTATTCAGATTAGATAACTTCAATTTACCAAATTTTAATTACCAAATTTTTTTAATATATTTTTTCTATCTGCTTAAGTTGGCTGTTGACCAACACAAATAAAGTTTCATTTCAGTCTCTATAGTTTTCAATCCAGTATTGTTTCTTGCCCATACTTTTTTTTTTTGCCCATACTCGCTCCCCACCCCTGACCCTGTGTGTGTGTGTGTGTGTGTGTGTGTGTGTGTGTGTGTGTGTGTGTCTGTGCATGTGTATATATGTGTGTGTCTGTGTGTGTATGTGTGTGTGTGTCTCTGTGTGTGTGTGTGTGCCTGTGTGGCTGTGTATGTGTGCACAGTCAGTGTCTCTTATGGACTCTGCATATCACTGATTAGGCCTAGTGTCTGGCCAGCAACACCGAGGAAGTTCTTTCTCCTGGCCATCATTGGGATTATAGGCATAGTATGCTTATCTTTTCTACATGAGACTCAGACTCAGATACTTGTCTTGTACAGATAGCTCGGCCATTTCTGCAGCTCTCCTTTTATTATACTCACTCTCTTCTTTTTACTTGCGACAGGGCCTTGCTACACAATTCAGGAACAATCCTTCCATACCAGTTTCTTAGTTGCTAGAATCAATGGTGTTCATTACCATGGAAACACAAAATAACTTCTACCTTTCCACTAGTACTCCTATTTATGGAGATTCATTCTTTACTCTTGAGGACATTGTTTCTTTTGGTTATTTTAGCACATTTCAAGTATTTGACTTAATATCTTTATGTAGCGAGTGCTGCACCAAGGTTTCCTGCAGGACAGAGAGGGGAGACTCATCAGCTACAGTTTATGAGACTCATAAAAGCCACATGCCTAGTGTCTGAGAAAACGAAAACTAGTAAGATTCTCAAAGCCCCTCCCTAGGCTTAGAGAATGAGAAAGTGTCGAAGGCCAGCTTCAACACCACAGGGTAAACTGAGGCAGGGTATAGAGTCAGGAGTGCTGATGGCACCTGACAAGGGCTGCTGCTGATGGTAACTGTTGACTATACACATATATACACATATTTGGTGAATAAAGAAAAGCTCTAACAACTTAATTTTTTTCTCCCTCAGCTTATATATCCCAGCAAAATCTTTCAAGAAGTACAAAAATCACAATGTGGCTTCATTCTATTTTTCTTCAAGTGAATAATTACAAAGAGTATACCAAAAAAATGTTCCCTAATACTCTCATGTGATCAAATGTTTTTTTTTAATTTATTCATTCATTTTACATCCCAATCACAGCCCCTCCCTCCTTTCCACCTGTTTCCACCCTTCCCCTCTCCCCCCTTCCTCTCTACCCTTCCCCTCGGCAAAGGGGACACCCCCACCTCTATCAACCCACCCCTACTGTTCAAGTCATATTAGGACTAAGAGCACCCTCTTCTGCTGAGGCCAGACAAGGCAGCCCAGCTAGCCCTGTTTGTGATCCACAAACAGGCAACAGAGTCCATGACAGAGACAGCCACCATTCCACTTGCTAGGGGATCTACATGAAGACCAAGCTGCCTATCCACTACATATATACATAAGGGGGCCTAGGTCCTGACCATACATGCTTTTTGGTTGGTGTTTCATTCTCTGTAAGCCAATAGTGGTCTAGGTTAGTTGACTCTGTTGGTCTTCTTGTGACATTCTCATCCCTTCCAGATCCCTCTATTCTTCCTCCCACTCTTCCACAAGACTCCCTGAGTTCCATTTAGTGTTTGGTTGTTTGTTTCCGCATCTGTTTATATATGCTGCTGGATGGGACCTCTCAGAGGATAGTTTTGCTAGGTTCCTGTCTGCAGGCATAGCAGAGTATCATTAGTAGTGTCAGGAGTTGACTCTGTCCCATGAGGCAGTTCTCAAGTTGTGCCAGTCATTGGTTGACCATTCCCTTAATCACTTCTCCATCTTTATCCCAGTGCATCTCATAGGCAGGGTAAATTATGGGTCAAGGGTTTTGTGGGTGGGCTGATGTCCCCCTCCCTCCACTGAAAGTCCGGCCTGCTAGGAGGTGGCCAATTCTATCACTATGTCTCCACTGCTAGGAGTCTCAGCTAAAGTCACCCCATGACTTTACATATTTTACATGTATGTAATGTTTTACATATTATGGATGAAAAACAAATTGTTCCCAAGAACCCATATATGTATGTAACTAAGCAACTTGTTATAGATTAACAAAGTGTAAGCAAGCAAGGTAATTTTCTCAGCCAATTTCTCTTTACTAGCAGGCAGCAATTTGTGGTTACAAAGAAAGGATCAATTATCTTATTATTTATCTTCAAAAAATGATTTTACAAAAATTTTAAAAGAGAGGGGGCTGGAGAGATGGCTCAGAGGTTAAGAGCACTGATTGCTCTTCCAGAGGACCTGAGTTCAATTCCCAGCAACCACATGGTGGCTCACAACCATATATATTATGAGATCTGGTGTCCTCTTCTGGCCTGTAGGCATACCCGCAGACAGAAAACTGTATACATAAAAAATAAATAAATAAATCTTTAAAAAAAATTTAAAGAGTTACAATTCAATCATTTCTACTTTAAATCCTCAAGGTACACATCTACTCATTAACAATTTTTATTAAATTATATCAGGAAGATGAGGGGAAAAAACGGAGGCAAGAAATTAGTCACACCTTGACCACCAGTCTAGCTTTAGCAAGGGAGTTACATCATCCAGTGCCACTAAGGCTGCTATTGTTCTTGTTTCCTGACCATACAAAATCACTAGCTCAACTATTACAAATGTACCTTTCTGAAGCTCAAACTGTTCCCTAGGATTTTCTACATCAGAGCCACTAACAAAAACATCTTAAGCTAACCTCACTAATAATCTATTTCTTCAAATTCTCTCTAAGGGCAGTGGTCATTGCTAACAATCTACATCTCTAGGTTCTTTCTGAGGGTGGTAGTTGAATCATTAATCTGCCCCAGCAGCACTGTCTGAAAAAGATCAAGCATTGTTACTGTAAGTGCCAGTGACACTGCCCAGTGAGGGGCCGGAAGCCCCCTGAGAGTCTTCACACAACTCCTAGATTGTAACGGATGTGATGTGAGGGCAGCAAGCAGAGCAAAACTCCACAACAGCATGAAGTCCTCAGGACACACAGTTCTTGGGGCTCTGCCTCTCCAAGGCTCACCCATTCCCATCGTGGTTGTGTTAACTGGTGGGCCGTCCTTCATGAGCTCTAAAGCTGCTCTGCTGTTCCTCCTGCATGGCCCTCGCTCGACATGTAAACAGTTTCCATGAGAGAAGACTCTGACCAGTCAAGAGGTAAAGAAGAGACTCTCTCACTGTTGGCCACATCCAAGCTGTGCAGAGAGCTCCATGGTTGCACCTCTAATGTGTTGTCATCTATGTTTGGAGTGTGGCTTTTCAGTGATACATCTGGGTTTTTTGTGGTTGTTGTTGCTTTTGAGTTGTTTCTGCCCCTGTAACTCCTCATCCATACTCCTATTAGCAATCCCCATTAAAAACTCATCCAGGGCTGGAGAGATGGCTCAGAGGTTTAAGAGCACTGGTTGTTCTTCCAAAGGTCCTGAGTTCAATTCCCAGCAACCACATGGTGGCTCATAACCATCTACATTGAGATCTGGTGCCCGAGCATATATGTAGACCAAATACTGTATACATAATAAATAAATAAATGTTTAAAAAAAAAAACTCATCCAAAAACGACAACGTAACGACGCATTTCTCAGAGTAAAAGGTAGAAGACGCTGGCCATGGTGCCACATGCCTATAATCTCACTGCACAGGAGGTGAAGGCAAAAGGATCGTGAATTTTAGAACAACCTGAGCTACATATAGCAAGACCTTGTCCAGAAAAAAGAAAGAAAGAAAGAAACCAATAAAGAGAAAAGAGGGAGAAAGGGGAGGAGGAAAAGAGGAGGGGGAGAATGAGGAAACAATGTGGAGAAATGGAGGGGGGGAAAGGAAAAAAAGGAGAACCAAGACTACTTTATAGCTGAAAAGTATGGGAAGACCAAGCCAGGATCACTGTTTCCACAATCCACTGTGTTTATCCCACACTGGCCATACGTCTGTGATACCCAGTATAGATCCCTTTATGAACTGTCATAGCTTTACTTATCATCAACTTGTCACAAACCTAGAGTCATCTAGGAAGAGGAACCTCAACTGAAAAATTACCCAGATAAGACTGATGAGCATTTTAATTGCTAATTGATGTAGGGCAGCCCAGCCCATTGTGGATGGTACTATCCCTAGGCAGATGTACCTGGGTTGTGTAAGAAAACTAGATAAGCAAACCAGAGGGAGCAAATCAGTAAAGCAGAATTCTTTCATAGACTCTGCTTCAGTTCCTGAATTCAGGTTCATGCTTTGAGCTCCTGCCCTGGCTTCCATGGATGATAGAATATAGTCTCTAAGTCAAACAACCCTTTCCTTTGGGTCACAGTGGTTTATTACAGCAACGAAAGCACAGTAGAACATGAATTCACTCTGCTCTGTCCAAGGGAGGCATGTAAGGGAGGCATGATGGATCACACCTATAATCCCAGCAATTGGGAGGCTGAGACAGAAGGAGTGCTGTAAGTATTATTCTAGCCCAAGTTAGAATCTGTCTTGGAAAAAAAAAAAAAAACAAAACAAAACAAAAACCACAGGGCTCAACAGATAAAAGCACTTGTCCAGAAAGTGAGTTCAACTCTCAGAACCCAACGCAGGAGAGAGCCAACTCTCAGAAGTTGTCTTCTGACTGCTATATATGCATTAGGACAGAGGAGCACACACACAAATATTATTAGACTGTTCAGCACACATTCAGGTGTGTACACACACACACACACACGCAAGTAAAAAATAATAATAGGGACTGGAGAGATGGCTCAGTGGTTAAGAGCACTGGCTGTTCTCCCACAGGTCCTGGGTTTGACTCCCAGCACCCTTGTGTCTGAAACTCCAGTTCGAGAGCATCCAATACACTCTTCTGGCTTCTTCAGCACCAGACATGCACATGGTACACAGGCAAACATGCAGGCAAACTATTTATACATATTTTTTAATGATTTTTAAAATAATAACTATATGAGAATACTCAGCTCTAAATTGAACTTGACGAGTTAAAAACAAAGTTGGATGGGTAAGGAGGCGGGCTGGGGCTGGGAGGAGTTGAGGATGAATATGAGCAAAGTACATTGTATGAAATTACCAAAGAATTAATACAATATTACTTAAATAAAATAAACACACACACCTTTGCTCCTCAACAGGCTAATTGGAAAACTATAGCTACTGGCCAGGTCCCTATACCTCTCTGACGGAGGAAGCATGCTAACCCTAGGTAGCTTCTGTACAACGAGAAGAAAGAAAGAGAACTAAATTGGCTCACCCTCCCAGAATGCTGAAAGGAAAAATTGACATTGGGCAAGTCCTGTCAAGATGACTGTTTGACAGAACAAAAGCACATGAGTAGACAATGTTGGAGGATTGCCAGGAAGAAGACAGAGCTATGAGCTTGCCAAAATCAGAACTAGGGGTGGATCCTTTGACCTCATCAGGATGCTATTTGTGATAGATCCTGAGAGCAAATAAGAGAATCTCCTCCCTTTGCTTACCTCAAGCTGAATTAAAAGAACACAAAACTTGAATTGTAAGCATTAGAGGTAAGTGATTGGTTATTATATAGCTGGTGTAACTCCGCTGACAAAATAAGCAAATTCCAGTCAAATTAGAGTAAAAAGGGCTGGTTTATTTGGGAACTGTAGCTCCTGGGAGAGTCCAACTGCCTCAGAGGATGAAACCAGAGGGAGTCACACGTGGGTTAAAGGGTGGAGGGGGTTTATAGACTGTAGGTGAAGGAGAATGATGTATCCCTCATGGGCTGGGACTCGGAATGCAATAGGGAATGCCAGAAATTCGGAACTGGCCACACAAAAGCCCTCTGACTGGGCGAAGTTGGAGGGGGAAGGGGGATGGAATTTTATGGGCCATATGGGAGATGGGGAGTCGGCCAGGAATTCCAGCCTAACAGTAAGGACTACTGAGGTCCACTAAGTTTTCCCTTCCACTCCCAGAGGAGCCAGAGGCCACTTAGAGTCATCTGCAGAGGAAGAAGAAAAACCCAGGGCACAGCAGGGGCAAAGAGAGGGAAGCAACACACACTCCTGTTTAGGGGATTGGGGTTTTAACTCTAATTTAGTACTAGATAGTCTAATTATTAAACTGACATAAACTATGTGATCCCCTTCTCCCCAAAAAAACAAAGAAGGTGTGGTGCTTGCCCAAGTTTTCCTTTAAAAGTATGGAAGAACTAGCCCTACTGAACAAAATGTAAAGGAATGAAGGGGACACAAATTAAATTACTCAGCACAACTTATGGTTCATGTTGTTCAACACAGTGCTACTTATGGAAATTGGTTAGAATAGCATCTAAGACATAATTTGTGTTAAATAAATATTAGCTGCTTATCTTTCCACTCTCTTGCATAATGACATGAACACAGCTAAGACCTTGTGAAAGTTATTCAAAGCAAGATGGGATATTTGAATGGATCTCTAAGATGTAGAGGAAAAAACGAATGTGCCAACACACACACAAACACACCTGACCATTATAACAGCAACAAGACATGCCCTCAAAGAAGCTCCAAATCACTCACAGGATGGAAGAAAACCATTTCCTTTACTGGGCTTTAGTTTCAAAAATAATTTCTTCATCCATAAAGCTGGAATGCTGCTGAGTCTGAGGTCTGAGTTAGAGAAAACAAGTTGCTCATAGAGCAGTCCAGGTTACTGGGTAGAATACCTCCTCAGATTCCCCTGCCCTTTTAGATCCTTAGGCCCTGTGCATATGCCAGGGAGATGGGCATGATGGGAAAAAGAGCTAAGGGGATCAACCACAGAAGTCCTTACCCACAATATTTCGTGATTAAGTCGGTGCTCTTTGAATTCAGTGAGTGTGGGGTGGGGAGTTGTCAGCAGATAACCTGTTGGTGGGTTCTATCTGTGAGTACCGGCCATGGAACATGGGTCTCAGGCTTGGCAATAACCTGAGCCATCTCACAGTTGCCAGATAGAAATATTTTAAAGAGGGGCTGGAGAGATGACTCAGAGGTTAAGAGCACTGACTGTTCTTCCAAAGGACCCAGGTTCAAATCCCAGCACCCACATGGCAGTTCACAGCTGTCTGTAATGGGTGAGCATGGTGGCGCATGCCTTTAATCCCAGCACTCGGGAGGCAGAGGCAGGTGGATCTCTATGAGTTCAAGGCCAGCCTGGTCTACAAAGTGAGTCCAGGACAGCCAGGGCTACACAGAGAAACCCCGTCTCGAAAAAGTTAAAAAAAAAATTAAAGAATTATTCACACCATTAAGATGAACTCTCAGTTTCTAACAAGTATAACTTTCAACACAAAGTATTATTACTTATTTCTAACTATAAAATGAGTGAATGTTTGTTGTGAAAAACTGGGAACTATAAAAAAACACACAGGAGCTAGAGTCTCATAGTTAAATTTTGAGTTGTTTAGGAATCAAGAGGGTGTTCTGGATCTAAGAAGATATTTTTAAAATTATGAGGCAAGTTAGTATGAAAGCTCAGTTAGATATAGAACTTTAAACTCATGGAGATGGTTAGATAGTAGAATGTTAAAGTCAGGTGCCAAATACATATGGACTGGACATTGGGAATGTATGCTAAGCCATATAACTCTTATAATCGTGGCCTATTTATTTCTGTTGTTTTGTATTGTATTTATAGTTATAAGAAAAAGAACCATTATTTGGACTGAAAGGGAGAGCTGTTGGGGGGAAAAATAAATACCTTAAACTAAAAAAAAAAAAAAAAGAAGGGAAGAGGATGGGGGGTTGAGGGGGAGGAAGGTGGAAGGGTGGTACTGGAGTGGGGAGTAGGGAGGGGATTGTGATTGAGATGTAACTTGAAGAAATAAAAAATAAATTATTTAAAAAAAAAAACACAGGAAAACTTACAGCTTCTATGTAACCCTATTAATATATTTTTGTACAAATATACTTGGTTTTTTTTCATTCTATACTGTATATATTGTGTATTCATTTTCTTTAAGTTAATGTTGATGATTTTCCATTATTTTAATGTATAGTATGCTATTGTACTCCAAAATTTATTTCCCCTACTGTATAATGAACTACGGAGTCCTTTACAAACAAAACCAGGATAAATAACCTTGCCCACAAATCTCTTTGAACATTTCTCACTGTTTCTTTAAACTAAATTCTAAAATTGAAAATATTGGATTAAAGATCTGGACATTTCCAAAGATTACAGAAAAACAGTTAATGCAAAATGATTTCTTTGGAACCTTACATATCTAAGAACACTGACCTGATTAGAATGACAAAGAGGCATATTCTGGGTGGCTTTCCCATGTAAAGCAGCCCCAGATCAGTTCCCAACTTCCTACTTAGCCTACCAAATCCCAGTGTCAACTGTGTATGCTGTCACCTCTGAAAAACAGGAGTCTGAGCACAACTCTGTCTTGCATGCCAGACTCTTCTGCACGCTGCCCCAGCTTGCTGCCCCTGCTCCCTCCTCCCCTGCAGCCAATATAGGAGAGGCCTGAAAGAGACCAGACAGGTCAGTACCCAAGGAGGCTACCAGCATTTCCATTTGCTTCTCTACTGTTCAACACTTATGGCTCGCAAGGTACTTGTGAAATATCTCAGTCTGAACATGAAAGATGGGGAGCCACTAAGGAGTACCTAAATACTTTCAAGAAAAATGAAAAAAAAAATCAAGCAACACTTCTCCAGTTGCCAGATGCCAGTTTCAACTTTGGCTTTGTGCTTCCTGTTGAAACCATCAGAGAATTCTACAGCAAAAGAAATGACTCACCCGCAACAGTGAAGAATGATTTTCTGAAGTTAAGACCCATCTTCGACCTTAGGTAATAGTGTTTGACGCTGTGACAAAATACCTCACAGCCACTTTAGGGGTGAGAGGTTAATTTGGGCTTACAGTTTTGAGGGTGCAGTGCAGCCTGGCAGGGAAGGCATGGCTGCTGGAGAGGCTCTGCCTGTGGTGATGGGGAGAAGCCTGTCCTTTTCACATGTTATCAGGTCATAGCAACCAAACTGTGACAGCCAGCCAGCAAGAAAATGGTAAGGTATCAGTGACAATCTTTCCAGATACCTACCCGAGTCACAGAAATGCAGTAACCATGTCCTTTTAAGACCAGCTAGCCATCCCTTCCATCAGCATGCATCCATGGGCCATAAAGAACAAAATTGTCCCTAGGAGTTCACTAAAGCTCAAGTAGTTATCAGTGACCCTATCACTAAAAGGACAGAGAGTGCCAATGAAAATGAAGTCCATTCATCTGTTTAGCCATGAACAGATTAAAAGTAGAATATTTGCTGCAGGATAAATGTTTTTAAATCACCCACACTTTAGTTTCCTATTCCTAACTCTCTTTTCTGCTTATAATTAATAATGTATTATGACTACACTATGAAGGTGGTAGTTGTTCTGGGATGCTTACACATAAACAACATTTTTTTTAGGTTTTTTGAGACAGGGTTTCTCTGTGTATCCTTGACTGTCCTGGACTCACTCTGTAGACCAGGCTGGCCTTGAACTCACAGAGATCTGCCTGCTTCTGCCTCCCAAGTGCTGGGATTAAAGGCATGCGCCACCACGCCGGGCAACAACATAATTTTTAAAAGTCAAATCCAAGCAATGTCTGATGATCTAAGACCTAATCTAACATGTAGAATTGGGAAATACATGTACCATCTTCCACTTTTGTCAAGCAGGATTAAATAATATGTACTAACTCTCCTTCTGAGGACAACTCAAAGAATCTGAACAATATAAGAAAGATGTTTTAAAAAGTAAAGAGCTAACCAGGTAGTGGTGGCACACGACTTTAATCCCAGCACTAGAGAGGCAGAGGCAGGCTGATCTCTGCGAGTTCAAGGTCAACCTGGTCTACAAATCAAGTAGGTCTACAAATCCAGGACAGCCAGGGATACACAAAGAAACCCTGTCTAGAAAAAAAAAGGAAGAAAGAAAGAAAGAGAAAAATTAAAGAGCTAATAGTTGACTGAGGAATTACTTGACCAAGATTCAAGAGAATGAAGGCTTGGTGATATACAATAGTAACTGTATCACTAAGAAGGATAAAGGAGGGCCAGCCTGGGCTAGATAGTGTGACCCCCACCTCTAAACAAACAAAAAAATCAGTTTATCTGGATGTAGTGGCACACACTTGTTTTCTTAGCACTGAGAGGTAGAGTGGGAAGATTGTGAGTCCCAGGTTAGCCTGGGGTTACATAGGAGGACCCTATCTCAAAAAGGTATGAAGGAGCAAGATGGCTCCAAGGATAAATGCTTTTAACACCAATCCTTTTCCCTGAGTTGGATTCCTTGATAGAAGAGAACTTCACAAAAGTTATCCTTTAACCTCCATATGGCGCACACACGCACGTGCGCGCGCACACACACATTATCATCACTACCACCACCACTACCAAATGAAATATTTTTTAAAAAAATGAAATGGCTCTAAGAAAATATGAGAGTCCAAAGTTTGCCTGTCAGTGAAGTCCTGCTGTCTGGTAGGAAATTGCTAAGCACTGCTTACAACAGTGCCACTAAGCCGCTGAGTCAACCCTGGAATCCTACGTTTCAGGGATACCACGGCGCATCCACTGTACCTTTTTATTTCAGTGTTGCTACAGGTGTCATACAAAAACAAGATGCAGGAGCCACCAAATGTATCATGGTGCTCTTCACAGGAATGAAACCCTAACTAAGACATTATCATTGAGATTTAAATAAATTAATACATGAGAAACATTCAAAATACCACCTGGCACAGGGTAAGTGTTACATAAACACAACTGTTTTGGTGATAATTGAATCAATAAGTATGCATAGAATATGCACCCATTCATCTATTCAACAAATATTTACTGAGTGCCTTTGTTGTGGGAATCTTTCTAGAATAACAATGACACCAATGAGAGCAAAAGAGAGGAGACATCACCAGAGAACCGAAGTAAGGCTACTTCCTGAAAGGCTACCTCATTGAGTCTAGTTTGCATTCTCATTTTAGACTTTAAGACCACAAGGTGAGGTGAACGATCAAGCAATATTTTACAGACGTGTATGTGGCAGTCAGCACATTGCTAAGGGCAAACAACAAATAGTTGCTTCATCTCCTTCTCCAGGTCGTTCTGTTCCAGCTAGCAAGTGGAGTCATGGCTGGCAAATATGCAGACAAGCAATGCTTTAAGTAAGTCACTAATAAACCAGTAAGTCAGTTTCTAATAATTAGTCTTTTTATCTTATTCTACTTCACCTTTTCTGTGCCAGTCCAATAATGTTTTTATATTAGACCAGTTATGTTTAGCAGGAATGTGAACCATATAAGTAATTTAAGTTACTCTAGTCATCATATTAAGATGTAAAAGGATAAAATTTTGAGGCAGTATCACATTGCTCTTTCAGATGATCAGGGTTCAATTCCCAGCACCCACGTGGTAGCTTACAAATATCTGTACCTCCAGTTCCAAGGGATTTGATGTGTTCTCTGGTCCCCTTGAGCACCAAGTATGCAAGTGATGCACGATGTATATGCAGGCAAAACATTCATACACATTTTTTAAAGTTTTTTTTTTCAAGTTTAATCAATTCTTCAAAGCAAGACATGTTCCCATCAAACGAAGGGACAAATTGTAAAAGGCTTTACAAGTTGAGGAAAAACTTAGGGGAATTGAACTCAGGAAAAGCAGATGGTGTTTAGAACCCTGAGCCATTTCCCCACCCCTCATTAAAGTTTGAACAGATAGGAAAAGTTCTCATCAAGAGGAAACACATGGACATAAGGAAGAATTCAGGGGGGGGGGAAAAGGTCTATTAAGGAATTAGAAATCAGAGAGAAAAATCTAAGCTATATCAAGGAAACCTTCAACAGCAAACCAGGGAGTGATTTGGCAGATGGTGGCTCGAAAGGCTAATGAGCAGGAACTTGGTAAGGCTGCACTGAACTAGCAACAGAAAGTACCATGAGCTGGAATGAAGGGGGGCCTAGAGACAGTTCATTAGAAAATCACTGCACTAAGACTCAGGAAGAAAATCTAAACAGAGGAATGAAGAGGAAGCTGTAAATGAACTTTTAAATTATTATTTATTTAACTCTTATTTATTACTAAATTCACTTATAACACACACCAACAATTTCTTAACTATTAATCCTATAAATTCCTACAACCCCTTTAACCTATCCACTAAACCTATTGATAATCATAACAACTACTTTCATACCCTTTTAGAATGATACAGTCTCTGGGGCAGGTCCTCAGTCGTCAGGAAACCAGTCTCGGGGGTAGACTCTTTAACGCACTTAGCAGTCCTTTTTCTGGAATAGCTCAGACGCAGGTTCGTCAGGGTAAATTGGCTATCGAAGTCTCACTTTAAATAAGGCTTGAGGCTTTCTTCTCTCTGGGAGACCTCAGCGTCTGTAGGCCACCTTACTTCCTTCGTATCAGCAACTCTGCCGTTCTGCCTCAGTCTTTAAAGCTGGCCACAGTTCCGTTCAGGCCACTGTTCGGACAGGTCAAACCCCTCTAGGCAAAAGCTGAGCCACAGGGTTTAGTCCTTGGCCTTTTGCTGTCTTGCCGAGGCTTTCTCTGCTCACCAGCTTCCTTCTGCCTCAGGGAGATCTGGCCATTGGTCTACCAGAACTTTCTCCAGCAGGACTCTCGGAGCTCTCTCATATCGGGGGCCCTTAGCACGCAGCGCCTCTCTGGCGTCATCCACTTGTCCTTAAATAGGATCACTCCTTGTTCCACCTGCTTCAGCTTAATTTGGGCTCTGCCCACTTAGCAGTTGAAAGCAATGCCAGGTCATAAAGTCTTTCCTTGTTTCACCTGGCTTCAACCTTGTTTTTCAGTCCAAAGAGACTCCCCTCGTTTCACCTGACTTCATCCATAAGCTGATAAGCTAATTGCTCACAGCAGTTGATCTTCATGCCCCGAAATAAGAGACTGTATCAGAAACTTAGGTATTCACTAAATCTAACTTATATTAACCTATCAGCCCCTTCAGGAAGGAATAAAATCTAAACAGAGGAATGAAGAGGAAGGAATAAAATCTAAACAGAGGAATGAAGAGGAAGGATCTGTTACTCCGATCCCAGTGTTTGCTCCCATCCTTGAGTGGCCATTGGTGCTGTGTGTTTGTTGAGACAAAGTCTCACTCTGTAACACCTGCTGCCTGGAACTTGCTGTGTAACTCAGACTGGCCTCAACTCACAATACTCTTGCCTAAGCCTTCCAAATGCTGAAATTACAAGTGTGCACCTTGTAAAAGGGTTTATTAGGGAAGAGAGACAAAACTAAATAATCAGGTTAATAAACTCATATCAGGGTAAGAACTATGAATAAAATGACCAGTGATGAGTAACCAGGGAAGGACATTCTGAAGGGATCACACTTAAGCTGACAGCTAAAGGGTGACAGATGCTCAGTGGACCAGTCAAAGTGTTATGGAAAGAAAAGCTGTGCCTAAGTTCAGGGAAATAATGAAAAAACTTGGAGCATTCATAAAGCTCTTTATAAATATATATATATATATATATATTTCCAGTATATAGTTTGGGTGGGAATGTGTAGAAGGAAGCTAAAGGGGCCATCAAGTGAGCAAGTCTCAGTATATCAGTAGATAATGAAAAGGACCCAGACTGTAAGAACAACAGGAAATCACTACATGTTAGTGTCTAAAAGGTTTTAACAACAAAAAAAGATGTTTGTTTGTTTTTTTTAAATAAATCATTCTCGTCGCTGTTTAGAAAACTCCTTAAGTATGGAAAAAAATATGACCTGGGATTTCAGTCAGAAGGCAACCAGAGTACAGAATGTGAGAGGCATTGTCATGGTCTAGCTCAAGACTACAAAGAGCCTTGAGAAAAATGGCTGACCCAGGTGGAAGAGATGGGTCAGTGGGCAGAGTGATTCGAGGACCTGAATTTAGACGCCCCAGCATTCATGTGAAAGGTAGCTGTGGCTGTATGCACCTGTAACCTTAGCTCCAGAGGAAAAGGCAGATGGACAGAGCTCCCCAGCTAGGCTAACCACCGGCCAGGTCCATGTTCAGTGAGGACAAGTGTCTCAAAAAGTTAAGTGGGAAAACAAAACATCAGGCTCTGACTCCACATCTCCACATGCACTTCTCTCTCTCTCTCTCTCTCTCTCTCTCTCTCTCACACACACACACACACACACACACACCGTGAAGGAAAAATAATAGACTCCTCCCTTCAGTGTTTCAGCAAAAATAATCCTCCATGATTGGACTACACCAGTCTTAAATGAAGTGAAGGATATGGATTGTCCTGTCCTATTATACAAGATCTTAGGGAGGAAAAAACAATGCTTCCTCTTAAAACAACATGTGTTTTGAAATATTTGTCAGTTCTAGGTATCACAATATACTGTGTGTGTGTGTGTGTGTGCGGTGTGGTGTGTGTGTGTGTGTGTGTGTGTGTGTGTGTGTGTGTGTGTGTGTAGACAGCATGTGTGTAGACCATGGGGCACAGGCTGTACTCATATACAGGTATATGTCACTACACCTCATTTACCATACCTTTGTTTTCAAATGGTCTCACTATATAGCCCTGCATGTCCCGGAAATCCCTATGTAGGAACACAGGCTGAGCTCAAAGATGACCTGCCTTTGCTTCCTAAGCACTGGGATTAAAGGCATGTGCCACCCTGCTTAGGTTAACATACTTTCTTAACTAATATTGTTAAAGCATAATTAGTTCCAATTTTTATTTATTTTCCTTTTAAGGAACAGGATAGGATTCTTCCAAAAATGACATGGAGCTTGAGAAAGAAAAAGAAAAAAAAAAAGCAAGAAAAAAGGAAGGGCATTAGCTCCCTACAATAGAATGAACAGCTAAGTATAAAATACTGTTGACAGAGACTGCCACAGTTATAGCAGAGAAATAAGTCTAGGAGCTGGAGTAGCGAGGAATATCATTCAAATTTACTGAATGCCCAAGACGTGTCTTCTAATGCATGTTACTTCTGCAATGTTGACAAGCAGGAAAAAACTGTCATTCTGCAGTTGATTTTTTTTTCCTAGTTGTGTCACTAGAGCTATTAAAAACACCACTTTTTATTTATTTATTTATTTATTTGGCTTTTTCAAGACAGGGTTTCTCTGTGTAGCCCTGGTTATCCTGGAACTCACTCTGTAGACCAGACCTTGAGCTCACAGAGTTCCACCTGCCTCCTGAATGCTGGGATTAAAGGCATGTGCCACTTAGCTGGGGGTGGTTACACCTTTAATCCCAGCACTTGGGAGGCAAGAGGCAGATAGTTTGAGACCAGCCTGCTCTACAGATTTCCAAGACAGCTGGGGTACACAGACAAATCATCTCTGTTGGAGCCTGCTTCTTAGCATAACTGCAGCCATTTTTGTCTTCATTCTCCATTTTAATTATAAGATAAAATTATTTGGTTACTTTGTTACCTTGACACTCCATACAGAACCCCCAACTATAGCTCCACTTGGGACCAATCACATTTAAAAAAAATCAGAAATGCTTTGTCTAGCAAGTCAAAATGATGTAGTGCTGCCATCCCCTTGCTTCGACCTGGTTGTTACCCCGATTCAGTTTGTTTCATACATGAACCTAGCTGCTACCTGGATGCAGTTTGTTTCCTATACGTGGTTACCTGGATATGGTTTTCCTTATAAAAAGCCTGCCTTGGAAGCAGACTGACATGACAGTTGGGCTCCGAGACCTCTGTGACCCTGGTCATGAAAGTTATAAACAATTTTGGGGTGTGTGTTTAATAAACCATGACTTGTGACTGAGATCAATGACTGAGTGGTTTGTGTGCCTAGTCTTGAACTATATAACATTTGGAGGTCCCACTGAAGTTGAACTGTAACATTTGGAGGTTCCACTGACATTGGACTATAACAGTCTCATACACAACAACAAAATGCCATTTCTTGAACTCATAGATCCACCTGCTTCTGCCTGTCGAGTACCGATATTAAAGGCCTGGTCTACAAAGTGAGTTCCAGGGCAGCCTGGGATACATAGATCCAGTCTCAAAAAAATACAATGTGAGCTCCAAGTCAGGACTACAGAGTGAGACCCTATTTCAAAAAAAGCAAAACAAAAGCCACGTTTTGTGAACTCAGAGCAGAAATACTAGTTTAACGTGAATACGTCCAAAAGGAGCCTATCTTGAGAGTTCCCCAAAATCTAATAATTAAGTTCTTCATGTTTGATCCATCACCTCAGGGTCTGTCCCTTCCACACCATAAAACAGCAACACATCTGGAAAGTTGAAGAATTTACTGCTGTCAAGGTTCTTCAAGACACTTCACTCCCGCCAGCCTTGCTAACCCGAAGCCTGCGATTATCCACCAGCTAGAAAGCGGCTTCCGGTCGGTAACGGAGCGCGTCAAAGACCGGCCACAGTCTAGACGGAAACA
The DNA here is from genome assembly GCA_907164525.1 of Lophiomys imhausi. NCBI lineage: Eukaryota > Metazoa > Chordata > Mammalia > Rodentia > Muridae > Lophiomys > Lophiomys imhausi. Next base: position 3,369,409 of record CAJQZJ010000819.1, read on the forward strand.
AACTAGGAAAAAAAAGGCCCCTCAAACAAAGCCACTCCTAAACGTCATATCCGGTCTCCTGCTCCACACAGCTACCACGCCAAAGGAAGTTACTTGCGTGAGTGGGCGGAACATCCGGTCAGGAACTGTCTCCCAGCAGCCAATGGGCTCTACCCACCTCCAGCCTGTCTCTGTTAGTGACCTGTGACGTAGGGGGCGGGGCGGGAGGTAGGTTTCGGAAACTCCAGGTTGGCAGGTCTTCTCAGTAGCTTGGGAGTGGGCAACAGGAGGGAAGATGGTTTACATCTCGAATGGTAAGTGAGAGCCTTACTCTGGGCTGCTTCTGCCCTCGCCCGCCTGGTCCGGAGCTTAGGGCAGCCTCCCCCACATCACTCCAGGAGGAGTCGAAAGCGAGGGCGGTGGGACCCGAGGGACATCCCAGAAGGTCCCTGGATGCCGCTGGGTGGCCCCGGTGGTAAACACCGGCCCCGGAGCAACTCGTACAGCGAATGCGATCGTGATCTCGGTGCCCTTCCCCAGTAATGACAGTGATGCTAGCGCAGTGTACATGGCGCTTTTGGTTTGGTCCACGATTACAGCGTTTTTGTTTACCATCTCATTCATCTTTGTAACCGTTCTGTTCAGATGATTCCCCCCCCCCCCTTTGGTTGGGGTGTTTTGTTTGGTTTTTGGTTTTTAGAGACGAGGTTTCTCTATCAGTACGAGTTGTCCTGGGACTCCTTTTGTAGATCAGGCTGGCCTTGAATTTACAGAGATCCGCCTAGGAGGTAGATCTGTCTCTACCTCCCAAGTGCTGAGATTAAAGGCGTGCACCATAACGCCCGGCTCAGATGTTATTTTACTATCCCTCTGTTTCGGATGCAGGGTGCAGACGCAGGTTGAATAGCTCTCTTAAGATCACAAAGGCAGCTGGGAATGGTGGCGCACGCCTTTAAGCCCAGCACTCCGGAGGCAGAGGCAGACAGATCTCTGTGAGTTCAAGGCTAGCCTGGTCTACAAAGTGAGTCCAGGACAGCCAAGGATACACAGGGAAACCCTGTCTCGAAAAAACAACAAAAGATCACAAAGACAGTGTATAACTTCGATCAGATTGAACTCAGGTTGGCTCCAGTATTATCCACCATACTGCCTCTATAATGCGTACAATAATGCAGAACTAGCACGAATATGAAAAAAAAAAAAGACAAGGTCTCGCTTTGGTGTTTTGTTTGCCCTGTGACTCATTAAGTTGGCCACTAACTCACAAAGATCCTCCTACCTCTGTCTACGGAGTTCTGGGATTAAAGGCGAGCACCACTAGCCAACCAATAAAAAGTTTTGCTGGATTTTTCTCCCCTAAGAACGTAGCTAGTCCTAAACCCAAGGTTTTACCCTAATTTGAAAGACCATGGGGAACAAGTCTCTTTTAGTGGGAATAGAAAATCTGAGAAAGACAGTTCACAAGGAAATTTGGAAAGAACAGATACTGCTTGGCCAGGTCATTTCAGTGCTAGAACCATCTGCCCACCTGCGTGACTGAGGTGAAAATCCTTGGTGCAATCCTAGAAGCCTGGCTTGGGTCCCTAGAAGTAGATGTGATTGTATTGACTCATCTGTGTGTCTCCAGAGATTAAGGCAATTATGAGAAGTCTTCAAGCTGAGTGCGCTTTGAATTTCTTGGCTTTGCAGAATTTCACCTCCTGATTACAAAGCTTTGGGATAGGTGGTGTGATGGGCATTAGAGGAAGCATCAGCATTTCACCTTAGTTTGGGGTACTTGCAGATTTTATTATTTGTGTTAAGGTTACTAGCTTCATGCATTATTACTTATATAGAGTATAATTATTGTAGAGCATGCAGAGTACCATAATGTGTCATGTGAGGACTTTTTATTTAACAAAGTTTTGTAGGTAACAGATGGGGGACATGGAATTGTGTCATGTTCTGCCTTCAGAATGAAGGAGAGTTCGAAGAGCCGTGCAGAATGGTTGCTATGCATTTACCTCTCTAGAATCACAAAGGGCTAACTGATGGGTTCCACCTGGATCCATCTTACGACTGTAATGTATCAGTACTTCCTAGATGATACTTACTGCCAGCTGATACCTCTTATCTCAGTTCAATATGATGGTTAGCTCTGAATAACTTTTTTCCAGAAGCCAACAAAGCAGAGCTAGAAACAGAAATATGCGCATCACTCGCCCCTTGACTGTGTAGCCCCTTTTCTGCCCTGCCTCACTGAGAGACTAAATCCAAGAGGATACCTGAATGTCAGCTGGTAGAGGGCCAAGAAAAGTAAACCCTGACAGAGGGATGGAAGTAAACTGCTAGTGCTCTTCAGATAATGGAGAGGGCAGGTGGTTCCCCCACCGGGATGCTCTAACTTCTTGATGTGCAAGCCTGAAACTACTTTCATGTTATACGTTCAGCTTCGATCCAGATAAAGAAGAGTCCATTATCGACTCAAGCACAGAGTTACAGAAACTACTAGATATCTTAATAATAAGTTAACATCTTTTCAGTACTTACACCATATAGATTCTTTGTATAAAAACAAGAATTTTATCAAAATGACTGATTCTAAAGATCTGTATCTCTAACTAACTTTTTTTTTTTAAACAGTCAAGAGACTTTGCAAGTAGGGGAAAAATTCTTTGAACACCTTAAAGAAAACAGATGTTGCCACATACGGTGGTGCACACCTTTAATCACAGCACCCTGGAGGCAGAGGCAGGCAGATCTTGGGTTTAAGGCAAGCCAGGCCTACATAATAAGACTCTGTCTCAAAAGAAATAGAGGCAGTGTAAGCTGTTCACCCAACCCATTAATTTTTTTTCAAAATGCTTGAATAAGCATGTTTGTATGTTCACGATTATAGTGGCATGATTTGTAATAGAAAACTGAAATGTCCTTTGACAGATGAACTGGTTATAAATATATATAATGGAATATTGGCCATTCTTTTTAAAGAAAAGTAATTTTGATAGGCTGTCATGTGGCTAAACTCTAAATTATGCTAAATGAAGTAAGCAAAAGACCAAAATGGCTTGATTTCCTTTCATGAGATTTTGCAGTAATTTACAGAGACAAAAAGTAGACTGATGGTAGCCAACAGTTACAGGGAAGAAGTGATGGGAAGCCAAGGTTGAATGGGTAGAATTTCAGCTGGGGAAGACAAAGTAGTTTTGAAAGTAGGCAGTGGTGATGTTTGCGGGTGTGCTTATACAACTGTGCACTCAAAAATGATAAATTTTATGCTGCATACATCTTACCACTAAAATGTGTGCATGTTACCAGTGAGGCAGGAGAAAGGAGATGCCTAGAATGGGTTCACACCCTTGAATTACATTCATAAATAGGCATGTAACGAAGGAATGAACTCTAGATCCCAGAATTTTACTTAACTCATAATGGACTTCTGATGTTGACTATCTTGAAATAGTGAGCAAGTTAAAACCTGAGCTTATTAATTGTTGCACCACTGATAAATGTGATGTCAAGTTACAGCACTTAATCAAAATTTTTTTCTCTTTATAGGACAAGTGTTGGACAATCGGAATCAGTCCCCATGGAGATTGTCTTTTATAACAGATTTCTTCTGGGGAATAGCAGAATTTGTGGTTTTTTTGTAAGTATAAAAGCATTTAGTTAGTTGCATTTATACTTATGCTGATCGAAATACACTATATTATGTTGGTTGGTTATCCTTGTGATATATATAAAATGTATTTTTATCATATTCATCCCTCTTTTTCTCTGCACTTCCCCACAAGCTGTCCACATGCCCCCTCCTAACTTCATGTCCTTGCTTCTCATTTTTATGACCCACTGCTGGCCATCTGGGTGTGGGGCCACCCTCCAGAGCATTGTCTCCCTACCAGGGACAATGCCCCTAAAGAAAACTGACTCTCCCTTCCTCTAACAATCATCAGCTGTCCATGGTTCTTCAGGAGCACAGGCTTGTGTGCCCCTTCCACATTTGTGCTCAACTGTTTACTAGCTTGATCCCGTGCAGACAGCCACAGCTTTGAAGAGTTCATGAGCACAACGTGTGTAGGAGACACTGTTTCCTCCCAGTCCTTTCTGTTCTGGCCCTTACAGTCTTTTCTCCTCCTTTCCCATGCTGTTCCCTGAGCCTTTGGGAGAGATTGTGTGAAATAGAGGCCCACTGATGGCTGAGCATTCCATAGTGAATTCCAAAGCGAAATTATAGGAATGTGTCACCACTTCTGGGTCTGAACTCTTAATGAAGGGTTAGAAGTCAGTAATAGAAAAGACAAAAATGTAAACTCTCAGTCATTTCAAGCAGTTCTTTACTAAAGGAGGTTTTTGTTGGTTGACTTTTACATGTTGTGTTGTCAAAATTACCAGTTACTAACAAGTCTTATCCTGAATTTGAATAAATATTTGAATGTTTTATGTTTAGAAAGTTGTAATGATAGATGTGGGAGAATAGTCCCTTCATTGAGTGTTGTGCTGGCTAGTTTTATGTCAACTTGGCATAAGCTAGAGATATCTGAAACTGAGAAAGGCCTTCATAAGATCAGGCAGGCCTGTAGGGCATTTCCTTGATCAGTGATATGGGAGGACCCAGCCCATTATGGATGGGGACACCCCTGGGTTCTGTAAGAAAGAGGGCAGGGCAAGCCATCAGGAGCAAGCCAATAAGCAGCAGGCTTCCATGGCCTCAGCATCAGTTCTGGCTGCCAGATTCCTTCCTTGTTGAGTTCCTGTCCTGACTTCCTTCCATGATGCACTACCATGTGGAAGTATAATCCAAATAAACCCTTTCTCCCCCAGCTTGCTTTTGGTCATGGTGTTTCATCATAGCAATAGTAACCTTAACTTAGACAAGTATAATATCAGTAATATCAGCTTTCATATTCAGCATAATTTAGTATATTCACTGTATTGTATTTAATATAAAATCAGTTTTCATATTGCATATTGAGATGAGTGTCATTGTGGAAATTGAACACCAGAGGAAGTTAGCCAAGAAGGGACAAGATAAGGCTTTAACTTAAAGTTACCAGTGCAAAATTTAATGAAATTTGTAAATTTCACCTAACCTATAGTTTATTGTTTTACCTTAGTTAACACCTCCATCTATGAAATTAGAACATTGGGCTAAGTGTGGTGGCATACAGTCTTAATCCCAGCATTCAGAATTCAGAGACAGGCAGTCTCCAGGCCAACCTGGCCTACATAGAGAGTTTTAGGCCATCCAGAGCTTCATACACAGTGAGACCTTCTCTTTAAGGGGGAAAAGAAGAAAATTGCATTTTCAGCTCCATGCCTTTGACTGTAATACCCTCATCTATTCCCTTCCAGATGTCAGGTAGGCCATTGGCAGAGGAATTGCAGGCCTGGTGAATGTTAGATACTTGTAAAAAAAACCAATAAGTTAGTGGGGGGGGGATGGCTGTCCACTAATATAAAAATAGATTATGTTGAAACTGAACAAGAAGAATGAAACTGATGAGGACTCTGGTTTCATGCTGTCTGCAGGAGTTACTAGCAGATGAGACATCCAGGGACAGGTGGCTTTGGTGTAGAATGTGGCACACCCTGTTTTAGACACATACTTATGTTAAATTTGTCCAGCTGGTATCAGGAAGTGTAGGCTTAAGGTAGTAAGTCACCCTGTCACAGAGATAATTAAAACCATGGAAATGTACGTGATCATGGTGTCTGAAGTGATACCTGTGTTGTTTTCTGCCCCCCCCTCCCCGTTTCAGTTTTAAAACGCTGCTTCAGCAAGATGTGAAAAAAAGAAGAGGTTATGGAAGCTCATCTGATTCCAGATTCGATGATGGAAGAGGGTGTGTAGAACCTCTCTTACTGATGTTTACTTCTTCATTCTGTTATGTTAGATAGAATTAGACTTGTAGAAATTAAAAGGTTAAATCTCGTTTCACAAAATTAACAATTACTTAGGCTGGGTGTGGTGGTGCATGCCTTTAGTCCCAGCACTTGGGAGGCCAAGGCAGGCAGATCTCTGTATTTGAGGCCAGCCTGCTCTACAGAGTGAGTTCCAGGCCAGCTAGGGCTATACAGTGAGACCCTGTCTTTAATAAAAAATTTTAAAAATTAACAATTACTATAATTAAAAGTCAAGTTGCCTCTTCTGATGATAGAGTCAAAATGGCAGAACTATAAAACATTTTGAATATACCATGGTAAAGCTAACATAGAGGCTGAAAACTAACAGCCAACATTCATATCTAGAGACTTGACAGCCTGAATTTCCAGCTGACAACAAACAGGTGAGAAGCAGCACTGGGCTGAGCTGGTTTTATTTAAAAGGAGGAGCTGCAGTTCACATGCATTGTATGTCCGATTGTTTGGATTTTTTGATTCCTGATTTAGAGTTGCTTCTCTTGTGCTGTAAGAAAGCATTGATCACAAGCAACTTGGGCAAGGAAAGTTTTGTTATAGTCCCTGATCTAGGGAAGTCAAAGCAGGTATTGAAGCAGAGACCATGGAGAAAGACTGTTTTTGACTTGTTTTTCCTGGCTTGCTCAGCTTCCTTTATTACACAGCCTAGGCCCACCTGTTCATGAATGGCACCATCCACAGTGGGCTGTTAGCAGTTAGCAATCAGAATGCACCACAAACATGCCCTGTAGACCAATCTGATGGAGGCGGTTCCTCAGTTTGAGGTTCCATTTTCCCAGGTGTGTCAAGTTGGCAGCCAAGATTACCCATCACACCAACTGTTAGGTCTCAGACCTAGGACAAATGGCTAACTGAAGTGCCCATTAACATATCAGAGTGGATGCTAGCTGCCAGGTTCTTCCAGCATCCCTCAGTCCCCACCTGCCCTCTAACCTAAACTTCATATAACTCAGCCATTTTGGTTACTTGCCGCTTTTGCTCTACCCTCTTGGTTGATGGTTTCTCTCCCCACATCTCATGTGACCCAGCTCAGTCTGGCCCTGTTCGCTCTGGACTCCCAGATGTCTCTGCCTCTGACTGTACTCTCCCTTTATCATCCACCTTCTCCACCATACCTGGGAGCCGTCAGTTCTTCCTTTTCTTCACTCACCAACATACATGGTAGTTGCTGTTTTAAGACTCTTAGGGTTATGCGCCTTATTTGTTTTGATTTTTTCAAATAGGGTTTTGCTTTATAGCACTGTTGGCCTAGTCCGGGCTCATATCCTAGGCTGCCCTTAACCCTCTGATAATCTCTCTGCTGAGGCCTCCCAAGTGCTGAAATGACAGCTGTAGGCTACCATGCTTGCTTCCCTGTGTTTATTGACAAAGGTGTAGTTGAATACTTAATAAAAGGAACCAGTTGGCCGGGTATGGTGGTACACACCTTTAATCCCAGCTCATGGCAGGCAGAGGCAGGCAGAATCTGAGTTCAAGGCCAGCCTGGTCCATATAGAGAATTCCAGACTAGGAAGGACTACATAGCAAGATACTCTCAAAAAAGAAAAAAATGGGCTGGAGAGATGGCTCAGAGGTTAAAAGCACTGGCTGCTCTTCCAGAGGTTCTGAGTTCAATTCCCAGCAACCACAAGTGGCTCACAACCATTTTTGTTGAGATCTGGTGCCTTCTTCTGGCCTGCAGGCATACATGCAGATAGAATACTGTATACATAATAAATAAATAAATGAATGAATGAATAAATAAATAAATAACCACATAAATAAATGAATGAATGAATGAATGAATAAAAATATTTAAAAAGAAAAAAGCCAATTGAAGCTGGGTTTACCAAGCAGTAGATACTAACTTTCTCTTTTTTAGGCCACCAGGAAACCCTCCACGAAGAATGGGTCGAATCAGTCATCTTCGTGGCCCCAGCCCTCCTCCAATGGCTGGTGGATGAGGAAGGTAAGTTAAAATCTGAAATTATTTTGCAGGACTTTAATGAAAATGCCTCCTTAGAAATATTTTGTTTAGGAAAACAGAAGTATTTTTGGTGGGAAGTTTTTCGAGACACAGTTTTTCTGTGCAGCCCTGGACTAGGCTGGCCTCGAACTTAGATATTTACCTGCCTCTGCTTCCCAAGTGCTGAGATTAAAAGTGTCTTTTTTTAAATTATTTTTATGTATATGAGTGCTTTACTCATACACATAAAATGTATGTAAATGTAGTGCATGTGTTCATGGGGCCAGAGGAGGATAGAAGAGGGCACTGGATCTCCTGCAATTGGGATTTTAAGATTTTATTGTGTGTGTGTGTGTGTGTGTGTGTGTATCTGCTTGCGGCTATCCACATGTAGGTATGGGTGCCCATGGGGGACAGAAAAGAGCCGAATCCTCCTGGAACTGATGTTGCCAGCAGTTGTTAGCCACCCAACATGGGTGCTGAGAATGCAGCTCTTGTCCTCTGTGAGAGCAGCAAGTGCTCCTAACTGCTGAGCCATCTCTAGAAATTGTATATTTTATGATTTAGAAAAATAGCTTTTCTTTTTTTTTCAAGACAGGGTTTCTCTGTATAATAGAGTCCTGGCTGTCCTGGACTCAATTTGGTGAACCAGACAGAAATCTGCCTGCCTCTGCCTCCCGAGTGCTAGGATTAAAGGTGTGTACCACGCCCAGCTAAGAAAAATAGATGGTAATCCTTGAAAATTTATTGACTATATTATCAAAATGTCAGTTGAAAAAACATTTAGGTTTTTTTTTCCTGTTTATCCTTTCCTGTGGACCTCCCTAGCTGTCAGCCCCCTTCACTTTTCCCGCCCCTCATGAATTTCATGCTGATATATGTACATGAGAGAGTCTCTGTGTGTGTGTGTGTTCGTGTTTGTTCCAATTTAATAAGCAGTAGCTAATTGGCTTACCCTCTTTTAGGTAAATGTCTGCTCTAAGAAGCAGACAACTAGACATGCACATGCATAGAAGGAAACCATCAAGAGGTGAAGAGCGGCTCACACAGGATAAGATGGTGTATGTCTAAACAAGGACTGCTCTGTGTCTTCACAGAGGAATGAGGTCATGCTGGGAATTCCCTCTGCAGGATCTGGCCTGACTGACATGCAGTTCGATAAATGTACATGTTTGTCTCCTTATCTTTTTTGTATAGTTTACTAAAGTATTAACATAGTTTTAATAAGTAAATATTTTTAGGTTGCAAAACTTGATTCTTCATCTTTATATGATTAAACCCAAAATCTTTGATCTGGAAGAAATAAAGGCTATGTATTTAGTCCTGGTTTTTTGTTTGTTTTTGTTTGGTTTCTTTTTGTTTGGTTTTGTTTGGCTTCTTTGAGCCACCACGCCCTCCACTAATGTATATACTCCTGTTAATGTTGCCTTTTTTCGGCCTTTAAATTATTGTTCATTGTTATCTTGCCCTCATTTATGAATAAACCACAACATAATTACTTCAATAGTATACATGTACTTACTTTTGAATTTTTTAATCTTTTTTTTTTTTTGGTTTTTCCATACAGGGTTTCTCTGTGTAATATAGCCCTGGCTGTCCTGGACTCACTCTGTAGACCAAGCTGGCCTCGAACTCACAGAGATCCACCTGCCTCTGCCTCCCAAGTGCTGGGATTAAAGGCATGCGCCACCACGCCCAGCAAATTTTTAATCTGTAATGTTCTTATTTTGTGAATACATCTTGCCTGATTTACTACCAGATAAAATTGTCAGGATACTTATAAGGCCACAATCATTAAAATTGAGCTCCAAATGACTGACTATATTCTTTCTGGCGAATCTTCAAAACCATGGACTTCAATGCTGTGTTGACAAACAGGATTGGATACCATTGCTTAAGGTCCTTCCTGCTTGCTTTCAGCTGTCTGGATATCCTTGCCATGTTTCTCCCTAGATAGAAAGCTCTGTCCATCACACCCTACTCTCTGCTCCCAGCTTTTGAGATTCTTAGTTGGCTGCTTTATTGCTGTCAGAAAGACTACGATCAGAGGTAACTTGAGGAGGAAAGGGTTTGTTGGTTTGGTTGGTTGGTTGGTTGGTTTTTGCTATTTTACTGCTCACAATCCATCCTGGAGAGAAATTAGGGCAGAGACCATGAGTAACACTGCTTACCGGCTTGTTCTCATGCGTGCTCAGTCTGCTTTGTTGTTCACCCAAAAACCACCTTCTCGGGGGTGGCACTACCCACAGTCAGTGATCCTCACATCAGTCAATCAAGAAAATGCCCTCTAGACGTGTCTATAGGCTGTCTGATGAAGGCATTTTCTCAACTGAGGTTTCTCTTCCTAGGTGATTGTAAATTATTAAGTTGCTAACCAGGGCAAGTGTATAGCCCAGGCTAGCCTTGAACTAGAGCTTGAGATCTTCCTACTTATGCCTCTAAGGGTGCTGGGATTACAAGTATGCATGCACCAGCTTGCTTGGCTTACCCTAGGCTTGTACACGGTGACTACATAAAATAGGCACTGAAACATTATAAAAATGAATACTAGTATATACCAGTGTACAAGGGCTGAAACCAAAATATTTAGGTGGAAGCTACTTATCAGAAATGGGGATGTAATATCACAAGACACTGGTGTTCAGAGAAGAGAAGTGATTATAAGGTTTAGAATAAGAACTTTTTTTTTACTATTCAGTTATGTCCAACCTGCCTTATGTTTTTAGTTGACTCTTAAATTATAAATAAATGTGAGGGCTCAGAGGCCAACAGCTGCCTAGATTGTGTGGCTGTGACTGGCAGAAACATTGTTAAATTTGAGCTAATTGCAAGAACATGGCCTTAGTAGGTGACTCGGTAAGCAGTGGCTTCTCCGTACTTGTGACACAGGAGCCTTTTCTAACTCTCAAGATTGCTGCTGGTGCAACTTGTGTTTAGCTGATCTGTTCTGCACTTCAGGACTGCTGTAGCACATAATACAGGCCCTCTCCTCTTGTATATCCTGTATTTGAAGTTCTCTAAAGTTATTAAGTAGCTTACGATTTTTAAATCACACTTTGTCACTTATAAAAAGAAACTATCAAGGGTGGACCTGCCGGGCGGTGGTGGCGCATGCCTTTAATCCCAGCACTTGGGAGGCAGAGGCAGGCAGATCTTTGTGAGTTTGAGGCCAGCCTGGTCTACAAAGTGAGCCCAGGAGAGCCAGGGCTACACAGAGAAACCTTGTCTGGAAGAAAAAAAAAAAAGGTGGACCAAGGCCAGGAGGTGGTGATGCTTGTCTTTAATCCCAGCACTAGGGAGGCAGAAGCAGGCGGCTCTCTTTGACTTTGAGACTAGCCTGGTCTACAAAGTGAGTTCCAGGACAGCCAGGACTCTGTTACACAGAGAAACCCTGGGGGTGGGGGGAGGCGGACCGTGCTGGACTGGACAATGATCTTTTGTTCACTAAGACAGTCTCAGGCACCCCAAGCTAACCTACCACTCAAGACGTTCCTGCCCTCCTCTCAGTTACATGGAATTACAGGGGTGCTCCCTCACACCCAGCTCAGATCATTTTGTTCCAGTTTTCTTACCATATTCTGAGGCTGACAGGCACACTTCTCACGGAGCTTAGCATTCTAGTGTGGGAGGAGGTACACAGGCGAAATAATTACACACAAATGGCTTCTGTGTCTAAGCAACCAGAATGACAGGCTACAGGGCAGGGGAGGAGGGGGGATAAAGTGATCCAGCGGAGAGAAGACCCTTCCAGGCAAGAGAAGCAGCAGCAACAGCCTGGTGATGGGGAGGACTAGATATCAGAAAATAAGTGTATGGGCTGGTGATACAGCTGGGCAGATAAGGACATTGGTTGCCGAGCCTGGATGACCTGAGTTCTAGTCCTAGGACAAATATAGGAAAAAGGACTCCCTAGAGTTATTCTCTGACCTCCACATAAATGCACCTTAGCATGAGTACACACACACACTCACACACACAAAACACAAAAGCAAATCCAAGTGTACATTTATAGATCACAGGCATGGGAAGAGTACAGGATTAGAAATGACTGAAGGGTTGTTTAATGGCTAAGAGCACAAGCTGTGCTCACTTGAGGACCTGAATTCATATCAAAACATAAAAGGCTTGGGTAAGACCTTGTGCTCACCTGTAATCCCAGGTGTCAGAGACAGGATCCAGTTGCTTGCTGGCTATCAGCTGAGCTCTAGGTTTAGTCAGAATCCCTGTTTCAAAGAAATATTGTGGAATAATAGCAGGACAACCTGAAGTCCTCTGGCTCGGTAAGTGTACAGCGCACACAAAGAAATATGGCAGGAACTAGATCAAGCATGGTCTTGAAGGTAGTTGGCCATAAACTTGAAGCAGTTCTGAGTGTAGGAACGACATGCATGTGCTACCACAACTGACTAATTTGTGATAAAACACTCAGTAGCTATATGGACAGCTTATAAGGAACTGGACTAATAGAAAGCCTAGCTTAGAGGCTGCATCCAGCAGGAGTGGGCTAAGTAACATTCAAAGAAGTGAACAAATTCAAGACATTTTTAGTCACTTCAGGATTTGTGATGGTTTGGGTGTTGAACCAATGAGTGAGCAGCCAAATCACATATTGGTTTACTGTTGGAGGTTTGTCATCCCCATCCCACCTGCAGGGACTGGGAATTAAGAATTCTATATTTGTCAGGCAGTGGTGGTGCACCCCTTTAGTCCCCTACTCGGGAGGCAGAAGCAGAAAGATCTCTGTTGGATCTCTGCCCTCAGTTGGAGGGCAGCCTGGTCTTCAAAGCAAGTTCTAGGAAAGAAAGAAACCCTGTCTCAAAAAAAAAAAATCCGCATTTAATTTTAATTTTGTGATGCTTTGTAGAAATTTTAAGTATAGATATCAAATGGGTAAAATTATGAAATTCAAAGAAGTTACTCTAGGAATGTGTCAAGAAGAGACACCCAGAGAAACCCAATCAGAGGCCTGACTGAGCAGAACCACCAACTATGAGAACTGGGAGTATTATGGGACTAGTGATTAAAGACCTGCGGGGTTGAAATGAGACTGATTAACCTCAGACTCACACAGGGAGCTCAAAATTTATTAGGGTTAGGTGAGGAGGCATTTATCTTTAGTTTCTGTAAGTTGGAGGCTATCCCGGTCTACATAGCCAATGGTAAAGTGAAACCCTGTCTAAAGGGAAATTTTTTTTAATCGTTTTACAGTGGGGATGTAGCTCAGTAGTAATAGGATCATGCTTACCATTCATAAGTACCTGGGTTCGGTCCCCATCATCACCAAAAACAAGGGTAAAACCAAACTCCAACTCTGTCGGTCCCTCGTTCCCAGAATTCTCTAGGGCCGACGCCCGTGGCGGCCATCTTGACTGTGGGCAGCCAGGGGAAGCTGCGCCTGCGCGATGGGTCTCCTCCGCTTGCAGTGGCGGCGGTGTTCTTGAGCCCCGGGGCTGGTGGTGGACGGCGGTGGCAGAAATGACTCAAGCCGAGAAGGGGGACACGGAGAACGGGAAGGAGAAGGGCGGGGAGAAGGAGAAGGAGCAGCGCGGCGTGAAGCGGCCCATCGTGCCCGCATTGGTGCCCGAGTCGCTGCAGGAGGTGAGGTGCGGGCAGCGTGGTCTTGGCTAGACCACAGCTAGCCTGGGCCTCTGCTGCCGGCGGGGCCGAGGGGCCGGGCGTAGGCGGAAGGGTTGGGGAGGCGTCTCCCTTGAACGCCAGTCCTTAGCTTCCCTGTGCGAAGTAGCGCGGTGCGGGGCAAAGGCAAGTCCACGGCGACAAACCTCCAGGTCTCAGCTGTAAGACGTCACAAGTCAGCACCAGCTTGGCTCTCAGGGACGCCAGCCGGTACTTGTTCAGGGATGGTTAGAGCTTTAGCCTTTGTTTGCAAATCTCAGGACAGTGGAAGTCGTTTCACTTTTTTTTTTTTTCCGAGACAGGGTTTCTCTGTGTGACAGCTCTGGCTGTCCCCTGGACCAGCTTTGTAGACCAGGCTGGCCTCGTACTCACAGAGATCCGCCTGCCTCTGCCTCCCAAGTGCTGGGGTTAAAGGCGTGCACCACCGCTCCCGGCTCGTGTCACAGTTTTAAAAAGGGGAGAGGTGGCCTTTCCTTAAATAGTAAGAGCCTGTGTGTCAATAACAGAACAAGTTTAAGTCATAATTTTTATTTAGAATAGCATGGCTCACACTCTCACCAACCAAGGCTTATTGATAAGTAAAGAAAACACATTCCAATAGGGATATGGGCCAGGCAGTGCACAGCACCCAGAAGAAATCGGGGGTGGGGGGATGGGCATTAGATGCTCACAGAATTTCCTGTGGACCATTTCTTTTTTTTTTTTTTTTTTTGGTTTTTCGAGACAGGGTTTCTCTGTATAACAGCTCTGGCTGTCCTAGACTCACATTGTAGACCAGGCTGGCCTCGAACTCACAGAGATCTGCCTACCTCTGCCTCCCAAGTGCTGGGATTAAAGGCGTGCGCCACCAACGCCCGGCTCCTGTGGACCATTTCTGAGCCTTCTTCCTCTCACATACAAATTATCTAACCGGTAGGGCCACTGTAAAATATACAGTGTGGTGTGGATTAAACTAGTTCAGAGGACCGCAGGAGGCAGGAGACACACGGTGTGTCTCCTCCAGCCTTGACTTGGAGGACTGAGGTCCCGGGGAGGCTAGAGATTTACAGTAAGAGCCATGCAAGGTGCATCAGTGGTTCTCAACCCTGTGGGTTGTGAGCCATTTGGGTGGGTGCGTGGGATCGCAGATATCCTGCATATCAGCTATTTACATTACAATTCACAACAGGACCAAATTACAGTTGTAAAGTACAAACAAATTGATTTTATGGTTGGGGGTCACCACAGCATGGGGAACTGTATTAAACAGTTGCAGGGTTGGGAAGGGTGAGAACCACTGAAGGTTCTGGCTTCTGAAAGAGAACTGCCTGAGAGACTTGGACCTAGAGAGTATGTAAAGGACTAGGGGCATAGACGTTTAGACTTGAGAAAGACTGTACACCTGTTCATTATCTGCGCCAGCTTGTAGCCTGGTCTCTTCATTGAGGGTGGAGAATTTTGGAATGGGATACTAACTTTTGACGTGTGGCACTGTTCAATCTTTTGGCATTGTGACATTTCCTCGTTTTTTTTTTGTTGTTGTTGTTTTGTTTTTGTTTTTTGTTCTTTCAAGACAGGGTTTCTCTGTGTAACCCTAGCTGTCCTGGACTCACTTTGTAGATCAGGCTGGCCTTGAACTCACAGAGATCCGCCTGCCTCTGCCGCCTGAGTTCTGGGATTAAAGGCATGCGCCACCACGCCAAGCAATTACAGACAACTGTGAACTGCCACGTGGGTGCTGGGATTTGAACCCGGATCCTTTGGAAGAGCAGCCAGTGCTGTTAACTGCTGAGCCATTTCTCCAGCCTGCAAAACATCCTTTTCATTTACAGAATTTGCACACTTGAGAGCCACTCAGTTGAGTTACAAAAAAAAAAAAAAAACAAAAAAAACAAAAACAAAAACCCAGCGTTTTAACTAAGTTTAAGTTTACAATTTTATGTTGGGTTTCAGATTGAACAGTTAGCATTCCTTAAGGGCCACCAGTTCTACATCCAAGCTACATGATAACCCTGGCATCCTCACAAGAACTTGATAAGGTAGGAGTATCATTAGAGCGCATGGCAGGGTGAATTATAGCAGAGCTGTGAATCTTTTGGTTCTTTCTCTCCACTCCAGTAGGCTATGCCGCCGCCTTTGAGTTTTCCATACACTCTGTGGTACCTGTACTTCACGGGCTTTTCTCAGTCTTAGTTTAAGTAATATCACCCAGGAAATGATGTGTGCAATGTACTGCTAGGTTTCTTTCCTAATACATTAGAATATGTAATTACTAAAAAATAATTGTCCGCCCTTCAGGAAACTGCATTCCCTAGATTTTCTTAATCCACATACTACAGCCTGTAGGTCTTTGAGGAGGCCCAGGTGTCCCTGCTGGGGCACAGCCTTGTCAGCTTTCCCTAGTCATCTGGGCAGATGCCCTCCATAGCACAGCGATGCCAACACTATGTGCTGGGGTAGAGTAGCAAAGAAGACAAGAGTGTCACTCTTCACTGGGGGGTGATGGTCTGATGGGATGACAGACAGTGGTAATGGGTTGTGAAAAGGAGGAAGGCTATAAGATCCCTTTGTGAAGGGTCCGGCAAATGTCATGCTGTTGATGACATTTACTTCATCCCTGAAGGGAAGAGTTAGATGTAGCCTAGAGAAAGAACATTGCAGGCAGAGGGAGTTGCACTGAAGAAGGCTCCAGAGCCTTGTAATCAGCAGAAGTCTGGATTGAAACTGAGCAGAGTAGCACATGCTTGTCAACCAGAACCTGGGACTTGAGAAGTGGAGCTTGTGGAGTTTAGCCCTGCCCTGGCAACATAAGCTCTGTTTTAAAAAATAAATAAGTTGAGAAGATTAAATAGACCGAAAGGACAAGGACAACAGTTCTAGAGCTAGGCAAGGCCTTGATCAAGGAAGTTCCAGTCTTTATTATATTTGTGAGACTATGCATAAATGTTTTGAAAGAAGACATGCAGCAAGAGCAGGGTAAAGAAGGTAAGGAGTCGGGCTGGGATTGTGGTTCTCAATAGATAATTCTGTTTTCTTTCTTTTAAAGTAGAAGCTCTTTAAAAAAAAAGAATTATTCTTAAAAAAAATATGTGCATATGTGGGGTGGTTGGGTATGTATGTGCACATGTAAGTGCAGGTATCCATGGAGTCCAGAATGGGGTGTCAGGTTCATGAAGTTGAAGTAACTGCTAGTGAATTTTCTTGACGTGGGTGCTGGGAACCAATAAGCAGAGCAGTGCTCCCTCTTAACTGTTGAGCCTCTGCATTCTAGGTTCCCTGCTTTCAGAGGCATTGACCAAAGTCTGTCCTCCTCTTACTCTGTGTTGAAATGTGCGTGCCTCAGCAAGTTTTGGGGGCAGAAGTTTTCCCAAGTGAACTTAAATTCTCTGCTGTGAGAATGTTAGGATCCCCCACCACCCCCCACCCTCAGTTTTGGAAACTCCTTAACTGTTACTAAGAGACCACATTCTTTGTCCCGGTATGAAGTTCTGAACCTTTAGCCAGCACCAATCAATGTAGAAATAGTGATGCTAACCAATGAAAACACTGTTGCTTGATTCTGCCTTGCTAAAACATATATAAGCTGAACTAAAATTTGGCTTGGGTCCCCTTCTCCCTGCGTGGAGAAGCTTTAAGGGTGACCCCCAGCATGCTGGTTAAATAAAACCTCTTGCTTTTGCATCGTTCTGAGTCCTGGTGATTCCTCGGTCGCCCCAATTCAGGGGTCCGTTTCTTGGACCTAATAAGAATTGCAGACCCAGAGTAGTTTATAAAAAGCCCACAGCCATCACCTTACTCTTAGATTTGTGCTGCATTGTCAGTTTTTGTTCACTCCCTCTTCTGACTTACTAGGACAGAGTCGTAAACTCTTGACTGTCAACCCTAGGCTCTTGCCAGGTCAGGTAAACAGCACACGCAATGACCAACACACAGGTGACAAACATATGCTGAAGTTGTTGATGAATATTGCTTCTGACATTGTGAACCAATAGTTCGATGTTTACTTCATTTCCTTCTTGAACTCCTCACACAAACCTAAAAGATTGTATCAGTCACCCCAGAAGCTTCTTTAGTAATCCAGTTCTAAAGCTCCTGGAGCCTCTTGGTCTAAGCATCTTTCTTCTTCTGGTCACAGATGTGTTAGTTGCACTTTGCCATTGTCTTCCTTGTCATCCACTTGTATTTCTTACTAAACAGTAAAGTTCTCTGATAGTAGAGACTTGGCCATGACTACCATTCTACCTACATCTTCTCAATAATTATTAATTTGCACTGGAGGGTTTTGGTTTCATTCACATAAGTTAAGAATTTATTGATGTGTGTACTGTGAGTCAGCTCAAGTGAACACAAAAGAATTTGCCTTCAGAAGAGCGAATGTAACAGGATATGTCTCAGCTCTTGACTGAATTATCTTGATGCGTTTCAGTCTAATAGTCTATGCTAGCTAGTTTATGTCAACTTGACATAAACTATAGTCAGCAGAGACGAGGGAACCTCAGTTGAGAAAATGTCTCTGTAGGATTGGGCTGTAGGCAAGCCTGTAGGGCATTTTTAAATTAGTGATTGATGTAGGAGGCCCCAGCCCATTGTAGGTGGTGCCATCCCAGGGCTGGTGGTCCTGGGTTCTATAAGAAAGCAGACTGAGGAAGCCATAAGGAGCAAGCCAGTAAGCAGCACCCCTCCATGGCCTCTGCATCCACTCCTGCCTCCAGGTTCCTGCGCTGTTTGAGATTCCATCTTGACTTCCTTCACTGATGAACTTCAATGATAAAGAAGTGTGAGCCAGATAAACCCCTGCTCCCCAAAATGCTGTTGTCGTGGTCTTTCAGGACAGCAGTTTTAGCCCTAACTAGAACATAGTCTTTACAGGAAGCATCATAGAATGTGTGTTACCTGTGTGTTACTAAATTCACATTTGTTTTCTTATGTCTGCAGCAAATCCAGAGCAACTTTATTGTTGTCATACACCCAGGTTCAACAACTTTAAGAATCGGCCGAGCCACAGACACTCTCCCTGCCAGCATCCCTCATGCCATTGCACGAAGACACAAACAACAAGGACAGCCCTTTTACACGGACAGCTGGCTCCTACGGGAAGGACTAAATGTAAGTCAGAAAGGAGGAATGGGGGGATCAGCCTAGGGTTATTTCCTTGCTTAGATACCCAGGTGTATCTGGGAATCTTGACTAAAAGTCCTCAGAGTTCTACTTTTTAAAAATAACATCATGCTGAGTTCAAGGCCAGACTGATCTACAAAGTGAGTCCAGGACAGCCAGGGCTACACAGAGAAACCCTGTCTCGAAAAACCAATAAATAAATAAATAAATACATAGATAGATAGATAGATAGATAGATAGATAGATAGATAGATAGATAGATA
>CAJQZJ010000819.1:3388234-3430852 GCA_907164525.1 Lophiomys imhausi
ATAGATAGATAGATAGATAGATAGATAGATAGATAGATAGATAGATAAATAACATCATGCAGGGTTGCAAATATAATTTTCATCTTAGCTGGTTTTATTTCCTGTTCCTGTGATAAAATACTCTAACAAACGGATTGAGGGAGGGTTTATTCTGTTTGCACATTCAGGTTACAGTTTGCCATTGTGGTAAGTCACGGTGGCAGGAACTAAAGCAGCTGGTCAGTCACATCTGCAGTCTAGAGCCAGTTGAGAAACAGATGCATGCGTGCCTGCGTGTTCCCAGCTCACTTTCTCCACTCTGAGTTCTGCCTCGGGAATGGTGCTACCCAAAAAAATAATGTGCAGTATTACAGTAACTTGAAGTATTTCTTCAAGTTTATCAAAAATATGTAACAGTATGATATTGTTACCGAATCATAAAGATAAGTATTATATAGAGGTATGAGGAGGAGCATCAGATATATTTTTTGTTTGTTTGTTTGTTTTGAGACAGGGTCTTACAATGTAGCCTCAGCTTTCCTGGTACTTACTATAGAGACCAGGCTGGCCTTGAAGTCATAAAAATCATCTACCCTCTTCCTCATGTGCTCCACCATATCTGGCATAAATTAGATAATTTTTTAGCAGTCACAAGACACTTGAGGTTATAGGATTTAGTAGATAGTAGGCTTTTTGTCAGGGTTCCCATTTTGACTTTTTTTGTTTGTTTGATATTTTGAAGTAGCATCTGCCCTTACAGTCCAGGCTGGCCTTAAACTCCAGATCCTCCTGTCTCAGCCTCTCTAGTACTTGGATGCTGGTGTGTACTACCATACCCAGCTATTACCCAGCCTTTTAAAAATTATTCAATACTTATTTATTAATAACTACATTCACTTATAACAAATATAAACACTTAACTACTAACCCTATAAATGCCTACAACCCCTAAGACCTAACCACTAAACCTATTGATAACTATTACAACTATTTTCCTAACCTTTTAGAAGGATACAGTCTCTGGGGCAGGTCCTCAGTCATCAGAAACATAGTCTCTGGGTGTAGACCCTCTAATGCACTTAGCAGTCTTTCTTCTGGAATATCTCAGACGTAGATCCATCAGAGTAAATTGGCTATGGAGGTTTCACCTTAAATAAGGCTTGAGGCTTTCTTCTCTCTGGGAGACCTCAGCCATCTGTAAGCCAACTTATTTCCTTTGTATCAGCAACTCTGCTGCTCTGCCTCAGTCTTTAAAGCCAGCCACAGTTCCATTCAGGCCGCTGTTTCGGACAGGTCAAACCCCTCTAGGCAAAAGCTGAGCCACGGGGTTTAGTCCTTGGCCTTTTGCTGTCTTGCTGAGGCTTTCTCTGCTCACCAGCTTCCTTCTGCCTCAGGGAGATCTGGCCATCAGTTCACCAGCAAGCACTTTCTCCATCAGAGGATACAAACTACTCTTTGTCCTTTCTTGCATGAGGACTCGCTAGCATCAGAGCTCGCTAGCATCGGCTCTCTAGCATGTGGCTCTCTAGCATGCAGCTCTCTTGGCTCCATCCACTTGTCCTTAAATAAGATCTCTCCTTGTTCCACCTGTTTCAGCTTAATTTGAGCTCTGCCCACTTAGCAGCTGAAAACAACACCAGGTCATAAAGTCTTTCCTTGTTTCACCTGGCTTCAACCTTGTTTTTAGTCCATAGGCTCCCCTCATTTCACATGACTTTCACGTGACTTCATCCTTGTTTTTAGTCCACAAGCTGATAAGCTAATTGCTCACAGCCAAGTTGATCTTCATGCCCCAGATTAAGAGACTGTATCAGAAACCTAGATATTTACTAAATCTAATTTATATTAATCTAACTCCCTACACCCAGCTCTGGAATTTTTAGGGTTACCATGTCTAAACAAAGATTAAAGGAATGTTACTTGTTGATGAGAGATAATCTCCCCATTGATGGATTAAGTTAGTAGTATGCCTTGTTTTCTCTTTTTACTAAACATTTTATACTGATTGTCTTTCATTTTTCTCTCCAGAAACCTGAAAGTAATGAACAAAGACAAAATGGCCTTAAAATGGTGGACCAGGCAATATGGTCTAAAAAGATGTCAAATGGTACAAGACGGATCCCTGTGTCACCAGAACAGGTTCAGTCAACTTTTTCTTCAAATTTATTATTTTTCCACCTCTATTGATTTAGTCATGTGCTGCTTAATAGTGATGTGTCATATAGCTCTGGAGGAGCTTGTTAACCTACACAGTAGGATGTATGACAGAAGACCAGCTAGTGTATCTTCTGCACACCTGGGCTCTATGGCCCAGCCATTGCTCCAGCTTCCAGATGTGTGCAGTATGTTGCTACGCTGAATTCTGTAGCCAGTTTTACCACAAAGATGTTCATGTATGTAAACATGTAAAAAATACAGTAGGGACTGGAGAGTTAGTTCATTAGCTAAGCTCACAGGACCCACAGTCAGTCCCCCACATCTACTTGGTGGCTCACAACCATCTGTAACTCCACTTCCAGGGGATCTGATACCTGTTTCTGGCCTCCAAGGGCATCAGGCAGGTATATGGTGCACATACATACATGCAGGTAAGCACTCATATATGTAAAATAAAAATAAATCTTTGAAGAAAAAACAAAACAGTAAAACTAGTGTACAGCACTAGGGTACATTCTTATGAATGGAATTTGTGTGAGTAGCAGCAGCCCTGGGTGAGTCCATGAGTAATTGTGAAGGCCTAGGACATTTCCGTCTACTACTATAGACTTGATAAACACTACACTATTTTTTTTTTTTATGTCTTCAATAATAGTTACAAACTTTAAAGTGTTTCAAATTTTTCCCTTTTGGTGGAGGGTTTTGTTTGTTTGATATGTTAGAAAAGAATGCATATAGGAAGAATTAAATTGTGAAAAAGCATGGACTCACACTAATGACTCTATAGGAGTCAAGATGTGGGGAAGTGGACGGGATTACCTGATCTTGGAAACTACAACCAGAATGATGTGTTTGTTACTTAGTATGTGAGCCATGTGACCAACAGCGCCACCATGCACAGTAGTGCACTTACTTGTCAGCACCACAGAGCAGTTCTCTCTCCACTTCCAGTGTTTCAGTTTTGCTGCTGACCTTACTCCACCAGGACATTCAGCTGCTTAGGGTACTCATCATAGCTGCCAGACCAGGGCACACATCTGACTGACCTCAGCATGCAGGAGAGGCACCACATATTAAAACTCTACCCTTTCATAATAACACTTAGAGATATTTATGTTAGCAACAAGCATTGTGGAGCTATAAAATGTCTTTCTTTATGTCCACACTCTGTAAGCTTTTTGATTTTTTTTTCTTTTGAACTTTTTGTTAAAACTAAGACGCACACCCTCGCAAGCCCCACACGGTTTCAAGATCACCAATATCACTGTCTTGTTGCATGAGAATGTCTTCATGGGCAATAATGTGTAAGGGCAGTTACACATTATATGTATGTGTATATGATAGCTTCTCTCTTCTGCATTGGCTCCTGAAGGACTTGTCTCAGGGCTGGTCCTTTTTATACTTTTCAAAAATTTGTAAGTAGAAGGAATAAACCCCCAGCTGAAGCACACTTGGATACATGGTGTGTGTTTGCGCATGCTGTAGTGTTGCATGATGGCAGCCTGCTTACATAAGCATCACCACACAAATGAAGCTGGGTGCCATGTCCTGTGGGCATGCCATCAGAGGGTTGCAGCTGTGTTGTGATCCTTCAGATCCACTGCTATATGTGTGGTCTGTCACTAAAATGCTATGGCACCTGGGCCATAGCAGGATTTGCATGTGTTCCCCAAGTCATTATGCAAATACAAGGTAGAATTTCCAAGAAGAAAGGGAGGAATAGAAGGTGGGGAGGGGGGAGGACCAGTCAGTATTTCGACATGCAACTCAGTTTTTGAGAGAAAACTAGGGGACTCTTGCGCTGCCCCTGCCTGCAGAAATACAGCTTGTTTTCTAATTTCTGTTTCTAGACACGCTCCTACAACAAGCAGATGCGACCTGCCATTCTAGATCACTGTTCTGGAAACAAATGGACAAACACATCTCACCAGCCTGAGTATTTGGTAGGAGAAGAGGTAAGAAACATTGACAGTGAATGAAATGGAAATAAAACAGCTGATAGTCCTGAAATTGACTCCGTTGTTTCCTAACATTCCTTGATCCTGCCTGTGAGGAACAGATATTTACATTGGCCCTCTGAACTGCTAGATGCTCCATGCTCAGGATCCAGAGCATTCAGAAAAAACTAACTTTCTATCCTTAGAGTTTTGAGTGTGAGTCCAAAGAACCCTTAGAGAAAGTTCTAACAATGTACTTCTTCCTTTTGTAGGCCTTGTATGTCAACCCAATGGACTGTTACAACATTCACTGGCCTATCAGAAGGGGTCAGTTGAATATCCACCCAGGTCCTGGGGGCTCCCTAACAGCTGTTCTGGCAGATATTGAAGTGATATGGTCTCATGCAATACAAAAGTATTTGGAAATCCCACTGAAAGATTTAAAGGTGAGGGGAAATTCCCAGTTCTTTGTGCTGTCTTTAAGATTCTTGATGAGTACAAATACTCATTACTGAGTTGTGTATAATACACTGTCCTTGAAGCATTCTCAACTTTTGAGTAGTGAGGATGTCTTTTCTCCTTTACTTAACCCCTCCAATTATTTCTTTCCCTTATTGTTTCTGAGTCAGCTCTGAAGCCAGTAAGCTTGCTTGTGTTTGTGGCTTTTCTTGGTACCTCACTCAGACATATTAACTCCCTAAGGTTCCATGTCACGAGTTTACAATGATTGTAAGGAGTCAGGGAACTTTACCTGTTCCTGGTTTCTCCTGAAACCAAGAGGCGAGGCGGCACAGAGGTTTGAGCTCGGGGCCTGTGTCCGTAGCCGCTGCCCTGTGCAGGGAAGTCTCCCTAGGAGGAAGGAAGGCATTGTGGGATTGGCCTTGCCTACACAAGTGTTCACACATTCTGTTCTTTTTCAGTATTATCGGTGCATCTTGTTAATCCCTGATATTTATAACAAGCAGCATGTGAAGGAGCTAGTTCATATGATACTGATGAAGATGGGCTTTTCAGGTATGCCTGAAGTTCCAGTGAAACCCCTTAAACTGTTCTTTTTCACTGACAGGGTTTGTTGAGTTCACTGTCTTATTTAAATGTGTACTCTGAAGGGATTGGTATTCCTTAGGTGTTCCCGGAGATGTCTAGGCTCCTAAGTTGAGTTGATCATTTGTATCATCATGTTCCACCACTATGCATCTGATTGTCGCCACTGTGCCTCTTTTTAATATTAGGGATTGTGGTCCATCAGGAGTCTGTGTGTGCTACATTTGGGAGTGGCTTAAGCAGCACCTGTGTTGTAGATGTTGGGGACCAGAAAACAAGTGTGTGCTGTGTGGAAGATGGGGTCTCTCACAGGAACACACGGTGAGGCTCTTAGGAGGTGTCATCTCCTAATTGCTCTGCAATCACAGTCTGTTCAAATCATCACAGGCCAGAAATTATCTATGAAATGAAGTGTGCATAGTAGTCCAGTGAGACTGGGGGATGTAAATTCTGGCAAGGCTAAATGTATGCAAATGATCTGGCCCTTCGGGGGCTTTCCAGTCTACATTCATGCTAGTAGTTCCTGAGAGCCATGGTGTGTTGTGCAAGTTAGCTCTGTGTCTTGTTGTGGTCCGTTGCATCCTTGTAGCAAAGCTTTATTAAGCAAGTCTTATAAAAACAAACCAGGTTTTTCAGGTCTAAGTCTCTAGAGTTTAAAATATACACTTTCTTTATCATAATGGTGCATGTTGTTCAGCGATGAGTAAGTTAATAGTGTCTGTCTCCTTGTGATGTCACTGATACACAAGTTAATAAAGTGAGCACTGGAACGGGTCTGTGTCTAATTCTGCGGTTCTCAAACTACTGGTTAAGTGAAGAATCTGTCTCCTCCCACCAAGTTACGAGCATTGGTATACTTGCATTTCAGAGACCTTCATGCAGTGGACAGCTGTTGCTGAGCCTTTCTCCTTTGTGTGTCTTGTCTGTGTTTGATCTATTTATATGCTAGTGAGTGAAAAGCCAGTCTGTCATATGGTATACACATTGATTTATCCACAAATTGGACTTACCTTTGTTTTCCTTGTTAAGAGTACTTACTTGCAAACTGGCTGTTTTTAGGCATTCCACTGCTCATTTTGGCTAACATTCTAGTCCCTCATCCACCTGTTTTTTCAATTCTTACAACAGTATTTTTTAAAACACGCTGTGTACCTTCTTATCCGACAGATTAACCATCTCCCCTTTTCTCTTTAGGCTTTGTCTGGCATATGGGGGGCTCTGACGTGTCAAGGTGTTTTTACTGGCTCATGCAGCGAGCGGGGTTCCCTTACAGAGAATGTCAGTTAACAAATAAAATGGATTGCCTCCTCTTGCAGCACCTTAAAGAAACCTTTTGTCATTTAGATCAGGTACGAAAAGAATTAATATTGCTGATTATCTTTGGTTCCAAAGCCTGGAAGCTGAAGCTCTTCAACTGTGTATGCTCTTGGACGTGGTCAGAGTGCTGAGGACTGTGTCGAATGTGTAAAGAGGGTTAGGCAGGTACTGCCCGGTGGGTCCGACCACTGTGCCAAAGGATGAAGGTTGAGGGGAAATGAATATAACTCGTGAGGAGGTAGGTCCAGATGTTCAGTTAAATGTGGCTATATCCACTTCTACATTGTGGACTGTCAGCATTTAGACATTTGATTGCTGTATGTGGATTGCTTCAGTTTTAAACTTC
Organism: Lophiomys imhausi; assembly: GCA_907164525.1. Taxonomy (NCBI): domain Eukaryota; kingdom Metazoa; phylum Chordata; class Mammalia; order Rodentia; family Muridae; genus Lophiomys; species Lophiomys imhausi. The sequence goes on from CAJQZJ010000819.1 coordinate 3,395,015, forward strand.
ATTCAGGTGATGATACAATTATGAATCTTATAAAACTTGGGAAACACAAAGACTGCAAATGTCCCAACTATTGAGGATATATTCTTACTGAGTCCTTATTTATACTGATGTCTAGCAGTAATGGAAACAAACAAAAAAAAAATACTGGTGACAGAAATTAAACAGAAACAGAGTGCAGCTGAACTCTTGTTTTATGAAGTGTATAGTAAGTGATACAGGTTGGGAGGGTAGCTATCGTATGTGTGGGCTTTGTACGGTGGAGAGGCTCATGCATAATTTGAGGAGGTGTTGCATTCTTACTGACAGCATCTTTCCCTGGAATCAGGACATCTCTGGGCTTCAGGACCACGAGTTTCAGATTCGGCACCCAGATTCCCCTGCCCTGCTTTACCAGTTTCGATTAGGAGATGAAAAGCTCCAGGTAACCAGACAATTCCTCCCTATTTAGTGAACAAGGAACGTGCACTCGCACACAGAGCTGCAAGTGTTAAGGACAAAACTCCCCAAGCCAACGTAGCCCCATTAGAATACAGAACAGATCTGCCTCCCTTCCTTTTTAAATAGTGTATTTTAGTTAGGTGTATGTGTGTATGTCTGTATGGATATATGTGCATGTTTGTGTACATGTGCCCACAGAGTCCAGAAAAGGGCACCAGATCTGCTGGTGTGAGCTGCCAGTGTGGGTGCTGGGGCCTGAACTCAGATCTTCTGCCAAGAATGCTCTTAACCGCTGACCCTCTCTCCAGGCCCCAGGCTTGTCTTTCAATTATTCAGAACATGGTGGGTTTTGATGGGCACTGGTCTTGCTAGGGATTCATAAAGTAGATTATAAGGCACTTGCTTTACATTTTCTTTGAGAGTCTCACATGGTGTCCTGTCACTCATCCAATTGAATTGTGAGTTTTCTAGTCTGTTTTGAAATCCCTTTCCCAGAAGGAATGCTGCCCAGTGTGACATGGAGCCCTGCTTGGTAGCTTTTGTCTCAGGAGGAATGAAGCTCCCCCTTCCCAGGATGCAGCATCTTACCCTAAGTATTCTTCCTTCCATGCCCAGGCTCCAATGGCGCTGTTTTACCCAGCAACTTTTGGGATTGTGGGACAGAAAATGACGACTTTGCAGCACAGATCCCAGGGAGATCCCGAGGATCCACATGATGAGCATTACCTGCTAGCCACACAGAGCAAGCAAGAGCAGGTACCCAGCAGCCTGGTGGGAGAGGAGACAGTCCCCAAAGGAGAAGTTTCCTCAGAGTTGACAGTGCTTGTGATTAGTACAGCTTCACCACAGCAACCCAGTACTGTTTTCAGAACAGTATTTAAAATTGTAGTTACTCTGTACTTCCTTAATATAGAAAGTATTGGTGTAGGCATAAAGCTGAATTGTTTGTTGTTTGTTTGGACCCAGTAATTGGATATCTGTTTAAGAACATAAACTAGTCTTCTTAACTGCTAATCTGGTATCAGCAGCTCCTGTTGGAGACCAGGGGTTGAAACCTTGTTCATCTTTGTTCCTGTCCTAGAGGCAAGAAGTTAGATTGGATCTGAGAATAAGGATTCTGTAACAGCCACTAGCCCATGAATCCCATTGAAGTATTCCTGTGAAAAATCAGCTTACAGGGAGAAAGTCAGTCTGTATTAACATTCAAACCCACTGACTGATAGTAAGGTTCTGGAAGCTGCCCACATGTCCAGAGCCTGCCGCTTTGGCCTTAACAGAGCATCCTCGCCTGCATGCCAGGTTTCCTGCCCGTGAGTCCAGGTTGTGTGTGCCATGGTGGTTTCTGTTGATGGTGCTCCGGGGTAACTGACGGGGTAGGCTCGTAGTTGGATATCACCAGCAATGTCCACTGCACTCGGGCCACCTACTGCTTTCTCTCCTAACTTACTTACAGTCTGCAAAAGCTACTGCTGACCGAAAGTCTGCATCCAAACCCATTGCATTGGAAGGGGATCTCCGTGGCCAGTCCTCTGATCTTCCAGAAAGACTCCATTCCCAGGACGTGGATTTGGCCTCTTCACAGGGAGACTGTTTGATGCCTGGGAATGACTCCGAGGAGGCCCTCACTGCCCTGATGTCCAGGAAAACTGCTGTCTCGCTGTTTGAAGGAAAAGCCCTGGGCCTTGACAAGGCCATCCTGCACAGCGTGGACTGTTGCTGTAAGCACAGTGGGGCACCGGTAGACAGAGAAGTGAGCAGAGATAAGTACCTAAGTACCTGATTCAGCCTTGCTCGGGAAGGGTAGCATTCTCTCCCAGAACTCATCACACCTACTTCAGCCTTGTCTTGCCTTGCCAGGTGCCGGGAACACAGTAACGCAGTGCAGTTGGTTTCTGGCCCCATGGCACTTGCACTCCCTTTTAGTCTAGTGCTAGCGATGAAGATTATCACACAGACCATAAAATCACAATTCTGCTACGTGCTAGAGTTGAACTAAAGAGGCCCAACTGAGTTTCTGATCAAGATCTGTAATAGAGAATTCTTCCTTCTCTGGAAGAACTAGAGGTGGCTTTCTTAAATCATATGGGAGATGTGAGGGATGGTTGGAGAGCTAGCATTCAAATGCTGGTGGCATTGTGGGCTGAGGAAGCCTGCAAAATGAGCATAGCTAACCAGGCCATCCACACCACACTGGAACCCCCATGGGCCTCCTTAAAAAGTTTGATTCTAATCCTAGGAGTGGTGGGATGGGAAGTGGGAGGCAGGTAGCCATTTGCAGTGTTGAGGGTGGATTTGGCGGCAGATCCCTGAGGCTGTTAGATTGTTCAAGTGACAGATGGTGGATTGGCCATCTAGGTGAGTAATTGGCAGGATGTCACTATCTTTTCAGCATCTGATGATACCAAAAAGAAGATGTACAGCTCTATCCTGGTTGTGGGAGGCGGTTTGATGTTTCATAAAGCTCAAGAATTTCTCCAGCATAGAATTCTCAACAAAATGCCACCTTCATTCAGGCGAATTATTGAAAATGTGGATGTGATCACAAGGCCTAAGGTAAGTTGTTTCGTGGTGCAGGTTGGACAGTACTCAAATGAAACCAGCGTTGGTTACATCTAATTGTGTGACCATGTGGAGAGGAATGGACTTGTAACTGGGGAGTTTTGAAGACTTGGAGAAATTAAAACATTAATTTTCAGTGGGTCACAAATATGGCAGGAGTTCTGGACTTGGGGCTAGATTTCTTTTGGTTTGGTGTTTTTGTTGCTAAGATTGAGTTTATGTTACATGCTTAAGTGTTTTGTCTGCCTGTGTGTCTGTACCCATATATGTACATTGCCTGCAGAGGCCAGACAAAGAAATCAGATCCCCTGGAAATGGAGTTAGGGTGTTTATGATCTGGCATGTAGGTGCTGGGAACCGAACCCAGTTCCTCTGGAAGAGTGGTTATTAACCCCTTGTGCCATCTCTCCAGCCATGATTTGGTTCTTTGAGATATGCAAACTCATTGTCTAGGAAGGAAATCAAGGAATTCCTGATCCTCCTTCTGCTACCTCCCAAGTTTTGGGGGTTAAGGAGGGTGCTAGTGTGCCTGGCCAGCACTGAGACTGGCTTTCTTTTTCTGGTCCCTGTTCTTGACTTTAGCGTTAGCAAACTATTGTAGGTGGGTCAAGAGATGATTGACTTTCTCTTGTTCTGATAACCAGAACTGCTCCCTTTTTCTCTCTAGTAAGGAGCTGTTTTGGTCTGTGGACTAGAGCTCTTCAAGGACTTTTTTTTTTTCCCCCCCTTTGGCTTAAACTATTTTGAAAAGAAATACAAAGCCAGTTTAGAAATAGGTCCTGTCTGTATTTGGAACCCCTGATAGTGTTGTGATATGTTTTCTTTTGAGGGAGGGATCTTGGAGGCCTCTTCTGCTGGCACTTCTGTGTACATGTGTCTGCCTACACAGCATGTTTATGGAATAGTGGAGAGTGACATGTTCAGTATTAAAAGTTGAGAAGTTCTAATCAGCTGTAGCAGAGATGGGTGTGTGAGTGAGCTCTGCCGTTGTGTGAGTGAGCTCTGCCTTTGTGTGAGTGAGCTCTGCCTTTTGTTCTCATTGTCGTAGTTCAGGGAATTAAACCCAGAGCCTTGCACGTTAGGCAGGTGCTCTGCAACTGAGGTAATTCCTGGCCAGTTTTCTGTTGTTTCACACATGATATAAATCCTAGTTTGTTTGCTATTGACTGAGCAGGGGTCCCAACCCACTTGAGAAAATGGTGTAGTGTATGTCTTACCTGCCTTTGCCAAAATAGCTTTATCTTTATCTAGGACATGGATCCCCGGCTGATTGCATGGAAAGGAGGTGCAGTATTGGCGTGCTTGGACACCACTCAGGAACTCTGGATTTATCAGCGAGAATGGCAACGCTTTGGTGTTCGAATGCTACGGGAGCGGGCTGCTTTTGTGTGGTGAAGACGAAAACCACATCTCTGGATGTAAAAAGACATAAAGAATATATGTATTTTAATTTATTGACCTTGAAACTTAATTTTCCTAGAATTAAATGAATTCAACTTTGAAGTGTGACGCTGATTTGACCCCCTCCCTCCCTGATGGGAAACTGCTATCCATTTTCTATCTTGATGAAACTTTAAGTCTCATGTGGCCACAAGGGGTGCTGTGTGACCACTAGAGCCAGCTGTGGTGTCGTGTCCCCCCCCCCCCCCCCCAGCAGTAGCTGGGATCTAAAGTGGCCTGTCTGGGTTCTGTGCACATCATTCAAGGTCCTCTTGAAATTAAGCTATCTTTGTAACACCTGTGCCCCCCACTTGTGTATCTGTGTTGTTGCTTGATTGCAAAGTCCTTTACAACTTTGATTTACAAAGTATCAGTGTACTGGGTGTGGTGGCACATGCCTTTAATCCCAGCACTGTGTGAGTTCAATGCCAGCCTGGTCTACAAAGCCAGCCAGGGCTATTATGGAAAGAAACCCTGCCTCAAAAAAAACAAGTACCAGTGCAGAGCCTTGGTTTCCTGAGGCAAGGCTTTAAGGCTAGGCTGATTAGTTTTGTTATTCTGTTTCTCTAGGGTAGGTTTAGGGAAAGGAACAACACAGTACCTGAAAAGAAACCTTGTTCCCTTTCTAATGCTAAACAGAAATGATTGAGGAATAACTTAGAGTTGTTAGCCTGTATTGTACAAGTAAAACAGGTGGCTGTCCGGGCCCTTAGGAAGCCTCTGAACTGCAGCAAGGGAAAGACCAGGCATGGGGCTGGCAGGGGCAGGTCAGGGAGTACCTGGAGCTACAACACAAGGAAGGGAGGGTGTGTGGAACAGAATCACAGAAGCTAGCTGTTAGGCATGTGCTCCTGCCATCTCTGTCACCAGACTTGGCTTGGGAAGGACTGGAAGATAGATGAAGGTAGGGACAGATGAGACATGGAGATGATTGTGGAATGTACAAGTCTGAGGTGGGGAGAATCGCTGCTAGGTGAAGCTCAGAAGGTTAGGTGCAGGAGAAGTCTACCAGTGTAACAAAGTTTAACCTGATGCTACTATTTGGATATATACTTTCAAATTTGAAAATTCTGTTATGTTTTGGACAAAATTGATAGAATATGATTTTGTGTTTCTGGGCTGTTTGAACACAGTTTACACTTGGCCTGATGCCTTCAGAAGCATAATCGTTCTCCACATAAATATCTCTTACAGGGGTAGGTGCTGATTTGGAGAAAGTTGGTTTCTGTTGCAAGTTTTGACACAAGCCATATCCATGTATTATCAGCACCTTTATAAGCTTCTGACAGCTGCCTTGCCAAGTAATTGAGCCTTGCCACACCTGCAGTGCGTCATCCATTACAAAGTGTTTGCTCACTAAGCTGGATCCAGGGTTTGCATTTCCTGCATCTTTGGGTTTTTATTTAATTCATAAGACATGTATTCGAATGCATGCTGCAGCTTTTTACATTGGCTCCTTTTTGCTCTAATTTTATATTGCTGGGTATTGAACCCAGGGCCTTAGCATGATATATAAATGCTCTATCACTAAGCCACAACCCCAGAACGTGACTGTTGAGGATAATATGCAATTACATACTTTGTTTTTTGTTTTTTGTTTTTTTTTTTTTGAGACAGTCTTACCCTTTAACTTGGAACTCACGCCTCTGCCTGCTTCCCTCTAGAGCTCTGTGATTTAAGATATGTACCACAGAGGCTGGAGAGATGGCTCAGTGTTTAAGAGTACTTGCTGTTCTTCTGGAAGATGTGGGGTCAGTTCCCAGCACATGTCAGACAGCTCACAACCATCTCTAGCTCTAGGGGATTTGAGGCCTTTGGCCTCTCCCAAGTGGATACTCTTGTGAGTGGATACCCACATCCACACACACACCCCTACACATAATTAAAAATATATAAATTTTTTAAAGTGTTTACTATCATGCCTGACTTCTTAGAAACTTTTGGTTCCGCTTTTGTTTTTTTAAACAAGGTCTCTACTGTGTACGTCTAGCTGTCCTGGATCTCACTATGTAGATGAGACTGACATTGAACTCAAAGGTTTGCTTGCCTCTGCCTCTGCCTCAGAGCCCTGTGGTTAAAAGCATTTGCCATCATGCTGCCCAGCTTCCAGGTACAAACATTTTAACAGTCAACTACCTAAACTGGATCACATTACAAAACAGATTTATTATGCTGTATGAAGCCTTACTAGATAAAGACATATGCTAACAGATATATTTTTGTGGCTTCTACATTGAGAAAAAGCTTTAAGAAAGTAAAGAGCTAGAAAACTTAAGATCTTACAAGTCTGTGCACGATTACTGCTTGTTCCGGTTTTTGTTTATTAATAAGATTTATTTATGTTAGGGGGTGTAGCAAGTACTCAACAGTGAAAAGCACTTGCTCTTGCAGAAGATACTGTTTCATTCCCAGCATCCACACAGTGGCTCATGTCTGTCCATCGCTCCAGCTCTAGGCACTCCAGCACCCTCTTCTGACCTCAGCCACCAAGCATACATGTGGTACACTGGTATATATAAAATAGAGATTTTTTTTTTTTTAATGCATGTAGAGTGTCCTTACAAGCCAGAAGAGGGGATCAGATCCTCTGAAACTGGAGTTAAGATGGTTGTGAACTGCCGCGTAGGTGCTGGGACCTGGATCCAGGCCCTCAAGAAGAGCAAGCAGCCAGTACTCTAAACCTCATGAGTCATCTCTCCAGTCCTTGGTGGTTTTTTATTTAAATAGTTGTTTATAAAAAGGTAGACTACTTCAAGGGGGCTAATTTCAATTTAAGAATTAGACTTGAAGCCGGGCGGTGGTGGCGCACGCCTTTAATCCCAGCACTTGGGAGGCAGAGGCAGGTGGATCTTTGTGAGTTCGAGGCCAGCCTGGTCTATAAAGTGAGTCCAGGACAGCCAGGGCTACACAGAGAAACCTTGTCTCGAAAAACCAAAAAAAAAAAGAATTAGACTTGATTTGAACAGGCAATGTTATGTAATAACCAAGAACTCTGGGAACCAGCAGCGGACAGGTAACTGGACAAAAGTAGACACCAAATTTACAGGTGCCATGTTTCTATCTGTTTGGGACAGAGTCTCACTAGGTATCTCTGGCCGGCCTCAGACTCACAGAGGTCTTCCTGCCTCTGCCACTTGAGTGCTGGGATTAAAGTCATGTGCTATCACATCCAACTGGTGATGTGCTTTTATATTCCCCTGTGAGAGACTGCAGTGGGTTTCAGTGGCAGAGCATTTGTCCAGCATGCACAGTACCTTGTGTCCACTTCCCAGCACTTCTAAGATAAAAAGGTTGCCTGCCCAAAAGTTTGGGAAGGGAAGGCACTATACAAACAAACAGTGCGGTGGTTACACAGAGACTGGGTCATCTGGTCAGGTAAGATGGGTCCAACCTGTGTGTGGCATGGGCTTTCTCTCTGAGGAAGCCACAGAGTTAGTGAGTGCCTCACAAATGGATTATCCATTAATAGATTAAAATGTTACAGGCCAAACAGTCCTACGTGCAGCAGGGAACATGGGCAGTGCTAGACGGCACCTGACTGGGAAATGCTGAGTTTTCAGTGATAAACATTATTGGGCTTTTGAGTCATGTGATTGATCTTTGCCAGTTTGGCATACTTTGCAAACTCATTAGTGTCTAACTATCTTCATAAAACTAGCCAGCGACTAGCCTCAGGCATGTGTGCTCAAGCTCTGACTCTGCAAACTCCAGTTTTAAAACAGGTTTTGTATACAGCACCCTCTACACACAGCCTGAACAGTAAATTTCAGGATCACCACAAAGCTTCTTGCCACTGGAATTGGTAGAGTAGGAAGTCTCCAGGGTCACTCCTCTCCTGGGTGGACTACAAGGGTGAACAGCTGCCATGGCAGGCTTGTGACCGTCTTTTCACTGGGACGTCTTGGGTAGCTTTGAGAAGCTCTGTGTGGAAAGCAGTGGCATCCCTCATGAGGTGATACTGGGGGCAGGCACTCAGAGCATTGTAGTTGCCTTTGATGTCTGCTCCCCCCAAGGCAGACCACCAGGTATTTGTGCAGATGAGTCTGACTGTTGAAATCACTACAAAAAAGGTTAAAGGCAAGAGGGAACAGGTCCTGAGAGTTCTCCCTGGCGCTGGCCTCATTCTGGCCACAGGCGCTGTCACAAAGGGCGTGAATGTCGCTGGAAAGAAGGAAGACCACTTTATCTGCTGCTTGCTTCTGAGTGGCAAGCCACTGCACCGGACCCATCTCAGCTATTTTCTTTCTCTGCCATTTTTCAAGGATGACCTCGCTTCTGCAGTAGTTTTGAAGAAAGTCTGTGAAGCGACAGACTGTGTGATGGAAACATATCTCCGATGGGTAAACCACCAGGACCTTAACATGGGGCAGGAGCATGGTGGTAATAGGAGAGGAAGTCTTGGTGCTCCTTCCTGTGGGGGAAACTTCGTCAGTGGAACAGCAGATAGCCGCCTTTACAGTAGTCTAAACCATCATTAGTAAATGATCCCCCCTGGTCAGTGTCGGCCAAGAGCAGGGCTTTGTTCCTGCCAGAGGAAAAACAGCCCCACAGTCCTTTAAGCACCTGAAACACTGATGCTTAAATCTTCAAAGCATTTTAAAGTGTGTACTTCTAAGTCCCTGTCAATAAATCAGCCTTCACAGTCAAGCTCTTTTTTTTTTTTTTTCTTTTCAGAAAAACTCATAGCAGCAGTTTAGGTTCGAGGGCACCGTGTTTGAAGCAAGCTGTTAAAACATCTGTATTTTGACACAGATGTGACCTCTACACATCGTATCAGGAGTTGGGTCAACTCTAGGCTGTACCATTTTCTACCTGTAGGTGGTAGAGTTCTTTATACCCCTATAAAGTTAAGCCCCTCACTGTGCTCTGCAACAATACTAGAAAGCCACTGTAACCCTGTAGCTAACATGGTGCCTACAGCATCCTCTAAATGCAAGTATTGTTGAGGTGGAACTCTGTGTGGCTTTCTAGCTTAAAGTATGGAGTTGCTCTTCCACTATGACATAGTAGTAACTCACAGGGTACACGAAGAGCTCCTTTTTGTTGTTGTTGTTTGATTTTTTTGTTTTTGTTTTTTTTTGAGGCAGGTCCTCATGTAGCTCAGGCTGGCCTTGAACATGAGAATGTCCTTGTACTTCTGACCCCCTCCCCCTCTTCCTCTCAAGGATTGAGACTGCAGGTTTTTGCTGCCACATCTGGGTATATTTCTTTTTCTACACATGCAGACTGCAAGGAACTCATCAGAGTATCTTCAGAGAGTGGCCACCCTTACCTTGCCTCCAAGTTAGGTAGATCCCAACTGCCAGCACCCATGTAACCACCAGCAGCACCAGGAGGAGAGGGAGCCAGTCTCCCAGCACACTTCTGTCTGCAGAAAAGAGCTCAGTCACCCTTGGCAAGCAAAGCTACATGTGTCCTCTACTTGTAAATGCATTCTTTTCCTCTCCTTCATGGAAGTTTAGACCTTTTCAAACCAAGGGCTAGAAGATCTTTCAGTGTCTGCTTTGCCAGTATCCAGGTCACTTCCAAACACAATATTTCTGGGGGTTGGAGTGATGGCTCAGCCATTACAGGTAGGCTGACAACAATAACAAAAAAGTATTACTGTGATGTGTGCGAATGCAGGCACACATGTGCCACAGTGTACGAACAGAGGGCAGAGGACAACTTTAGGGCATGGGTTCTCTCCCTTCACCATGGGTTCCAGGGGTCAGACCCAGGTTGTAAGACCACATAGCAAGGGATTCTAACCACCGAGTAGCTCCCCAGAACTCTCCCTAGATTCTTAACTGGGAATTAGGGGCCATTCTCTAAACTCAGGTTTCTACTCCTTAAGCACACCAGCGTTCTCACTGTGGCAACTAGGATTTGAATGCTGGTTTTTTGTTGTCTGAAGAATTTTTGTTCCTCAGGATGAACTTACATACATAATGCCCACATAGAAGTCAGGGTTCTGGGGTAGTCATGTAAAGCTCATCTGGCTGTTTCTTGTCTTTCGGCCCCACCCATGGGATAGTTTAAGAATGCTTTGTCCATTGTTAGTAAAAAGAACTGACACATCTGTAAATCCAGGGACATTTCCCAGAACATGCTCTCAGGCTCCAGGGAGGCCTCTTTTGGTGCCAGCATTCCTGATTTGTTAACCAAATAAGATTCAGGGAGAACTGGAATGCCTTGAAATGCATGCTCCCTCATGGACCCACCCCCAGCTCACCCCAGTCCTTGATTCCCATCTCAGAGCCTTGTGGCACTTTGAAAACAACCATTTTACACTCTTTTTTTCCTCTTCTGTATATCCTGCTTTTGAAAAGATAGTGTCTTCATTAAAAAAAATTTTTTTTTTCTTCTTACTTAGTTATGAGATCTCTGGTTGGCATAGCATTGTCTGTCACAGCAGTTCAGGGTACAGGGGCAGGGAGCTCTTAATGCTCCTCAGACACAGAGTAACCCGTTACTAACAAGGGGCCCATGTGTCCTGGGCCTCCTTGACCATCCTGTGGAGATGACAGGTACTTACTGTCATCTGGAGGAAAGGGAGCACTTGTCTCTGAGCAAAGCATGACCCTCCCTTCTCGTCGGATGCAGTCATTGCCGCAGGTGTGTAAAAACGGAGTCAGCTGAGGAGGAGGAGAGGTCAGAAGGTCTGGAGTGCTGTGCAGTGTCCTCACTTCCAACACAACCTCCCACCCCACCACACCCTACCTTTTTTATTTATATTTATTTATTTATTTATTTATTTATTTATTTATTTATTTATTTATTTATTTATTTATTGCTTTCACCTCTTGGCGTAGTCAACAATTTTCCACTTGGTTAACATGTCTGTAGCCCACAAATCCAATCTGGAGGACCCAAGACCAAAATACCTGCAATGGCCTTGAACTTTCTGTGTGTTACTGACACAGCATTTTTCCTTATCTAAAAGGGCGTCTACATCCTAATAAACATACAAATCTTTCCCCTGGACAACAGTAGGTGAGTTCTTTGGCACTAGGAGAGTCTGTGACTTCCTGAAAGGCACAGTTGCAGTGGTACCAGGGTCTCTTTCTTGGCCACCCCGCACACTTCATGTTCCAGGGAGTGGAGAATGACTCTTGGGTGTGGTTGTGTTGCACTGTGACCCTCTGTATACCCAGGCTGTAAACTGCAGGGACCTGACTTCCTGTTTCCACCCGAGGCCCCCAGAAGACAAGCAGTTAGTTGCTCTCCAAAGTTCAGGCATTGACCCGGACCCCAGCCTTCCATCTTCAAACTTTGCAGCTTAGCTTCACTTTTCAATTAAAATGGAGGCTCTGGGGAAATAAAATGCTGCCCTGTCTCAGAATCAATCTGAAGATCCATGGTAGAAAATAGAAATAAAAGCACTTTGGAAGGTCAGCAGCCACTAGTCCAGGCGAAAGACCCCACAGCTCCAGTCAGCTCTCTGACCTCACCACTGTAAAAACTAAGAAGGAATCCCTGAGGACATTGCTTGATTGGGGCTATTTGGGAAAACACTTACTACCCTTAAAAAGATGCACCAGAGGGTGTATCAACTGTTGAATGCTTACCTAGAATTCAACAAGTCCAGGTTCACTCCCTAGCATCCCGCCACACATACACACACAGAAAGCACCGTGACGCAGCTTTTCTCTAGTGCGGAGGACACCAGTTCTCTAGTGTCCCTCCCTTCCCAGACCCTGTTTAACTCACCTGAACCACAGCACCTTCACTGTCCTCATTCACCAGAATGGCCACAGATGTCCGAGTCAGTTTATTCTGGTGCGGATACATGAAGCACAGTCAAGAGCTACAACTCATGAGTGAGTAGATAGGGACGGCCCGGGATGAAGCCGCTCCTCCTCACTGACCTCTGATGCATCAGATGTTGTGAATAGGGACTCACTTCAGAAGCCCAGGACTTCTGCCTTTAGTTGATTTTAGACCCATCTATCCCAGGATGCTTCCTTGTTCATGCTACACTAATCAAGGTAGCCTAGCATGCTCTGGGCTCTCTTGAAAGAAAACCTTTTCAAAGGATCCTAAAGTGTCTGTACTTCCCTTCAAGCTACCTGAGCTGGAGGTTGGGGGTGGGGGGTAGTGATAAGGCAGTGAAGGTGGAGAGTACCTCCTGAACACTGGAAATCCCCAACAACATGTCCCGTCGAATGAGAACAGTGTATGTATATCCAAGGGGACTAGTTGTAAAATTCACTTCAACCGTCTTCTCGCTCCTCTTACAAGCAGTGATGTTTGGATCCCACAGGCTTCCTACAGGTCGAGAGAGAGAGAGAGAGAGAGAGAGAGAGAGAGAGAGAGAGAGAGAGAGACATGGGAGACCTGATAATTCCTCCCTTATCTGAGTCCCCAAGGGGGCTTTACGGGAACATCTAAATCCTTAGGCACACACCCAAGAGACAAAGACTCACTATAGTCTATCTTATGACACTGTTCCTAGAATTGCAAAGTATCTGCGGTCCAAGAAAGCTTAGGGACCTCCCTAATGCTGTAATGCCACTACTTTACTAAAAATAGCTTCCTCGAGCTGGTAGCTGTAGGTACAGATGGGATAACAGCCTGTGACCCAGTTCAATGCTCAGCCTTCATTTTGAGGAAAGAGAGCTAGGAACTCCGTTTTCTCCTTTCTAGGGTGGAAAGAGGAGCCTCAGTTTAGGAGGTATGCCCCAGAATATGGAGTAAGTACACCGGGGCTCAGAGCTTACAAGCATAAGGACATGTTGTCAGCTTTACTGGATAAAAAGAAGGAAGAAAATGCCACATACCTTACAGGAATCCCTGGCGGATCTATCAGAAAGTCTATTGTCTCACATTACTTACAAATAAGACTGGACAAATTTCCAGGAACATGTACATATAATAGCACAGATTATCTTTCCTAATTGGTGGGATCATTTCAGGCCCTGGCTGGGAACTAATTCTGGGAGTGAATTGGAGGGATGTTTCCAGGTCCTGGGTCTCACATCCCTCACAGCTCCATTCTACAGTGCTTTCAGTGGGAAGAAAGATGTCCCCCAATAACACTAACTTCATTAGCATCACAAAACTATTCATCTCTGAAATTTATATTCACCCTTAGAAGTTGGGATGCAGGACCGACTATCCTAAAGCAACTCCTTCATAATTCAAAGGAAGTCCTAAAGAGTCTACCATAGAGAAGGTAGTCTTTTGGGAAGGCAACTAGAGCCTTACTTGGACAAACTCTCACCCTGTTTGTTTGTTTGTTATTTTTTTAAGATTTATTTATTATGTATAGTGTTCTGTTTGCAGGTATATCTGCAGGCCAGAAGAGGGCACCAGATTTCATTATGGATGGTTGTGAGCCACCATGTGGTTGCTGGGAATCGAACTCATGACCTCTGGAAGAGCAGCCAGTGCTCTTAACCGCTGAGCCATCTCTCCAGCCCTCATCCTGTTTGTTAATCCAAACAGAAGGTACCGAGAGCCTCCAGTGACCACAAGTAAGCTGTGATAATCAGGTGTTAAGGCTAGTGGGACTCTCCTCCAATGACAAAACAGCTTTCCATGGGCACTGCTGTTGAGTGGGATTTGGATAAAGTGTTCCTTTAGCCAAGGGGCTGGGGTGGTTTCCTGTAGCTGTTGCTGTGCTATGTAAACCTAAGAGTCTGTCCCAGTCCGCATGGCTGCTTAGCCCAAAGTCACTCCTTCCCTGAGTGGCTTGGACAGAGAACTTCACTTCACATCTTAGTTCTTTATCTGTCTGAGGGTACATGAAGCTTCACGAGTCCCAACCAGGAGTATCTCCAAATGACAAAAACAAAACGCTACATCTACTTACCCGCCTCCACACACTGCTTCTTATATTTCATCACATGGTTTAGGCAGCCTGGGAATTTGAATGAAAGTTGTTACATTTGAGTAAAAGGTATCTCTATTATAACCCCTTTCCCAGCACACACACATACACACGTGTACACATACACACAATTCAGATATGAGAGAGACAGCAGATGTAAACAGGACACTAACATTTTACTGTTAACAGAAAATCATTCACCCATGGAAGCTGTAAGTAGTCCCATTTAAGTACAACCTTTATCAAAACAGCCTCCACAAGGTGACTTGGAAACCAAACATGGAGAGTTGATAATACATGTAGGCTCTGCCTCTTCCAGACATGAAGCTCTAGGTGGGTACCCAGATGCCTAGTAGATATGAAATTCATCAACAACGTCACACACCCCAGATAGGACATAATGAGAAGGGTTCGATGCCTTCTAAGGGATTCATACCTACACCTCGTATCTCTGGCCTACAGATGAATCAAGCATCAGGCAAATCCAAATTGGAGGCAGTCTAGATAAAATTTGACAAGGTCATGAAAAACAATGGCCAGAGGAGGCTGGGGCGGCATATAGAACTAAGTACCTCTGGAACAGGAAGAAAATGTAATAGAAAAAAAAGCAGCTGAAATCCAAAGAACCTGGTGTTTACTTGACAGAAATATGCCAGTGTTATCTCCCTAGTTTTCACAAGTGTACTCTGAAAACAAGATACTTGACGACGAGAGGAACTGAGAGCTACGTGGAACTTTGTGTAGCTTTTCTAAAACCACTCCCGCCAAAAACAAAACAAAACAACAACAACAACAAAAAAAAAAAAAACCAGTGGCCTTTGGTGCCATCAGGAAAGCTGGGAAGTACTGTGTAGTAAATGATGTGGCACCAAAGCCATCCTGGATGGCTCAAGGCACCAACCACAAAGGAACAGAGTTGGAGGCTTCACCATTGCCGTGTGCACAGCCCAGGGCAAGTGCTCGGTGGGATGATGCACTCTGCATCCTGCCTGGAACCGGAACTCGGGAACATGCTTTCCCCACATCTTCCTAACTTAACCCTCTCCGCCCTGAGTGAGAAGTGGCTAGTACTCGGTCCACAGACGAGGAAGCCGACAGCCTCCAAGGGTTCCCAAGGCTCTTTTCCTCAAACTGCGTGCGATAAAGCAGGTAAAACGGTAAGACGGAATAATCAAAGAGGTGAGGGGGTTTACCTGGCGAGGTGAAGTTCACAGACAAAGAAGGACTGTCTTCATTCATATTAGCATTGGGGATGTTGTGGGCCCCGATGAGATAGTGTGTGCTCAGCTCCACAGGAAAGCCCACGTAGGAGAAGGTCCACTGCAAAGCAAAGCGAGGCATTTGTACAGTGCAAGAGCAGTGGGGCTACTTTCATTTGTAAATTTTTCACATTCATATTTAGTGTATGTGTGCACGTGCTCATGGCAGAACATGCCATAGTGCATGTGGGAAGGTCAGGACAACTTGGAGAAACAATTCTCTCTACCATGTAGGTTGGATGGACTGAACCTAGGTTGTCAGAATTGACAGCTCCCCGGTCCATTTTCATTTGTCACTTAGTCTCTATGCTCCAGCTGAAGCAAGTCTCTGGCCAATGTCTATGTAGGGAATGAGCCCAGCCCAATTTGCTGATGTAACTCAGAATTAGAGAAGTGTGGCATTTTAGAGCCAGGATATAATTTAAGTCCAGCTCCTCTCACTTTGCTGGGCATTGATTGAGTCTCAAAGATCCTGACTTCCCGAGGCACTAAGCTGAAAAGTGGAGTTTGAACCCAGGCATCTTGTTCTACATCACAGTTTTTTTGTTTTTTTTTTTTTTGCTCTGTGTCATCAGGCTTTTCCCAGTCATGTTTTTCATGCTCCCCACGCAAAGGGCCCATCTGTCAATGACAGCCATGTGCCTCAAAGTGCTTACTTTGCCGCCAGAAGGTCTGGTCTGACTCCAGAAGGCCTCTGTGTAGTTGCACCTCACACAGCTATATGACTCCATGTTGCTTTTGCCAGTCACACAGATCTTGGTGGCCTTCAACAAGCGGATGCTGGCTGCAGAGACAGTTAAGTGGGAAGTTGCTTCATCGGCACTTCCGTGACTCACATGGTACTCAGCAGTTCAAATGCTTCATCTTAGCTAGTGTGTATCATGGTATCCAATGTCCAGATGGGATGAATGAGGTTTTGGGAGTCTTGGGGGGGGGTATTTCTGCCTGAACCTGCACAGCTCATCAGCCATAGATGCAAACCCAAATTCCAAAGCCCAAGATCCCTACTGATTCTAGGTTGGCCTGAACTGTACAAAGTGCCCATGGCTAATGATGCATCTGTCCCGTTCTAGGTCTCTTGAAGAGAACAGACTGCTTGGGGGTCTGTACATATCTTAGGATGCGTCTTCCAGTGCATGCATATGGGTCCTTCTGTTAGGTGTGCCTAGGAATGGAATTAATGGGTCCAACACACTGTATAGTTCTGGTTTAGTACATACCTCAGGCTTTAGTTTTGACTTTTTTTTTCTGCAAAGGCCCTGCAAGCATCCCTACCAGACTGCCTGTTTTGACTGTCCTTTATCTGTGCAGACCACTGTTTCTCGTTTATCTGTCCCTCTATCCCTACCTTTCCAAGTTCCTTTTTTTTTTTTAAACATTTTTTATTTATTTATTATGTATACAGTATTTGCTCTACATATATGCCCAGGCAGATCTCAATGTAGATGGCTGTGAGCCACCATGTGGTTGCTGGGAATTGAACTCAGGACCTTGGGAAGAACAGCCAGTGCTCTTAACCTCTGAGCCACCTCTCCAGCCCCCAAGTTCCTTTTAAAGTTCATAACAACATCAACCAAAGACCTTCCCCCTCCCCTGCTTGGTATGAGTCTGAAACCTATTAGAGCATCTCACAGGAGACTCCTGAGGCCCATGCCCTGGTCCTTCCAGCCCCACTCCACTCACATAGAGCACAGCTCTCTTTGGGGCACTCCTCGACATTGTTTGTGGCTGTCCCTCCTACTACTCTAAAAAATGTACTGATGAGGTCTGTCACTGACTCGTTTTTCCCAGGTCAAATGGATCTTTTTCCTGGCTCTTCTCACCATCACCTTGATTTTTTTTTTTTTCTTTTTTTGAGACAGGGTTTCTCTGTGTAGCCCTGGCTGTTCTGGACTCACTCTGTAGACCAGGCTGCCCTTGAATTTGCAGAGATCCACCTGCCTCTGCCTTTGCCTTGGGAGCGCTGGGATTAAAAATGTGCACCACCACACCTGGCAATTACAGACAGCTGTGAACTGCCCTGTGGGTGGTGGGATTTGAACCTGGGTCCTTTGGAAGAACAGCCAGTGCTCTTAACCGCTGAGCCATCTCTCCAGCCCTGCCACCTTGATTTTTTTGAGGCACGGTCTCACCCTGTAACCCACGTTGGCCTCAAACTTGCAGCAATCTCCTGTTTCATTCTCCCAGGTGCTGGGCAAATGGCTTCTTGACTAAACCAAGTTTAACTTTAGCAAATGAAAAGCAGGAGCATAGGTATTAGGGTCCCAGGCTTGCGTAAGGAACTTACACGACGCTTTCAGCATAATCTGAAGGGAATGCTGGGACTTCCATGACGTCATTTGGGAAGTGGGAAAGTAGCCTAAGCCAGAGCTTTGCCTAAATGAAGAGGGCCGTCTCTTCCATGAAGTATGACTGCACAAAGCCATGCTCATCAGCGACTTTGCACACTTACACACCCAGCCAAACAATGCCCCCCCCTCAGTGCTGCCTGTGCTTCCTGTAAATCATCTCCAAGCCACAGTAGTCCCCAAACCTCAACCCTGACTTTGAATTCTAGCTTAGTTTTGTTCCTCATGTGCGACTGTCGGCACAATTACAGATACAACTGGATAGCTCCCCGGACTCTGGTTGCCTGTGTTTGCCACATCCATCTTGTTACACACACACAGAGAGAACTCTCACTGCTGTGTTGAGTTCCAAAGTTTCCATTTTGTGATTTTCTTATTGCTCTTGGTCATCTGGACAGTGTTATGAACAGTGCTACTGTACACATCCTAGAATGTGTCTTTCAGTATATATCTATGTACTTCTGCTGCCTGTGTACTTCTGTGGTGTGTGCCTAAGTTGAATTAATGGGTCCTATGTCCTTCACATTTCTGGTTTAGTAGATACTTGGATTGCAAACTTACCATCTGCCCGGAGTATCCAGCTTATGTTCATCAAAATTGAAAAATCCACTGTTGCAACACTTGTTTTAACAAGTTCCACCTGGAGGTCCCTTAGGTCTCCTGGAGTGAGAGTGTGTTGGACCATCCACTCGGGAGATGGCCCTGGGAAAAGGTGAGAAGGCTTCCTATGACACTTGTACTGGCAGATTGTGTGTCAGCTTGACACAGCTACAGTCATCAGAGAGGAAGGAGCCTCAGTTGAGGAAACGCCTCCAGGAGATCAAGCAGTAAGGCATTTTCTCAGTGATCAAGGCGGGAGGGCCCGGCCCATTGTGGGTGATGCCACCCCTGGGCTGGTGGTGCTGGGTTCATTCTATAAGAAAGCAGCTGAGCAAGACATGGGGAGCAAGCCAGTAAGCAGCACCCCTCCATGGCCTCTGCATCAGCTCCTGCCTCCAGGTTCCTGGCCCTGCTTGAGTTCCTGTCCTGACTTCCTTCACTGATGAATTGTGATCTGGAAGCAGGAGACAAATAAACTCTTTCCTCTCCAACTTGCTTTTTGGTCATAGTGTTTCATCTCAGCAATAAAACCGTGACTTGACTAAGTCTCAGGCCCAGTCAGAAGTTAATTTCCTCCAAGTGATCTGTTCTGTTCCACCGCCATTCACAGCTTGCTCCTCCTAAGGAAAGCCAAACCCCTGCATGCTGCATGCTCACTTATACACCTGAATAAATTCTCTCAGCCTTACAGGTCCCAAACTACACAGCATTTGATGTGCTCCAGGTGTGTGTATGTACATTTACTCTATTGACACACTTACTAACATCAGTCTTGCTTTCTCCATGCCTCAGCCCTGGACTCTAGCCAGCTAGCCCATGCTTTCTCAGCCCCTCACCTTTGCTGCCACTGCCCTCACCACACACTCTCCTGTTCACATTCTTGGGCAAAACCTACTCGTTCTTCAAAGACTACCATGTCGGGTACCTACATATAAAGCATTTGCTCCCTACTGCCAACAATGGTGCCCCCTTCCCACCACAATCACTGACCCTCTGTGGAGTGGCAGGTACTGCTTCCCATCTAGTATGCTGAGTCCCACTCTGCTGTGTGCTAATCCATTGGGAGGCCGACCCATCTCAAACACATCCTTACTCCCCAAATTCTGCCTTGGAAACATCATTCCCATTAGTTAACAAGGCAATGTACAAACCTATGCCTGGCCACCCATGACCCACTGCCTGATTCAGTCCTTCCTAATGTCCAACTGCACTCCCAAATACCCACTCTCTAATACACCTACCTGTCTCAGAGCCACACTGAATAGTCTGCAGGAAAGAGAGAAACCAAACGTCATGTTGAAGCCAGTAAACCACATGCTTAGTTTACAAAGTTAGGCAAAGTATCTTTTTCCTTAGATGCATGCACAGGTGACAAATTTTCAAAGAAAGGATGAGCTGGGAGCCGGAGAGATGCTTCAGCAGTTAGGGCAGAATACTGTTCTTGCAGAGGACCTGCACTTAGGTTCCAGCTCCCACATAGGACAACTCACAACTGCCTGTAACCCCAGCTCAGATCTCAACACCTCTTGTTTCTGAGGACTTGTGGGCACAGGTATGCACAAGCGCACGTGACACACCCACACATGCTTAAAAATAAAATTCTTTAAAGTTTTTAAAAGCAAAGAGCTAGTTTGATTGCGCTTCACCACTTGAAGAGAATTAAGCTGCCCCATTGCAGGCTGTGATGGACCATGAGTTGGCCATTGGTATGTGTGATTGCCTGGCAGCTGCCTACCCTATTTGAAGACCAGGCAGACTCCATGTGTGTTATCCTTCCCTGCCTTAGATTACTGAGGCCCGTTGTGAGGTCCTTTTATCATGTAATGCTTAACTGTTGGTTTTCAAGACAGCGTGACTTTTATTGATTTTTCCTACTCAAGGATTGGCTGTGTGCAGAGGAGGAGAGAGCCGGCAGCAATGAATGCAGCCCACAGTACTTTGCCCAGGCTCATATCACACTTCTTTTTTGATCTAGGACTCAGTTGAGCTACTCCGAAAACGAGGGGCAACTGTGACTTCATCACATCTTTCTAAAACAGCTTTCAGAAAAGTAAAACTCATTAGTGTTTTAAGAAAGGCCAGCACTGAACCCTTTGAAGTTTACATAAAAAAGAATGAATATTATGGTTTGGGAATACTATATTGAGACTAAAACACTTATTTTAGTTGTCAGCAATCTTCAGCGACAAAGGCACAATGGGACAAACCCAAGGGACCAGGATCTCAGCTTCCTCATTTCCAAAAACCTTTCCAGGGCAGAAAGCAAGGGTTTTGGTTTTTTTTTTTTTTTTTTTTTTTGGTTTGGTTTTTCAAGACAGGATTTCTCTGTGTAACCTTGGCTGTCCTGGACTTACTTTGTAGACCAGGTTGGCCTTGAACTAACAGAGATCTACCTGCCTCTGCCTCTCAAGTGCTGGGATTAAAGGCGTGCACCCCCACACCCAGCAAAGTAAGGGTTTTGATGGAGCAAATTTGGTTTGGGTGAAGTCGTCCATTGTCCTTAGGAAAAATCCAAGCAACAGTCCTTCACTTCACAGAGTTTACTCAATTTCCCTCACAACAGCTGCCCCCAAGATAGTTTTACTTTTGCACAGAAAGAGCAAGGTTTCAGGACACCATAAACAAGCTTTGACCTTCCACAGTCATCAAAGATGCCTTATTCTGTGTAAACATTTAAATGTCTTTTTGAGGATGAACATTTTTGTCTTGAATGACTAGAAAGATCCTTTCATTCACCGGGACTGGAGAAGAAAGGAAAGCTTCCTTCAGGAATCAAGGTGATCCAAGACCAAAAGGAAAGGCAACAAACAGACAGGTGCAGGCTGTCTGGTCACCCAATAGGTGGGCAGCACAAGTGTGAGCAGTGCTGTCTTTTATCATGAACCAGGAGTTCATGTGTGAGTGGAGTACCACCCTTTTATTGAGGAACAACTAAGACCACACGAGCTCAAATACCCAGAAGGCATCTCATGTCCCCAGGAGGCAGTCTGACAGCAGATACCAAGATCCAAGCTGGGAATAGAGGAATGATGAGAGCCCATTGCGGTTATCTCGGGGTGTAAATCTGGCCCCTTCCAGAGAGTGGTCCAAGGACAATTTTCTAGAAAGCTGAGCCGGCAGGTCGGGCGCTTGTCAGTGTTCAGCTAAAAGGATGGGAACCAAGGGAAAGGGTGCTCACCAGGGAGGGGGATGCTTACCGGCTCTCGGGGCAGGGCTCCCCCGCACATTGCAGCCAGGCTCAGCAACACCAGCAACATGGTCCGGCAACCGGCAGCCACCACGCGGAGCTGGGGCTGTCTGTCGGTCCAGGGTCCTCTTATCCAGGAGCGCGCGACAGCTCTCTCCCGGCTCCGCCTCCTACAACGCCGCCCTCCTCTAGCCGGGGCGGGCGCTGGCCTAGTCCCGCGACGGTGAAGAGGCCGCGGTGTCACCCAAGGGGCTCGCGGGGGTGGGCGGGGTGCGAATGACTCGGACCAGGGAGGACAGAAAGAAGCTCCCGCAGCCTCGGCGTCCGCGGAGCCCCGCGCACAGGTGTGTGCGGCCGCAGGCCAGGTGGGACGACCGCACCCACGCCCGGAGCGGGACCGAGCTGTCCCGGCCCTTCCCGAGGAAAGCACGCGACACTCCGGGGCCGCCAGTTAAAGCGCAGCGGGCGAGGACCGGCGGCCACCTTCTCCTCGGTGCTCCGGGCTCCTGTCCCTTGGCGGCCAACCGTCGGACCCGGGTACGGAGCTGCCTCAGGTGAGTAGCGTGCTTCGGGCCCTAGAGTCGGGGGTGGGGGACTTGGAGACTCCTTCACCCAGAAGAGTCCCAGAAAGAAAAGGCGGAGGGACTCGAGTCACCGAAACCTCCTGGGCTTCTCTGAGGAAACCAGCCACAGGAACTTACAGTTACAAGGTAGTAATGATAGGAATCTCTACTCCTAGCCTCTCATGCTTTCTGGTAAAGTGTATTTCCATAGAATGAGGTCTGGCGGTTACATATGGGGTTCCAAAGCTGGTGTCTCGGCACTGTGGGTTCTGAGCTGCGGTTCTGACATCTGGCTTTGCTGCTGCCTGAATGAGATCTACTCTGCTGCCCCCTCTCAAGCCATTTCATCTCAAAAGGATGGTCCCTGGACTACCTTCCCAGAATTAAGGTCTGAGAGGTGGACAGCCTAGTATCATTTGGGATTAGAAAAGGACTACAGAGCCTGGAATTCAGTTGCTTCGGCCCTTCCTATGTCAGTAGCTGTGTTGGGAATCACCGACCTTATAGATTGTGGAAGTGGAGGGAGCCCTAAGGCAGAAGTCCTGAGATTTGTCCCTGCTGAGATTTCCCCGCGGGGTTTCAAAGAGTAGTTTCCTCCGAGAGAATTGTTCTGGTTCCTGACCAAGGAGGTTTGCAAAAAGGGAGGTTGTAGCCCCACCCGGGCCTGGGATTGGAACACCCTGGAATTCTCACTCAACCTTTGTTACCTGCTTGAGCCCAGTGGTCCCTGAGAACATTTCTAGTAGACTTACTAGTGAATGGTAACCACTTGTTGGCTACCAGGGTGCTAAAGTGAGCAGCTGGTGCAAGCTCTTAGAGTGGAGATGAGAGCAGGGACAGAACATTCAAGGCCAGGGTGCCTGCCCTGATGCAAAAGCAAAGTAGAGATGGCCTTGTTTCCCAGTTTCAGTCAGAGACCTTTGTCCCATGGGGCTGAGGAACCGGGTACATGTTTAGATGGCACTCAGGCTTCAGTTTTGAAAAACAACCTGCGTGTTTGTGCAGAGCAAGTAGGGGAACACGCCTTCTCAGAGGAGCGAGTCACAGCTGCTTTCCAACATATGTTCATTCAGTGAGTGCCAATGCCTGGCCAGGCTTGGAGCTGCCCTGGCAGAACACACTGTAGTGAGCTCAGGGCAAAGGGCAAGAGCGTTGGAACAGCAGGGACAGAGAGGTCAGGCCCAAGGACAGGTCTTTGAGTCAGCCATTTCTTGGCCCTTGAGGCATTAAGGTGGGTAGGGGGGATTTCAACTCTAGCAAAAGAGCTCAGGGTGTCACATGACCGCAGAAACCGGGAGTGGCCACACCTGACCTTGGCAAGAGGAGGTGGGACAAACATGAGGAAATGGCTTGGAATGGTAGGTATGGGATAGTTTTGTTTTGAGAAAGGGGTCAGGCAGCTAGCTGGGTTCCTTGTCCAGGAGAAGAATCTGGTGGCAAAAGAGAGCGGAAGAGTGGAGTGAAGGTGATGGCAGGAAAAGGGGTTGTAGATATGGGAGAATACCCAGGCAAGGGTGCCAGACAGCCTCCTGACACAGCCTGAGCAGTTTCCCCACCAAAGGCCAGTGATGACAGGCTTAAGAGATGATGACAGGACACTGACCCTGGGACAGGAATGTGTGTACCTGTGGCCTTTGGACAGGGCTGCAGAGTGGGCAGTGAAAGGGAACAGAAGCAGGGTCACAGATGCGGTCACACCTGGGCCAAAGGATGTACCCGACTGGTCTTCAGGAATTTCTGTCCTGTCACAAGTGCCCTCCTCACCCTACCTTGATCCTTGTTGTTTGAACATTAGGCCTCTAAGGTAACCTGCTTGAATGGACCCACTTGCTCAGATGCCTAAGCCCGGTAACCTCAGAAGTAGAGAGGGCTCAGCTTCTTCCCCTGGATGCATTGCCACTCCGGTGGACACTCCAAGTCTCCAGACTTCCCTGGCTCTATGACTCACTTGCTGTCTCTTGCTGCCTCAGTTTCCCAGGCACCTATAGCATGGAACTGACATTAGTTCTGTCACTCTAGCAGGGCCATCAGGAAACTCAGAAGAAACCAGAGTTAGGAAAGCAAGTTGAAGGGTTTAGATTTGCTGCATAGATTTAGAACAGGAGACAAAACAATTAAAGAAATTTTTAAATTCTAATCTATAATCTAATATCTCCATGTCCCCAAATGGGAAAATTCCCTTGGACCCATAATCTTTGTTACTCTGCTGTAACAGTCCTGGAGAGAAAAGGCTGTGAGGGTTGTTAACCTATCTTGTGTCTAACTTCCACCCACACAGGTGGAATTTTCCATTTTGTTTTTTTGGTTTTTTTTTTTTTTTTTTGCAAATATTAATCAAGTCTCTGGGTGGTTAACAGTGGATTCATTGTCTTGTGAAGACGGAGCCCATTCTGGTAAATACCAACTGCCTGCCAGGGCTCTTTGGCCTGCCCTGGCTGGAATGGCAGCCACTGGAGTATTCCAGCCACTGTTGCTACCTCTGCCCTCCGTTCCACTCCAACTGCTTGGACTTGGCCATGACTAATTGAGTGCTATTTCTGAGCCACAGATCCTGAGGGTCACTCCAGGCTTGATTTCCAGCATGGGCGGGGAGCTCCATATATTCTCTGCCCAGTAGGAGGGACTGGCACAGAGGAGCCCCAGACTCACGCATGATTACAGTTCAGTAGTTAATGCTACCCAAGCCAGTTCCAGCGAGTGGAACCGTGTGAGGGCATGACTTCCGGCAGGTGATCTCTGTCCCATGGACGCTTGTGTTGATTTACATGTTTGTGGTTATCACACTGTGGCTTCAAAAAGGTAGAGACCTCGGAAGAAATGGGTGTCCCTTCTCTACTCTCAAAGCCTCATTGTAGATAGAGTCAGCCTCGTGGGGAATGCAAGGAAAGGCAGTTGGCACTGTGTGGGAAGTAGAAGTCAGGATTTTATGTTTTGATAGTCGATAGTTAGATTAACCTGCAGTTGATATTATTGGTCATAATTGAAGGGTCACATTCTGTATGTCATGGAAGAAAAAAATGGGATACATTGATGGCATTAAGAAATGGGAGGGAGGAAGAGGGGAGTTCAGGGCATGAACTGTGAACTAGGTGAAATCTCCACGTGCTTTGAGCTTTGCATTTTTAAATATTTTTGATTTATTAATTTGTGGTTGGCTTTCTTTTTCTTTTTCTTTTTTTTTCCTCTTGGCTGTATAGCACAGGTTGATTTCAAAATCATGATTCTCCTGCCTTAGCCTTGACCTCCTAAGTGGTGGGATTGTAGGTATGTTCTATTATGTTTAGCAAGCTTTCCTTTTGCCCTCATGAAAAACAAGTTATATACTAGATAGCTGTTTCCATGTAAAGAGCTTATTTGTATTTTGTATGTATGAGATTTTGCCTGCATATATCATATGCATACATGCCTGGTGCCCATGGAGGCCAGAAGACAGCATTGCTTCTCCTGGAACTAGAGCTACATGTGACTGTGGGTCGCCGTGTGGGTGCTGGGAACTGAACTCAGGCCCAGGTCCTCTGCAAGAACAAATGCTCAGAACCACTAAGGCCTCTCTCCAGCTCCATTTCCATTGGTATAAATGAAGAAACCAAGTCCCAGAGAGGCTGCGTCCTAGGTGTGGTTGAGCTGGAACCGTAGCCCAAGAATCTTGACCACCAGCTTTTTTCTTCTAATGTATGAGACTTGAACATGGAACCCCAATGTATAAGACATAATGTGCATTTATTTAATAAGTTGATATTTGTGTTTTTATTTTGCACAACACTTTCCCTCCCGAGGGAGAGCGATGACATCATGCTCAGTAGTGTATTCTAGAACCCGGGGCTGTGGGAACTGGGCAGCCTCTGACTTGATTTGTTTCTGCAATGAGTTTAGTGGCGGCCTAGTATTCTTTTACCACAGGATACTTTTACGCTGCTTTCTCTGCTGTCTTGGGGCCTCCTGTGGTTAAATTGACTCAGAAGTTTAGAAGTGGGTCTTCTTGATCACAGCTGTAAAGGGCCTTGAGCAAGGTAGGTGCTATGACCCACATCCCATCCTCCCTGGGACTGGAGGTGGCTTGGTGCTTTTTGGCTGGTAGTATGCAGGTGAACATGGGCTTCAGACCACATAGGCCTTATGAAACTTTTGCTCTTAATGTAACTAGAGTTTTTGGGTAAGAGCCTGACTCCTCCAGCAGCCCCAGCAGGCTAGGCTGAGCCACTCAGACCTGTCTGCCAGTTAGAGATGAGCAGCAGCAGTGAAAAGCGAAGAGAGGAGGCCAGACAATGTGGAAGAAGGGTTAAAGAGCCCAGTGACCCCCCCCCCAACCTGAAGGGATGCATCTAGATGGTCATTGAGGACAAGAAGGCTGAAAAAAGACACAAGTCTTTAACCTGAATCTAGAAAGGAAAGCCCATCTCAGAGAGGGGGCAGCTGTGAAGGGAAAGGCAGAATAGAAATATTTGTGCTGGATTTGGAAAACCTGGGAGTAATAAGGGCTGCCACACCAAACCTGTGTTAGAAAGGATGTGATATGAGACCCACTTCGCAGATATATACTTTGCGCAGACTTATTCTACTTCCCCATTTCTGCTGTAGAGTAACA
The DNA here is from genome assembly GCA_907164525.1 of Lophiomys imhausi. Classification (NCBI taxonomy): domain Eukaryota; kingdom Metazoa; phylum Chordata; class Mammalia; order Rodentia; family Muridae; genus Lophiomys; species Lophiomys imhausi. The sequence goes on from CAJQZJ010000819.1 coordinate 3,421,808, forward strand.
GATTTTGAAAAATTGGGTGCCAGAGCTAAAGACATGCAGACCTGATTAAGGTGTGGTCTAGTTGGTCATTACCTCAGCTCTGGCTAGGCAGTGTGGTTTGAAGAAGCCTTTTTTTTTTTTTTTTTTGCTCTAGGGGACAACAAAGTGTTCCTCAGTTGCTGGACTCACCCAGGGATAATGACCCTCTTTTAGAGTTTATCTGCCCCGGGAGGTTCTGCTGTTGGTGGAATCCAGGGTGACTGACTCCAGGTTTAAGACTCATCTTTCTGCCGTCAGCCCTCAAGGGGACCAGATAGGCTGGGTGGGGTAGTCATTCGCATACCCGAAGTAAAGACACACAACATGAAGGCAGAGAAGTCAGGCTTTCCTCCGTGAGTCCAAGTGGGGTGTGAGTGTGAGTTCTTTGCTGTAAGGATCATTTCCATGCCACCTGATGTCTGTTGTTCTTAATGAAGTGCTGGAAAGACGGACATCTCTCTCTGATGGACAGAACTAACAGGTTTGGTTGGGGAGGCTTCAGGATTCAGGGTGCCTTTTATGACATGCTCTAGCTTTCTGTGGCGAACGAGTGGGTGTTTGCTTGCTTACTTTCAGATTTTTTAAATTTCTCGTGGGCTAATCTTAAAACATACTGAAAATTAACCCTAAGCCACGCAAGAGTAAGAGCTGTGTCCATTGCAAGACCAGAGGGAAGGGCGCTCCGACGCCTGGAGAAGTTTCTCAATTCTGCCTTCCTTCTGTACTTATCTTTCACAGAAAATCAGGATAGTGTGTGGACCGCCCCAGTGAAGACAGCACTGTGTCCTGTCACTTCTGACGTGAGGTGAGTGTTTGCTAATTGAGATTGAGAGAATTCTCTTAACTTGAAAGAGAGCTTCGGGAAAGCTTCCACAGGAAGTCCCAAGCTCCTGGGAAGAGTGTGGAGAGGGTCTGTCTTTGTCTTATCCCACCTCTCGGCTTGTCCTTCAGCATAAACCAGGCCTCTGCCTCCTGCCTTAGTTCTCTCTCTCCCTCCTTTTTGGTGATGTTTGAGATTCTAAGTCAACAGCTGAAATTCTCCCCTGTATGGAAATTTGAAAGCATATGCAAATTTAGCTAGAAGGAAATGAGGTGGGGACTCCTGTCCTGTTCCTCTCTAAGTTTCCTGACTTCCTAGCGGTGCTAACTCTATTTTTTCTTTCATTCTAATCATTGTGACTTTTTTAAACATTCATAATCTGCAATGTAAATTTTATGTAAATACAGTATTGAGGAAATGAAGACAACAAAAAATGTCTACATGAGTATTTTTTTCTGCCAGTTTTTCAGATATTTCTGAAAGGCTGTTAACTGACATCACCCCAAGACCATGGTCCCATCTAACAGATAATGGTTTCTTATCTTGCTCAGACCTGTCCCCTGAATTCTAGTCCCCAGGATCTAGCTAAGAACCATATGACCTCTTCTTTCTCTCACAAACTGTAGATCTACCCTTTCCCCTAACCCTCACCACACCATTTTTATTTACTTGAGTTTATTTTTAAGAAAAGCTGGGGGGGGGGGGCATTGCTGGAGAGATGGCTCAGCAGTTAAGAGCCCTGGCTGCTCTTCCAGAGGATCTGGGTTCAATTCCCAGCACCCACATGGCAGCTCAAACTGTCTGTAACTCCTGTTCCAGGGGATCCAGCACTCTCACATAGACAAATACATAGTCAAAACACCAATGTACATAAAATAAAAATAAATTATTTTTTAAAAAAAGAAAAAAAAAAGTGTGTGGTTTTTCCCTCATGGCTTTTGTGGACAAATGTCTCTCAGCATAGTCTGGTCCTCTCTTCTCTGTATTTCCTGTGCTGTATGGGCAATACTTGATGTACATCTCTGAAAACATGATGTCATTCCAGTTAAAGTATTCAGTAGCATCATGGAGAATTTCCTAGGCGGGGTACTTCCTAGGTGGCATTGCAATCTTCCATTTAGACTCTCTCCCCGGATGTCAAGAGGAACCCTTTGTTGTCTGTAGTCTCCTTTGTATGACGCCACTTTGGTGAGGTCCAAGCTGACCCTTGCCTTCTTCTTTTCCAACTTCTGGTTCCAGGAACCCCTCCTTCTTAGGACACCCCAGCAAACTGCTATGGAGAAGTGTAGAGGGGAGGTGGGCGGAAGGTAGAGGCAGCAGAATTCTGTGGGGAGGCTTCTACGGAAGGAGCTGTGAAGCCTGGCCAAGCAGAGTCTGCAGGGTGGATAGAAGTGTATAGAAATTACTTAGGAGAAATCAGTGCTCCCCTGTACCATGGTTCCCATGGCCACTTTTAAAGCAAGGTTTTACCCTGTACCTGCTTCAGGCAGCTCTGGGCTCCCTCATTACTGTTGGTAAAAGAAACGACCTCCCTTCTCCCTGTCAGCCCCTGGTGTGTGAAGGTTGATAACTCAGATCCACCAGGCTGCCAATCTTTTTGTGGCTCTGACACTTGTATTGGATCTTTCATAAGAAGGGTCTTTAATACCCCTGAAGAAGAGTTCATTTCCCTCTTGTTGCCTTGTTACTACATAAGAGCCAGACACTGAGACCTACACTTGCTCAGCTGGAGCCGGTGCACCAATGTCCCCGTCTCCTCTGAGGTCTGCTCTGTTGTTCTGTCCATCCGTCCATGTATAGCACAGCACACTGTGTGGGGAGCTCCTAGCTGGAGTGTACCATCCTCGGGCCAACCTGAGATGCTGCTGTCCCCTTCTGGTCCCTTAGCTCTGGGAGGACAGCCAATAATAACCTTGCTGTATCCTATCTTAATACACCTCCCTTAAATATACCTTGGGAAATCGGTGCCCCCACATAAGATTTCAGGGGCAAGAAGTGGCAGGTAACCCCTCCATGTTCCCCACACAGGTACAACATATCCCCTGGTTCGCAGTATAATGACTGCTTTTCTCATGGCTGTGACCAAATATCTAACAGAAGCAACTTGAGAGAGTAAAAGGTTTATTTTAACTCATAGTTCAGGGGGTGTGTAGTCTGTTATAGTGGGGAAGGCGTGATGGCTGAGTGGGTCAGTTAGTAGGTACCAGAGCTTGTAGCAATGGCTTTGTGCAAGATGCCAGGTGGGGTGGGCTGGGCTATAACCTCAAGGCCCATACCCAATAACCCATTGCCCACAGCCAGGTCTCCCTATCCCAAAGGTTTCACAACCTCCTAAAATAGCACTGGCAACTGGGGCCCAAGTGTTCAAATATTTGAGCCCAGAGAGGGTGGTTGACATTCACACTATAAAAGACAAGTGGGTTTCTAGCCCATGGTAGGATCCCAGGGTTCCCCACTTGCTGTTCTGTTTTTTGTTTGTTTGTTTTTGTTTTGTTGGTTTTTCGAGACAGGGTTTCTCTGTATATCCTTGGCTGTCCTGGACTCACATTGTAGACCAGGTTGGTCTTGAACTCAGAGATCCACCTGCCTCTGCCTCCCAAGTGCTGGGATTAAAGGCATGCGCCACCACGCCCAGCTGCTGTTCTGTTTTTAGTAAAGACTACCACAGAGAAAGAAGGGAGGTCAGCTAGAGAGTAGGGATGGGCACAGAGGGCCAGTTCTTGAATGTAGAACCCAATGTGTCACCTGAGCTGGAGCAGATGCTATGGGAATGGAGACAGAAAAGCGGCATTAAATCCAAGAAGCCCCAAGGTAGACAGGAAGTCAACATGCAGTTTTCCAACAGAGAATCACTGACCTGGGTCATGCTGCTAGGGCGAAGCCCTGGGACATGTGGCATTAGCCTTGAAGACTCCCAACTCTTAAGAATTTTATTGGCAGCCTCTGGCCCATGTACAAAATAAGTGAGAGGTGAACAATGAAAGAGCAGACTCCATTCAGAATGGTGAGAGTAGACTTTATTGATCTGAGAGGTTGGTGCCCCCAAACCCTGTGACTCTGTGTAAGGATATAGAAGAATGAGGGTGCAAGTCTGAGAGATTTTGTAGTGGAGAATAGGGGGGGGAGTGGGGAGGGCCCAGCTTCACCTGGACAGGATGAGAGGTAAACCAGATGGCCAGTTTTTTGATACCTCCTGATTCCAGGGTGTGAGGTAGAGGTTGTGAATTCCATGGATGGTAAGTTTTATGGCCATGATTTTGGGGTAGGAAATTTCCCTTACCCCATCTTGTCCCATCCACAGTGGCTTCACCAGTGAATCAGAGAGTGTTCTGGCTGTGGTCTAGGGGCCAAGCAGGCATGGCCTTGTCCTCCCTATCCAAATATCATCTCTCAAGAGGCCAAGTAGGTCTCTATTATGGGAGATGAGAATCCCTGATACAGTTGTTTGCTATATGTCTGTGTAGAAAGATTCTTAGGAAGAGAAATTTGAGTTTAAGAAAGTTGTGCTCTGGGCTGGAGAGATGGCTCAGCTGTTAAAATGTAGGCTCACAACCAAAAATATAAGAAAATTGTGAACCTATGTTGATGATATGAGAAATGGAGGGAAAATGGACTTCTGGCTTTGTTAACACGTCGTTAACATTTAATTTTGTTTATTTATCAAGACATTTATGTAGCCTACATAGGCCAACCTCAAACTCTCTGTGAACCCCATTGTGACCCTTGTGTTTCATTTTCCTGAGAACTAGGATTACTGACATGAGACAACACATTCCACTGGCAAAGCTTTTTAGTTAATTGGGTTGCACTGGGCATTCAGGGGAGCGCATGCCACAGCTCTTTATCTGTGTGCGTGTCCAGGTAGCCGTGGCCAGGTTAGGATTCTTCCCATGTCCCTCCTGCCTGGTACTTCCTGTCTGTCCTCGTGCAGATGCATATAGTCTTGACTCTGATGGCTCAGACTGCCAGGAACAGTTGGCTCTGGGCTAGGTGCAGGTCCACCTTTGAGTATCTCTGCAACCAGGATTACAGTGCAGCCTCTAAACTAAGCTCAGCACATGGGTAGTAGGACATGGAAAAGCCCCTGGATGAATGTGGTCAATGTAGACTAAGGCTTCTCTACAAAGCTGGTGTTTAAGTGAGGCCAGAGGAAAGGGAGGAGTGAGCCCGCTGAACAGAAACTGGTACAAGCACCTGCAGGAAAGGACAATACATGCCAGGGTCTAGTACATGCACTTGGAACTAAGGAGGGGCTCACAGTGGGGTGGGAGGTGACAGGCAGAGACAGGGACCAACTGGGCAGGCTCTTAGAACAGCAAGAACTCTGAGGCCATTAGGAAGCCCTTTCTGAAAGTTTAGGGAGTTGGGTTGCCTGGGATCGAGGTCACAGTAAAATTCCTCTTAGAACCACTAGACCATAAGTCTCAGCTCAGAGTTTGAGCCTCCACAGGAGGCTGCCCCTGCACTCACCCAGAAACACTATAGGTCTGGTGTGAAACAGTGGGTACCACTAGCAAGGATCAGCTGGGGTGCAGGAAAGCAGCCAAAACTTTGCCAACTCCTTGGCCTCCTTTGCTCTGTCATGGGTGTTTGGTACCTTATGCCCATCCCAGGATCAGACCTTTTGACTGCCTCAGTGTGGCTTAATTGGTAGACAGTGTCCCTGCCTGATGACACAGAGACTCTTCTGACCCACACACACCCATTCTCAGTTGGCAGCCTCACCTGGGTTCTCCGGAAACTGCAAATGAGAGTCTGCACTAGAAGGGCAGGTGACAAAGGTCAGATGATCTACCTCAAATCCTCCAATTCTGAGAATGACTCCCAGAGTGGCGAAGGGTGACATGGGCTTTGTTGCTGCCTTGAGCAGCGCTGGGACTTGCTGGGAAGTGACTTTTCTGGGCCCTTGATGCTCCAGAGTAGCTGAGCTCTGGACTCAGGTCTGATGCTAGGGCCATACAGTCACTATTTAAATGGGTTCACGGGATGCTTTGGTGTGGATGGCCATGCTTTTTAGTAACCAGAACCTTGTTGGTGGACATTCAGAGTGTCGTTTCTTTGTGGTGTTAATGACCCAGGATGGACCCCCAGTGCCATGAGTCTTAGCTGTGCAGCATTCCCTCATGGAAGTGAGATGGCTGGGACCAAGGACTGTGCCCATTGTCTCCTGGAAAGGCTTACTGGGCCCAGAGCAGAATCAGTATTTGTCAAGGAACCCAAGTTCCTCAGACCAAAACAGCTTCCTTCTATGCTTAGCTAGCCTGTGGGCCTGCCTGGGTGTGCTCAGCCTTCTTCAGAGCCAGCTCCTTTCTGCTGACTGAAAGCCAGGAGCTCTAGGGTCCATTCTCCCAGTACATAATAATGCACTTATTATGTACTGGGAGAATATTTGAAAGGAAACACCCACACCCATACATGCACAGATGAGGAAGGGAGTACCATTAGGAACCCTGTTCAAAACGTCCTTTCAAATGGTTTCCAGTGTCCCAGCTGCACAATCTATGAAGTCAGATTGTATCCCAAGTAGGGGATCCCTGAAATGGTGGGTGAGCACTTTATTCTGCCTCCAGTTCCTTTGTAACTTAACACCACCCCAAAACTACCAGACTGATGTGACTGGTCAAGGACTCAAAACCATGAGCAATAATGCTCCAACCACAAAGTTGCACATACTTTTTAATATCCACTTTTAGTTGCTGATTGGAGAAGTCTTAGGTCATGCTGTGGAGGCCTGTAACAGCAAAAGCCACAGCCAAACAGCAGGGTGTGTTGGCCCTGTGTTTGGGATTCTCCATTTAATTTCCTCTCTGTATTTGATCTGCACACCACGTCCAACAGATCTGGGGCTGTCTCAGGACCAGACCCAAGCTAACCTGAGTTGGGAGTAAGAGTGTCATGGTGGAGGGGTTGAAGACTCGCACGTGGTAGGTTCTCTGATGCCTGGGGCAAAAGCAGAGGGAAGAGGAAAGGGAAAGTCAACCCTGAGAGGACAGCCTCTGTCTTCTTGTCTCCTCAGAAGGCCCACACTCCTGGTGAGAGGCTCCTAAGACTGTCCACTTTAATTACTGCCCTTTGTTTCAGGCCTTGTTACTGGTTGCCTGGTAGGAAATAAAACATAGCAGATGCAAATTGAAACCTTGGGGGTGCATTCCCTGCTCAGAGTAGCTGCTGTTCTCAGATCTGTTCCGTTTGTCTTGATTGTTTCATTTACTCGTTTCATGTCTTTTTGGCGGCCTTTGGCTTTGTGCTCTAAGCTGGCCTGGAGCTGCCACCCTTGCACCAATGAGTCCAGCACTGTCCTGAAATCTTTATTCCCTGTGCTCATTCAAATAACAGTCACTTCACAGCAACTACCCACAAACTGCTTGTGGGACCCTGACCTGTTTGTTTGGTTGGTTGGTTTTGGTTTGTTTGTTTGGTGAGGGGTGGGGAGTGGCTATTTTAATCACTTTTAAGTTTACTGTTCAGTAACAACCTTTACCACCATTGGCCATTTTCACAATTCTTCAGCTAACTGGACAGAAGCTTTGCTTCCATTAAACAGTTTTCTTTTCCTTTGTCCCTGGCAATCTCTAGCCTACTTTCTCTGCCTACAAGTTTACCTATCCTTGGGTATCTGGCTTATTTCTCTTATCAAAATGGTTTCAAGTTTCATTCATGTTTTAGCTTGTATCAGAACTCCATTCCCTTTTAAAGAAGAATAATATCCTACTGTGTTAATGCACCACACTCTGCTTATTATCTAATCATCTGAACACCCAGGTCTACATTGTGCTACCTGGTTACTGTGACGAGTGTTACTACAGCACTGGTGCATATTGCCAGCGTGAGTCTTTTAGTCCATCTTCTCTGTGAATACCTACCGGGTAGGATTATTATTTATTTGTAAACGTTGGGTGTAAATTATACCTGGACTTTCTTGAATCGCCAGCTCCCAATAATGACATGGAGACTTTATATTAATTATGAATGCTTGATCTTAACTTAGGGTTGTTCCCCAACTAGCTCATAACTTAAATTAACCCCTTTATATTAACCTACTTTCCGCTATGTGGCTTGTTACCTTTCCTCAGTCTTGTCAGTCCTGGCACCAGTTTCTGGCAAGTCTTTCTGTGCCTGTTTCTTTCCCAGAATTTCTGTCTCTACTCCAGGAGTCCTGCCTTCCTCTCCTTCCTTTGCTATTGGCCATTCAGATTTTCATTCAGCCAATCAAAAGGTGTTGGAGGGAGTGTTTGCGATGCAGCCATAAGAATAACAATACCAAAGTTGAGCCTGTACTTAGCTCTCTGCAGTACAGAAACCACATTTGAATATACAAAGACCACCTTTACAGAGTGCGCAACATTCATTCATTTATTACAGTCTATGCTACCTAAAACTCACAGACATGCCTCGCTGTTTTGGTTTTTCACATGGGTGCTGGGATCTGAACTCAACCATCTCTCTAGGCCCTATCTGATTATTTTTTTAAACGTCATTAGATTGTCATTAATGCCTAGAAACACAACTGATTTTTATATGTTGGTTTTGTATAACTCTACTAAATTCAATAGCTATACTCTCTCTCTCTCTCTCTCTCTCTCTCTCTCTCTCTGTGTGTGTAATTGTTTTGGCAAGAACTTGCACTAGTGTGTTGATTCTGTTCTTTCTTAGTTGAAAAGCTTTCTTGAGCTCTCAGCACTAGAGCTTTATTGATTTCCCTGTTGCTCTCGTAGCCAGCTCTTTTGTCTTCATCAGCTTCCTCCATTGTTCTTTATCATCTCTGATCTGATCTCCGTGTTTCCTTCCCTCCGATAGCCCTGCTTTAGTTTGTTCTGTTTTCTAGTTGTTCAGAGGATAAAGATCTTCCCCTTGGTTGTAGGTAGCAGATGCAGCTCTGGATGCCCTGATAACATTGTTTTCACCATGTTGTGTAACTCGTTCTGTTTTGTGTTTTCTTTTTCATTTGTTTCACGTATTTCTAATTTCCTCTGTGATTTCATCTCTGACAACACTGGGGTTTTAGAAGCATTAATTTCATATTTCTGTGAATTTTCCTTCTGCATGTTGGTTTCTAGTTTTTTCCACTGTGGTACAAAAAGATTCCTGGTGTGTTTTCTGTCTTTAAAAAAGTATAAACTGGGCCGGGCGTTGTGGTGCACGCCTTTAATCCCAGCACTCGGGAGGCAGAGGCAGGTGGATCTCTGTGAGTTCCAGGTCAGCCTGGT
>CAJQZJ010000819.1:3430862-3473770 GCA_907164525.1 Lophiomys imhausi
GGGAGGCAGAGGCAGGTGGATCTCTGTGAGTTCCAGGTCAGCCTGGTCTACAAAGTGAGTCCAGGACAGCCAGGACTACACAGAGAGTATATATATATATAAACTCTCCTGGAAGCTTGTGTACACTTGGGAAAAAACGTGTTTCTGGTGTTGGGTTGAGAGCTTTTTTGTATACATCTGTTATGTCTAATTGGCTTATGATGTTTTGTCTTCTATTACCTTATTAATCTATCATTATTGAACTCTCATCATTGAAGTCTTGAGTTATTGTAAAACTAATCTGTCAGTTTTTGTTTCTAGAACTTTCATGCAGATATGAATTGCATGGTTTAAGATTATTTAGGCTACAAGTGTCTGCGGGTTTCTTTCTATATTATGACTGCACTTTTAGGATCCATCCATACTGATCTGAGATACTTTGGCTCATTCACTGCTATGTGGGATTTCTCCTCCTCCTCTCTTCCTTTCCTGTTTTCCCCCTTCTCTTTCCCTTCCCTCCCTGCCATCTTCTTTATCTCCTTCTCTCTCTTTCTTTTCTGAGATAAGTTCTATGTAGCTCATACTGGTCTTAAAATGGTGTCCTCCTGCCTTAGTCTCCCACATGCTGAAATTACAAGCATGTACCACCATGCCCAGATGTGTACCACTGTACATGTGGCTCTGCTCTACTCCTTCTACAGCCTGTAGCCCATCGCAGCATCTCTGTTACTCTTCGGCTGTAGCTCACTGGTGCCATACGCTGTGCAGCTAGCTTATCCTCCGATGCTTAAGAGTCAGATGTGAGTTATCTTCTTTGCTAAAGTATCTGTGAAGATCTTTGACCCATTTTAGTAACCAGGGTGTTTGTTACTGATGGCCTTAGGAGTACTACATGATGGGTATATTTTATGTGACAGTCTTTCATCACAAGCCCAGTCAGTGGCTTGTCCTTTCATTCTCTTGACAGTAGTTTAGTAGACATTAAAGAAAAAAAAAGATCTAGTTTACCAGTATTTTGTTTTTAGTTTTTGTTATTGATATCCAATCTTAGGAAGTCATTGTCAGCCTCCCACACTAAGCTTTCTTTCCTGTTGTGCTCCAGGATTTTTTTTTTTTTTTTTTTTTTTTTTTACAGCTTTGTTTTAGACTTTGGTTTGTGATCCATTTTGAACTTTGAAGATATGTTCAGGTCTAGCTTCACTTGTGTGTGCAGTGGTTATTTCTGCCCCAGTTGGCTGCTTTGTTTCTTGGTCAAAGATCAGTTGATCTTATTTACATACTGCTCTCTTTTGTTGATTGCGGCCTGTCCCTTTGGCAGAGCCACACTCTCTGTTACTGTGCTTCCCAGCAAGATTGAAAGTTCAGGTAGTGTCAGCACTAGAACCTAGTTCTCTTTGAAAATTGTGTTGGCTGTTTTGAGGTCTGTTGCCTCCACATTTGAATTTTGGATCAGGTTGTCAATATTCACAAATCTTGCTGAGCTATCTATTGGGATTGCATTGATTTATAAATCAAATTGTAAAGAGTGCAAGACAATATTGAATCTTCCTACCAACAAAAACAAAATATTGTTTCATGTAGCTACTTTTTCTCTGATGTTTTTCAATAGAGTTTTGTAGATGTCCATTGCAAATGTGTTTTAGGTTTATTCCTTTTTATTTGGCACATTAAGTCCAATGACATTGTGTTTTCCCTTCAAGTGGCCCATGCTCATTGCTGGCGTATTGGAATGTGACTGATTTTTTTTTTTTCCTTTTTTTTTTTTTTTGGTTTTTTCGAGACAGGGTTTCTCTGAATATCTCTGGCTGTCCTGGACTCGCTTTGTAGACCAGGCTGGCCTCGAACTCACAAAGATCCGCCTGCCTCTGCCTCCCAAGTGCTGGGATTAAAGGCATGCGCCACCACCGCCCGGCTTCTGATTTTTTTTTCATCTTGGCCTTGTCTCCTGCAATCTTGCTGAAACTTGGTTGTTCCAGGAACATTTTTGGTCAGTTCTTTCCAATTTTTTACATAGATGATCATGTCGGCCAAAAGAGTTCATGTCTTCCTTCCCAACCTGAATGACTTTGAATTTCCTCCACTTGACTATTGAGTTCGCTGCACTGTCCAGGGTGATGTAAGAAGAATTGGTGAGAGGGTGTCTTTGCCTTGCTCCTGATGTTGGTGGGAAAGCTTTTGAGGTCCTTGCCACTCACCCTTGAGTTTACTCCAGGGGTTTTGTAGATAATCTTTACAATGTTGGACAGTGAAAAGGCACTGTTTAAATTTTTTGCCAAATGCTTTTTCTGTATGTCCTCTTAGGGTCACTGCTGTTAGCTCCTGAATATTTTTTCTTCCTTTCCCCTTCTCTTTTTATTTTATTTTTCCAAAACAGGGTTTCTCTGTGTAGCCCTGGCTATCCTGGAACTCACTCTGTAGACCAGGCTGGCCTTGAACTCACAGAGATCCACCTGCCTCTGCCTCCCAAGTGCTGGGATTAAAGGCATGCGCCACCCTGCCCAGCTCTTCTCTTTTCTCTATTGTCACTTCTATTGCTGCTTTCTGATGTTTCAGCAAAGGAGGAGGGAGAGGAGAGAGAGGAAGAAGGAGATTTGTTTTGTGATGCATGTGTGCATGTGTACTCCTGTTCTTCTGTAACTTTTTCTCTTATACCTTTTCCATTTTTTTTTTCCTCTTCAGATCTATCCAACTTCCTGAGAAGCTTCTGTTTGGTCATCAGTGACTTTAAAAATTAAAGGTCAGAGTCTTCTTCCCTGTCACTCGAAACATAATCCTGCAATGGACCACTTGCGGTCACGTTCCTCCTGGCACATTTCATTTCAGTATATACCATTGTTTCTCATCTCCACTATTCTCTACAAGGAGTTACGTCAATGGCCCCAAGACCTTAGTGGGAATTGGACTTGAATTGTACAGGAAGACCACACAAGGGGCATTCTCCCTTTGTGCTGGCATGACTCCACTTGTGACATTTAATACAGCTTACCTTTTGAACCCTAATACCAAAAGGCTGATCTCTGGTGTTTATGTCGTCTTTGGTATATTTTTCTCTTGGAGCTCTTATCTGCCATTCGCTTTTGTATTCGGTCTGTACTTCCATTTCTTCTTTCTCTTTGTGTCTTTTTAAGTCCTGGTGGGGCCTCATACATGGCATTCAGGCCATTCTTTACAGGCTCTCCACCCAGAAACAATCTGCCAACACACGACTCTGGTTCTTGAAGGTACTGCTACATGAATTCTTGTTTCCTTCTGGCACATGCACTTTTGTGTTCTGCCATCCACACTTTCTTGATGTTGTATTTGGACAATTATCAAGTCCTTTTTGCACATGAAATGGGTGAATGACTTTGCCATTTTGGAATCTGAGGTAGGGAAGCCATCCTATAAGACTGAGGCTTGTAAACAAACTCAACTCAGGACACCATGAATTGATTTTTGAATATGAAATTTTCAAATGATGGACATCCTGGTGTCAGCCTCACTTGAATGTGGTACATAAGACTTTTTTTGTTTTTAATAGAGAACTGGATTCAAAACACCAAAAACATTTTAAATTTATTTATGTGTATGTTTGTGTGTGTGTGTGCAAGTGCAAGAAAGAAGGTCACGGGATGTGTGTGGAGGTCTGAGGACAGCTGTGGGAGGTGGTTCTCTCCTTCTACCATATGGTCTCCATGGGCTGAACACTGGTCATCATTCCTGACAGAAAATACTGACTCTCCAAACCATCTTGCTGGTACAAAATGTCTGGATTCAAGTTACTAATATTTAGTTGAGGGATTTTTTCTTGCCTGCTCAACCCCCTCCCCTCAACTGTATTGGCCTACTGTAAGACCACACCAGGGTATTTATTTGTCTTTGTTCATAAGAGATACTGATCTATAGTTCTCTTTTCTTTGATGTTTTCATCTGTCTGGTTTTGGTATTACTGTGACCATGGCCTTTCAGAATAGATGAAGATGTGTTCTTTCTGTTTCTTCTGGCAGAGACTGGAGAGAATCCCCACATGCTCACCGTTGAGTGTTTGGCAGAACTCTCCCAGCACCCTTCTCTCTGGGCTTACCACTTTGTTTTGCATCACTCTCATTTATTGCTATTTACTATGTATACTGGCTTATTCTAGTATCTTGTTTCTTCTCATAAGTGTGACCTTTGGCACATTGTATTTTTCAAGGAACTGATCTATGTTTGGGTTATCCTGATTAGACTCCACTTGTCCACACTTTGGTGTGATGGTCTAAAAGCTCCCAAGTCCCAATTTCTTTTCCTCCCCCCCTCTTTCCATTTCTCTCTTCACATTTTTCATCTACAGATTTCTCTTTACCTAATCTAATCTTCAATTTCACTGATTTCCTCCTGTCACATCTAATCGAAACTTATTTGTCCCTAGTATTGTACTTTCTCATCTTTTTCTTGCATTTCTGTTTTTAAATAAGATAGATCATTTCAAATTTCTGTTTATTAGTGGGATGTTGGGGTATGCATTGCCAACAGTGTGGCCGTGGAGGTTACAAGGCAACTTTTGGGAGTTGAGACTCTCCTTCCATATATATATTTGAGGCAGGGTCTCTCTTGTTTCTGCCATCCTGCACACTCTAGGCTAGTTGGCCCACAAACCTCCAGGTTGTTCTCCTATCTCCATCCCTCATCTCACTGGGATTACAGATGTGTGCCCACTGTGCCTGGCTTTTGTTGACATGGGTCCTGGTGACTAAATTCATGTCATCAGGCTGCCCCCCAGAGTCATCTCCCCAGCTCGCCGATACTTTCTTGAAATTCTGCTCAATAAGTCCACTTGTCAACTAAGTCATTTCTATTGGCTGTTATTTTGACTCATGTAATATCTCTGTTTGATGGTTCTAACCCGTGTGGGTGTGGTTCTATTGCAAGCTTTCTTTCTTTATAAGGAGTGTATTTGTGTGTTTCCCAATTGTTATGGAATACCTATTTGTATGTAACAGGCCAGTGGAGACTGGGGTAAATGGTGTCTGCTTACAAAGGATGTAACTATCCTGGCGCCTGGTGCTGGGGGTTGGGGGAACTCTTTGCGGAGTTCCTGCTTCAGACAGTGTTGAGAAGGCTCTGCCACTGTTTTGTCCTGTAGATGCAGGCCTTCCTGTGTCCCCTCCCTCTGCTTCTGGTTCCCTGCCTCCCTCTGGTTACCTGATACAGGACTGAGGGAAAGCTAGGGAGATTTGTCATGATCTACATCTAGGCATGCCAAAAGCGACAAGGGGCTTTTCAGCCCTTTAATTTCAACTTCAGTAGACTAGAGGTGGTTGGCTTTTTTTTTTTAAAGATACTCTTGTCACCAGGAGTTCAATACTTAGGCTCTTTTCAACCTCCACACCCGGTATATGTGGCATGCATGGGTGAAGAAGACCAATCAAGGATTGGCATATACATAAAAGTAACATTATATGGACTGAGCAGGTTGTATTTATGTACACACATATATTTACAAATATGTAAAAACAACATGGAATAAAACGAGGCCACAACTTTGAAAGAGAGCAAGGTGGGGCACATGGGAGGGTTTTGAAAGAGGAAAGGTGAGGGAAAAATGATTTAATTGTATTGTAATCTCAAAAACAAACACTTTAAGAAGCCATTGACATTTCTCTGTTAAAACTCCACTACTCTACAAGGTGATCTTGCACAGTGTGGCTGTGACCCTGTGTCCTGGTGCGGCCCACGGTCTCTCAGGCGTGAGCCCCACAGTCCTGGCCCCTCACCCTCACTGGACCTTCTTTCAGGTAGTTACACTGTCCCTCTCCCTCTGGGGAGCCCCCCCCCCCCCCCCCCCGTGTATTCATGTTAAAATGCAGTGGGGAGAACACCCTCTTCCTTGTCTGACAGGCTAGAAAGTCTTCTTCCCGGTCAGCGGCTGGATGTCCAGTCTCCAAGTTCCTGTGGATATTAAAGGGAAGTTAAATAAGGACCCTCCTGAAGCCTGGAGGGGTCTTCCCTGTTCCCCAACTCCAGCTCTGGACTAACATCTCCTCAATGAAACCCCTACCCCGGGTTCTAGTTCTCCAGGACAGCGGCTATCATGTGCAACAGCCCTGCTCAAACTAGGCTGGTTCTTTGCTGTGTCACCGTGGCCGCCCAGCTCCACACTGCTTCTGCATATGCTGTAGAGTTTAGAATCTTAAAGCCATTTTTCCTCTTCCAGGAAGAAAGCTTTCCCACTCCTGTCCGTGGATAAGCGGGACTGGGCTGGAAGCATGTGGCAGGTCCTCAGAGGCTGGAGGAGAGGATGTCTGAGGCCGCGAGCAGCCCTGGGACGGGCTGTGCAGGGCCAGCCATGGCCCCCCTGCCGCCGTCCTGTTGCTAGTGCGGCCCCTGATGAGTACAGCTTCGTGGTGGTGGGCGCAGGCTCTGCGGGCTGTGTGCTGGCCAGTCGGCTCAGTGAGGACCCGAGTAATGAGGTGCTGCTGCTGGAGGCGGGGCCCAAGGACTTGTTGATGGGGAGCAAGCGGCTCCAGTGGAAGATCCACATGCCTGCTGCCCTGGTGGCCAACCTGTGTGATGACAAGTACAACTGGCACTACCACACTCAGCCGCAGCCCGGCCTGGATGGCCGCATACTGTACTGGCCGCGAGGCCGGGTCTGGGGGGGGCTCCTCATCCCTCAATGCCATGGTCTATGTCCGCGGACACGCCGAGGACTATAACCGCTGGCACCGTGAAGGTGCTGAGGGTTGGGACTACGCACACTGTCTGCCCTACTTCCGCAAAGCGCAGAGACACGAGCTGGGTCCCAGCAGGTACCGGGGTGGTGACGGCCCGCTGCACGTGTCTCGGGGCAAGACCAGCCACCCCCTTCACCAGGCCTTTCTTCAGGCAGCGCACCAGGCTGGCTACCCCTTCACTGAAGATATGAATGGCTTCCAACAGGAGGGCTTCGGCTGGATGGACAGGACCATCTATCAAGGTACCGGTTTTAAATTATTCCCCCTCTAATTATAGTCATGCCTCCCGACCCCATCATGGTCAGTGAGTGCCAAAATAAAGCTGGTGACAGGTGGGAGGGAGACACTATCCTCTGCTAAGGTTCACAAGACACAGCCCAAATATGTAGTACTGCAGAGTCCCCAGGGGCCTGCCCAGCCTGGATAGGGCAGCCAGGCCCTATAACCACAGATCTAGGAAGCTGAGAGAGGTAGGGATTTCAGTCCTGTGGTGCCTAGGCCAGGGAGAACCCAGGGGCCTGGCTGGGGGTGGGAGAGGTCCCAGAAGAGTGGCTCTGTGTAATGAATGACTCATGGTGTTTTAATGACTTGCAGATGAGCAAGTCGAGGCAGAAAGAGACCTCTTTGTAGTTGGGTACAAGGAGACACAGAGCAGGTAGTCCAGGGCCTTGCTCACAGCAGGACAGAGCAAGCCATGGGGCTCTCAGTAGCCTGGACTGCAGGGTAGGCTGTCCGGGTCACCTTGAAGGCAGGCCTTTTGTTGTCAAGAGCTGGATAGATTTGCTTTCTTCAGAAAGCTGCTTCTGCCCAGGTGAGGGGAAGGGCAGGAGGCCACAACGAATCCTGTCTCATCTCCTGCCCCATCCTGCAGGAAAGCGCTGGAGCACAGCCTCTGCCTACTTGCATCCGGCACTGAGCCGCCCTAACCTCAGGGCCGAGACCCAGACCCTCGTGAGCAGAGTGCTATTTGAGGGCACACGTGCCGTGGGCGTGGAGTACTTGAAGAACGGCCAGAGACACAAGGTGAGTTGATTCCTGTGGCAGGCGTGGGGACTTAGAGGGCAGGCAGGCAGGAAGAGGCAGTGGCCTGGCGGCCAGGTTCTTGCTCCTGTCTCTGTGATGAGCTTAAGAGTTGATAGCAGTGGCAGGGTTGTCCTTGGGGTCTCACAGGCCATGGAGGTCAGAAGCCCCCAACTCCGGCCAACCTGCAGACTCCATGGTACCATAGTGCCTCCATAAGCCTCTGCCTGCCACATCTGCTCCACAACAGTCCCCTAGAACCTTCTACATGGTTTCAGGGTCTGGCCTTTCAGGAAACCATTAGACTGATCCTAGAAGTTTTAAAACCCATGAATGTCACCCTATTATGTATACCTGATGCCTTTCTTCACTCAGCAATTGGTCAGAGATGACTTTGCCCCACCCTCCCTCCCAGGACATCTGGCTATTTGTGTGCCTGCTTCAAGTCACTCTGGTGTGTGCTATCATCTCACTGGAGCTCTACCACGCCTGCTTTTAAGGCTCCTGTTGCAGCTATTAATGAGAGGCACACATGGTGAGTGTGCGTGCAGATTCTCCACAGTGCTGTGATTTCCCAAGGCCACACGTTCTTGTGGGAATGGCTGGAACCGGGTGCCTCTCCATGAGGTAGCAGGGACAGCTGTCTTTTCGAGAAGGGTGACTGGTGGTCCCCTGCCTCTTCCAGACTTATGTCAGCAAGGAGGTGATCCTGAGCGGGGGTGCCATCAACTCTCCACAGCTGCTCATGCTCTCTGGTATTGGGAATGCGGATGACCTCAAAAAACTGGGCATCCCCGTGGTGTGCCATCTGCCTGGTGAGCCCCCTCTCCGACTGCTGCCCAGAGGGTAGCTCTGTAGAACCCGGCAGCTCATTGCTTGGAATGGTGAGGTGGCACTTCCTCAAAGTGTCATATCCTTCTTCTGTTAATCTGAGGGCCTCTGAGCTTCACCTGTTCCTACACCATGGGTCTTTCTGCTGTTTCCCTTCACCCTCCCTCGGTCAGCCTCTATAGACTTTTGGAGAGCATCCTGTATCAGGAGTGGGGTCGAGATCACCACCAGGACAAGTCTGTGGTTCAAGAGATTTATCTCCAAGATTTACCAGCTTCTCTAAGGGTAAAGGAGGCCAGTTCAGGGCTCGAGAGTCACTGTCCATGTGAAGACCCAAGCTTCATCTTGTAAACTGTCTGTGATGTCTTCGAGGGCTTAGCTGTCTTGTTTCTTTCCTCATCCTCTACATACAAGGGGCTGGCCTTTCACAGGGAGTTTTCCTTGAGAGGCCTATGGTAGTGGTCTGAGCCTTGACTGCCGAGTGTCCCCCTGAGCTTGAATGACCTTAAGTAGAGTAGTGTCTGCACAGCATGCTGGAATTGCTACTTCCTTCAGCAGATGGGGGGGGGGGGAGACAACGGGGCTGACAACTGTCAATCTGGCCAACAAACACAGTGACACTTAGCAAGTAGAACCTGTTGTAATTGTGGCCCTGTCTTTGGAGGGTGCTGCTGAAGAGAGATGGTCAAGGGCACTTGAGTGGCTGCTGTAGAGGGAGTGACAGAGCAGGTGGCTTTAGCAGCATTTGAGAAAGGGCCAGACTTCTCTGAGAGAGTGGAAGTAGTGTGTCAGGGAAACAACTTCTAAACTGGGGCCAGGGCAGGCAGGAACTGGCTTAAAAGAGAAGTAGACCAGAGAGACGTTTGCAAAGCCAGGGATTTGCCCCTGTGTTAGCCATTGTTCCTAACCACTCCTTCCTGGGTCAGGAGTTGGCCAGAACCTGCAAGACCACCTGGAAATCTACATTCAGCAGGCTTGCACACACCCCATCACACTCCACTCGTCTCAGAAGCCCCTGAGGAAGCTCTGCATCGGTCTGGAGTGGCTTTGGAGGTTCACAGGTGGGTGAACTTGGTGGCATGCCCAGGTGGGCCTGCCTCCTGGTGAACTCAGCAGCTACAGTCTGTGGGCATCATAGCTTTCTTCCTGAAGATCAGAGGCCTCAGACTGCTAGTTATAAAGCTGGATGACAATCATCCGAGTCCATGTTCCTGTCTGCGAGGTGAGGACACAAGGGTCCTGTCTGGCAGGCCTCTGTGAGGGGACCAGAGGCACTAGCACCTGTTGAGGGACTGAGCACAGGACCTTGCTCAAGGTGACGCCTACACAGCAGGATGTGGGAAGGGCTCATAAAGCCCCTCACGTAGCATATAGCTGTTGTTTAAAGTTGTAATGTTGGGTATGGCCATCTGGAGAAAGAAGAAAGTTATGAGCAAACCTTGATCCCAAGCCCCAAGCCCAGGAAGACAGACAGGGGAAGAAAAGGATGCTGGGAACAGCTGGCTCACCTGCCATACCCTGACTGTCTCTTCTGCCTTGTCCTCATGTGACCTTCAGGGGATGGAGCCACATCCCACCTTGAGACAGGAGGTTTCATCCGCAGCCGACCTGGGGTCCCCCATCCGGACATCCAGTTCCATTTCCTGCCATCACAAGTGATTGACCACGGGCGGAAACCCACCCAGGAGGAAGCCTACCAGGTATGCTGATAGCCAAGGTCAGAGAGCCTGCCTTCCTGCTTCTGCATTGGAATAGATTTCATTTTTGGTCCTACTGTGTAGACCTTCATTTGGTACTCTGCCCCCAGAGGCTTCTGTCTGACTGGAAGAGGAAAGGGGACCTAAACCTTACCCCAGTACAGAGCCCAGGAGTCAGTCTGCAGGAGATGTAGACAGCAGGCAAGACCACCTCAGCCCCAGGATCATCCCATGAAAGCTTCAGACAAAGGCATAAAAGCCAGACAGGGGATGGAGTGGCTGGAAGAGGGTCAGATACTAAACAATGTGTGCTGTACACTGACTGCTAAGTCCCCACCCACAGGGAACCTGGGGTGCCTCTAAGTTTCTCAGTCGTAGTTAATGGAGATTACTTTGAACTGTTTCTTCTGGACCCTTCTAGGTACATGTGGGAACCATGAGGGGCACAAGTGTGGGCTGGATCAAACTGAGCAGTGCCAACCCTCAGGACCACCCTGTGATTCATCCCAACTACCTATCCACAGGTAACTCAGAAGCTGCATCTGTATCCCTTGGGCCTGGCATAGAATTGAGGAATTTTTATAGGGTTCCTGTTTGTCCCTAATCCTTAATCTGGATCTTATTTCCTAACCCTGGGATTGCCCTCAGCTCGTGGTCACACAAGGTAGCCTGGGACCTCCTTCACTTTGCACAGCAGGACAGAGGTACCGCTTTCACATCCATCTGCAGAGGTGCAGGCACCAGGCCCGTGCCCACTACTTGCCTGGCCTTTCCTACTCTTACTTTCAGCATTCAGAGCATGCCGAGTTCCCAGGCCCCACCTACAGCATAGATACTCACCCCTCATGAGAAAGGTTTTACCCACCATGGCATGGAGGCTTGACAGCCACACAGTAGCAGAGGTAGATTGTATATCTTTACCCCAGTTCACAGAGACGCCGGTCCTCAGAAACAAACCTGGACCTCTTGGCCAGTAACTGCCTTTGGCAGGTGACAAGCCCTTGCAGTTTGCTTCTCCATGACCCCCACCCATCTTTGTCCCCTGGTTCTACTTGGCCAGCAGGGTAAGAGAAGGGGGCTTCATTTATCTCTCCCCCCACAGAAACCGATATCGAGGACTTCCGGAAATGTGTGAGGCTGACCAGAGAAATCTTTGCACAAGAAGCTTTGGACCCCTTCCGGGGCAAAGAGCTGCAACCCGGAAGCCACGTCCAGTCAGACAAAGAAATAGATGCCTTTGTGCGGGCAAAAGCAGACAGCGCTTACCACCCCTCCTGCACCTGTAAGATGGGCCGGCCCTCGGACCCCACTGCCGTGGTCGACCTGCAAACCAGGGTCCTCGGGGTAGAAAACCTCAGAGTCATTGATGCTTCCATCATGCCCAGTGTGGTCAGTGGCAACCTGAATGCTCCCACAATAATGATTGCAGAGAAAGCGGCTGACATTATTAAGGGGTACCCTGCACTCTGGGACAAGGACGTTCCCGTCTACAAGCCCCAGACTCTGGCAACCCAGCGTTAAGGCAGCTGCTGTCTGAGGTTGACAGAGGAGCTTATGTCAAGTCAAGAGATCCAACTAGTGCTGCCCTGCCCCGGATATCTCCTGAAACTGTGTCGACTCTCGGGACCCAGATACCCCTGCTTCATTGTATCTGAGGAAATGAGGCCATGGTAGCCAGAGGCAAGTCCCTTTTCTGAGTGTTTCTTTGAGGGCCCTCTGAAAAAGGCTATAGCAAGCAAGCTGGGGTCCTCCTCCTGACCTCCTGGTGTCAACAGGTTAACTGTTGCCATGATTTTGGCCCTCATGTCCTCCAGCCATCTCCAGCCCAGTGGTCTGCTGTCAGGAGTGCAGTGATCCTCTGCCCGGTCTCCCACCTAAGGCCATTTCTGCAAAGGCCTTGGTTGAACTGGACTGGGCTCTCCAAAGAAGCTTTAGAGGAGGCCAGGAGCCGGGCAGAAGCTCAGCCAGGGCTGGTACCGGAGCTTATGTCCCTGATTAGAGTTTGGAAAGGCAGCCAGCGGGAGGGTACCTTCCCTCTGCCTTCACTTCTCCCTACCCTGCTTGGAATCTGAAGAGTGAGGCTCAGGTGACCGCACGACTCATGCCCACTTCTCTGGTTCTGGTTCTTACAAAACCATCCGGATGAGAGGCTTGCAGGACATTTGTTTAAGAAAAGGCCATTTTGACCTTGCTGCCAAAGATTTCATTGCTTAACCCTTACAACAAAAATGCAGGAATAAAGAGCCAGTCCCACATACCAGGTCAATACTTCATGCCAAGGACATGAGCCTAAGAGGATCTCTCACAGTGGCCGGGAAGTAGCCCAGGCATCAGGGCGACTGGACAGACAGGGCTGGCTACTTCTTATTCTTTAGTCAATGGGGACAGACAGCATGGCACCGAGGCTGATGGGGGTCAACAAAGGACAATGGAGTGAAAAATAAATCAACCAGTACTTGAGTCTCTGCTTGAGGAGCAGATGCCAGCAGCATTTACAGGAACTCCTTGATCTGTAGCTTCCTCATCATTTCGATGAACTCCGGTAACTTATTTCTGAACCAAGATGCCTCTTCCCGATTAGTCTTACAAGAGAATGAAGACCAGATGTATTTTGGATTAGTTTTTTCTGAAGATGTCCAAAGCTATAATCTGTAGTGGGGCAGAAAAGGATCACTGTAGAGAAACCTGTGTTGCTGGGCCAAGAATGAAGGGGGAATATTATCAGGATTCCAGGCTCCACTAAGGATTGACTGGGAGTGGTGTGAGCTGCCTTCTGGATGCCTAAGTCCAGATAGCTGCATCTGAGAAAGACCCTTCAAAAGGTTTAAAAAAAAAAAAAGTACAAACCATCACATTTACTTTGAAAACCAGGCTTCTCTTGTTTCAACTTACCTGCATCTTGTCTTTTTTATTTTTATTTTTCCTGTTCCAAAAGGTCAACAAAGAAATAACTAGGTCTGCCGAGACATTCTCACAGAGCAGGTGTCACACAGCAGGCACTGGTAGCATGTTTAGCAGTCCAGGCACCACCCCTGGGAGGGCCATGTTCTGCTCTCACAAATAGCAGTGTTTTAGGATAAACTCCGGCATGCTTCTCGTCACATTCTCACTTTGGTATACCCAGGCCAGGCCACATGTTGACATGACTTAGCCACAAAAAGGAAATGAGTTTCTGGAGACAAGAAGTGAATGTTACATGCCCAGAACTCACAGATGGTATTCAAACTCAGGACAGAGCACGTGATTTGGAGGGTCCCTCCCTGAAGCCCCGGTGGCTGCTCCTGTTTGCAGCCCAAGCAGAACAGACAGACATGCAGGAGAGTTCCTGCAGTGCTGAAGGCAAATGCCAGAGCCTTCTGGAAGTCTCAGTGCCACGAGGAAGCCAGAGTAGTAGAATGATGCAAGGCTGCTTCAGTTATAAAGTTATAAAGCGGGGCTCACACAGGCCCTATCAGACTGACACCCATGGGACGGACTTTGTTAGTTAAATAGGCTCATTGGCAAGGAACCTGTGAAAACTAAAACATGGAAGGCAACATGTTGCCAAAACTGGTGCATACACACCTAGCAAGCATATGTCCCAGGGCTGACCATCAGAAAGAAAAAGCTGCACATGCACCCAGAGCTGTGGGAAGCCCTGCTATGTTTATAAAACTTGGGCCAAGGGTCTTCCTGACAAGGTAACAGACAGATCATGGAAGGGAGACAGGAACAACTTGCCAGGAGAAACAGAAACTGACACAGACCTAGGAGGCAGGAGCACTGTAACATACGAACCCTTCTGCCTCCAGTGTTAGCTGCAGGGCAATTTCCATAAATTCAAATCCATTCTTCTCACCCACCACACCACATCCCTCAGGCCCCAAGATTTTTCATATTTCCACTTATAAACTATCACAATATCAAATCTAATGCAAAGATTTTATCTTCAAAATTAGGGTGTGAAAGAACATGACTTAGCCCTAGGCCCTAGCTGGTGGCCTGGGTGGCCCCTGCTGGCCGGGCTGCCATGTTGGCTGTACAGTCTTTAACCACCCTCCTCACCCTTCTTATCAGAGAACTGAGATTCTCCCTGTTTACCACTGCTCTCCCAGTTCCCAGAAAGCAGGACGTGGATATTTGTGTATGGGAGGTGTCCCCATGATGTGGTACCCTGTTTTCATAAGTAAACTTAATACTCCACCCCCAAAATACAGGCAGAGATAATAAAGATTTTAGATGGTAAAAAGCATGCAGCATGAAATAAAGCTGGTATGGTTTAAGAGCTGGGCCAGTGTGGGATCTGTAGTACACTCCCCTGTAAGTCTCAAGTGGCTAGGGCTACCCCCCCCCCCCGAAGCACACCCCTCTAGATCTACAGAGAAGGGTCTACATACCTAACAGACATTCCAAATGAGGTTCCTGCTGTTGGTAGGCAGGTCATAGTGATTTCCACACTTCCCGATGTCGTTGCAAACATGAGCTTAAATGAAGTATTCCAAAGAACTCAAAATCATTTAGGGGGTGGCATAGGGGTAGGGAAACCAAAAAGCAGAAGTTTTTAGGTCTTAAAACTTCCTTAAACAGGGGGAAAAAGCATGCTCTACAACTTCACATTTTTCTCACAAAGAAATTTAATATGAGATGAGAGGTTGAACCAGGCTGAAAGCAGACATACTGGGAGTGGTGTGGCCTGAGAAGACAGGCAGCGTTGACCGACTGACGTTGGGAAAGCTACTGACCCACGGTCCAGAGCACATGGTCAGTGTGATCTGCTGATAAGTCACACAGACACCCAGCAAGACTGAGTCCAAGGGAAATGCTGATGGTGGTTTAGCCCTTTAGGAGAACAGCACGCTGCAACTGGTGTGAAGTTACTATTGGCCTCGGGGGATTCCGAGGGCAGAAAAAGCTGCCTGAAGCTCTCCCAGCAGAGCCAGCTGTGTGAGGAGAGCTCCCCTTACAATGAAGTTATTACACAGTTTATTCTGAAGAACATTTTGCATTTTAATAATAATAAAAAAGAGCTTTATGTCAGGAAATAGTCGTTTACAAACCTTGAAGTATTTTTGCCTGCATCTGGAGTTAACGTCTTAGGAAGAGGTCTGTGAGGTCTTCATAACAAAATTTATTTACAAGAAAAAAAAAAACCAACTTGTTTCCACAGGTTGTCTGTGTACTAGTTAAAATTTTTGAACCCAAATTGCTACCTAGGTTTTTGATTGCAGAGAATCCTTAGCAAAGTAAGGGGATGATGTCAGATGACTGTTGACGGAAAGGAAACCTTGACCGTTCTACAGATCCAGCGCTAACTGTCACCAGGTGTACAGTCAGAGTGCATGTGTTCTCGTGAAAACTTTAGCCCTCGCTCAGTTGCGTATAACAGCTCTCAACAAGAACACACTGCCCAGCAGCTGTGAAAGGCAACAGGACTCTGTACAGACCCCAACATTAGGTCATAGCCACAGCTGCTCCCCTCCTCCCCATGCCAGTACCTCATTTCTTAAGCATCCATGGGGGTGTGAGCAGATGTGCGTCGTTCGCCCGTGCGCTTGCATCGTGTTTGGGCGGCTGAAGCCAGACCAGTGGATGCCACTGGGCCGAGTAGCCAGCTGGACCTGCTATATAACTAACTGGCCAGAGAATTATTAAAGGAAAGCAAACCAAAGACAGGGGCCACCCATGTGGAGAAGAGATACAATATAAAAATCATAGAACCCAAGGAAAAGACTGCAAATAGTCAACTTATTCTCTTATGTAAAGATAGGTTTATGGTGAGTCAAAATACTTTAGAAAAATTTCTCAAGTGTCAAGTTCTTTTGAACTCAAAAGTTTATCCCCAAAAGATTCTCTTACTGAATATGTGAGAATTGGCTCTAATTCTCCTAATTCTGTTTAGCCCAAGTAAAAATACTAATAATTTCTAGATTTTGGTGGGAAACTACAATGGTTAGGACCCATGGATATTGCTGCAGTTCAAATACGGTACGATAATTACAAAATATAGACCATCTCTTTACAAATACAAATTTTGTATATTACAAGTCATGTACAGTAAATCTATAATTTTTAAACAAACTAACGTATCTAAGTTTTACCTGGTTTGCAAGTGCGGCCCTCTTCCAGTTCACAGTTGCCCTTAGTGTGGCAGAGCTGACCATTTGAGTGATGCTCTCATGTAAACTGGCATCGTGTAACAAAACTGTCCGGCCCCACTCCCCGTGTTGCGATCGCTTAGTGGCTGGGTTCTGATGTGTACCATTCAGAACAGCTGCACGCGAACCAGGAAACAGTGTGTTGGGGTGGGCGGGGGCTCTGAAATGGATGCGCTGGGCCCAGTGAGTATCTGATATGCTAGACGGATGGCTGAGGTAATGACACAGGTGTGCTGATTGTCACCACCTTTAACCTCTCTTGTGTCTTCAGGCAGGAGGGTATGGGGCTTGTGCCCTGGGTGTGAGACCTGGACTCCTGGGCCGCTCTTCTGGCCTCTGTTCAGGCCGGGCTGCCCTCCCCACCCATCCTCTCAAGGGGCCAGACATACCGTCTTCCGAGGCTGGGCCTATGTGAGTGGCATGCCACATGCTTGGCCACTCCGAACCTGCTCCTAAAAGGTTTATGGCTTCCTTGAGGCATGATTTCACTTGTACAAAAGTCTAATTGAGCATTTTTTTCCTCCCGACTAGTGCCTAACCATTCCTACCTATGAGGCACTTTATCCCTGGCCCTCCGGTGCCCGTCTCAGGCTGGAGCCAGCCTGCCCTCGCTGGGCTACAACGTGGTAATGCATATCATTTCATCTGCCAGGTCCTCCTCCTCTCGGCCAGGGTCTGGCTCCTCATCACTGTAGCCAGGACCGAAGTCCTGGAGTTCATAGTCCTGGCCGTGTGGGATGGGGCCCATGTCCCCGTTGGCCCGGGAACACACGCTGCCATTGAGCAGAGTGCTGGCCGCGCTCTCCATCTCGTCTATAGTTAGGTCACAGGCGTCTGCAATTTCATGTTTCGTGGCTGATACAAATTTTGGGTCCCTCGCGTAGCGTCCCAAGCCTTCAGATATCAGGACCTGTACAGGAAAGAGGATCGATGGCATGAATACAAAGGCCCACTCCAGCTCTCACTGCACAGCATGCTTTAGGGACCCCATCGGCCGTGGCTGCTAGACTTTATACATGACGCTAACTCAGCTCCGTCAGCGACAAAGAGCTGAAAAGCTCCACACGGCTGAGCAAGAGTGAAAAACCCCTGGGGAAATGTAGCCCAGGCCGGTAAGATGACGGGACTCTTCAAGGGGGCTTGGCAGTGCCAGCTAGTTTTCACTCAGGTGTTTAATGCCACACGTGCTGCCAGGAGACCACCCTGAGGTGGCGTGGCTGCAGAGCCCATCATGACACCACCGCTACCTTCCCCCCACCACCACCACGTGAGGGCGGTTCTCCTGTTTCTGTTGCTGCCTTGAGACTTGTGCAGAGCTCCAAAGCCACCCATACTCACTGCCTCTACCAGGCTGTCAGCACTCCTTTGCTTGTCACTGGTTTTGTTCCGGAAGCTGCTGGGGACCGTCAGGCTGGCTGGTATGAAAGTCCTATAAGAGATGGTGGGCTCATCTGTGTACCAAGAACTGCGGTGTAGGGATGGTAGGCTGCCATTGACCTGGTCCAGAGACTCCGAGCGGTCCACCTGGATCAAGGGGGTGTAGCACGGGGTCCAGTCCCGGTACGGAGGGGTTGCTGGAGGGGTGGCCCATGACCGGGTAGAGTGGCTCGGTGAGTACTTCTGGGCTTTACTGGAATCGAGGCCTGCGACGGCCATGATCTGAGGAGGGAAGCAGAGAGAAGGAAGTCTCAGAGGTCTGAGTCTTGGCCCCAGTCTGTCATGTGGCTGCTGTGCAGGGCTGCCTCTCAGAAAACTGGGAAAAGATGCAAGTGTAGCAGAGAAAGCTCAGTGAGCTGGCCGGGGAACTGGGGCCTCCTAGCAGTGAGTTTCCTTTTCCTTTTCAAAGCCATAAGGCATTCTCCATGACTGAGCTGTCAGTAACTTATGTAGTTGCTTCAGGATGAGGAAGAATTGGGAAGAAGAATAAGCTGTGGAGTGTGAACACACTACCCAGGTCTCTCTGGGCTTCGGTATTGAAATCCATGGACTCTGGCTCATGCAGGACAACAACCATTCCTCTCTTCTCTAGTGCCTCTCGTCCTTCAATGAGTGTTCTGTCTGCCTTGAAATGTTGGGCACAGCAACCTTGATCCTCACACGTCCTCCATGGGAGAGCTACCTTGAGATGTCTGCTAATCCCTGTTTGCATTGACAATGTAGTTATAGCCAAGGGATCCAGGACAACCCAGGCCAGTGGTTGAGAGAAGACTTGGTCTTGCACCTGGTGGATCGCAGGCCCCTTAGAGACCTACTTGACTGTCTGAGTTACAGCATCTGGTGATCTGGGTGTTTAAAAGGTTCATCTTCCTTCCATGATGATACAGGAAAATGGGCTCAGTGGTTAAGAGCACTGATTTATCTTCCAGAGGACCCAGGTTCAACTCCCAGAACCCACATGGTAGTTTATAACCATCTGTAACTCCAGTTCTGAAGATCTGATGCCTTCTAAGCCCCAAAGGCACTAGACATGCATGTGCAGGCAAAACCCTCATACATGTAAAATGAAAAATAACTCCAAAACATTTTCTAAGTGCTTGCAGAGGTAACTAGGAAATCTGCAATGGCCACTGAGTACTATTGAGTTCAGAGCTTGGGGTCAAAACCTCATAGAGATCTAGGTCTGCTAGTTGGCTGTTGGATGCAGGTTTCTAGTATATCCATTGATTGATTAACCCACACAGCATCTCTGATGAGATAGTTCAAGAAATACACATACACACACACACAAAGCATGTGTATATCCATATATATATATGGATATATATATATCCATATATATATATATATCCATATATATATATAGTGATATTTATTTGGGGCTAAATCTAAGTTCAGAAGTCCAGGTCAAGTCCACCTCCTCCAGGGAGCTCCCAATCCTTTCCCAATTATATAATGCATGTATGCATATAGACATACATCTATCCTTAAGCCCCTGGTGAATGGGCTCTGGCTCAGTTGCCTTTCTTGTGGGCTGGTAGCCCTCTTAGCCCACAGAGCAAGGTCACCAACTCTTATGACCAGAAGGCCCACGCACAAGAAGCTGCACAAATGGCTTAATGGAGGAGCCACCTCTCTGAGGATATAATTAGTAGCATCAGCCATTATTGAGGAATCTTACAAGTGGCCGCTGCATTGCCTTAATTCAGACTGGACCAGCCCCCTGTGTTCTATGATAGGAAGCACATGATCCAAGGATGCCCGGTCCACCCTTTGCTGCGGAACTCCAGCAGAATGGGCCCTGGGGGATCTACCAGGCAGGGCTGCTCCAAGAACAATCAAATTGGAAGGCGCAGGCTCTGTGCTTCCTCCGTGTGTATCCCAGGAGGGGCCCTGGCAAGGGTGAGGCCAGAGTGGCTCACCTGCTGCTGCATCAGGTGCAGGGGCAGGGCAGCACGGTGAGGCAGGGCAGGTGATGGAAGGACATCATCTTGACTGCTTTGCCTGCGCAGACACTCAAAGTTGAAGGAGGACCTCCGATGGGCTGAGAAGTGAAAACACATAACGTGTGGTGATTTAAGGCCTGTCTGGACAATGTGTCTCAAGAGTCAGGACCATTTCCTGAGGCGCTCAGCAAGGAGCCCAGGAAGCAGCAGGCCTCCTGTCTCATCCAAGGGAAAAGATTACATAATTCCCCAGCTAGGGATGGGAGGACTAAAGGGAGCAACCCAGCGGTGGGATGTTTCTATAAGGTAGCAATGAATCACTTTTCAAATGTGTGCCTGTTCTCAGACAGCCCGGGGGAATCTGGGCTGAGTCACAAGCCCTGGGATATACTGCAGAGATCCATTCTGGAATCTCAGACATTCCACACTATCCTATCCCTGCCCTCCAAAAACTCTGCATCTTTCTGCGGTCCCCTACCATACTTAAGCCTCTGTTTTAAAATGAGAGATTCTGCCCATTAGCTTAATCAAGCCAAATAATCAAGTTCTTTGCTTGGAAACCCCTCCCCTGGCCTAGATGGAGTGCGTCTAAGAACTCACCACATCCTGACAGTAGTTGCAGACAGAGACTCACTGATGATCCACAGTTTTCAGATTGATAGGACATCGGGCTTAGAGTTTAGGGTCCTAGAAGCCCTTCCACCCTGGTGTGGACTTCAGGGATCCCCATCTGTACTTTGCATTAATCCAACTGCACTTTCTGAGCTAGCAGGCTTTCCTAGCCCAGGAAAATTCCATCCACATGACCTCATTTCCTGTACGGGAGATCCCCAGGGACTGGCCCAAAGAGGCCTTCCAGACATCTTGGACTTCACAAAAAGCTCTACAAACAGATCTGCAATGACGAGCAGGCCAAGCCCTTAGACAGCATTGGCCAGTGGAGACGAACCAGAGTCGGTACCGTGCTCAGGACCAGTGCCCACTGAGGGGCATGCTGGGGCCTCCCAGATGAGTGGTAATTTCTTATAAAGAGTCCTTGCCTGCTAACCAGTGTGACCACAGAAAATGGGCTTCTCGGTCAGCACAACCTCTAGACCCCAAGACCTGGACAGGCCAGCCATTCAGAACCGGAAGAGAGACAACCCCTCCCACACATCCAGGATCTGCCTCTAAAATAAGCCCCAGGGCCCCTCATCCAGTGAGCTCTGTGCTGTAGTCTCTGGAAGACATAGCTCTTTCGTCTACCCTTACTCACTCCCACTGGCTAAGAATAAAAGCCAGGGTAGCAAGCTGTTCTCCCTGCCCCAGGTCTTCAAATGGACAGCAGAGCCAATGCCCTTCCAGAGGAAGAAGATAGCTGGCCCTGCCTACCCAGGCTGTCCTCTGCTATGGGGCTAGGCTGGTCCTGAGAACAGGACACTCAAGTGTCCCCTAGGCTGTATGGGCGGGGAAATAAGTAAAGACAAAGAACAGAAGAAGGTAGCAAGACCTCTGCCAGGCCTCACACCTGTTTCAGTTGGCATCTACCGGGGAAGGGAAGGTTTCCTTTAGCAGTGTGTGTTGGGGCTAATTAAGTATTAAGTACTCAAGTGGATCTGACTACACTCCCAGCAGGCTGTGACAGCTGGAGTGGGACGTGGCCAACCATGTTCTTTCTTTCTTGTGTGTACAGTCAGCTTCAGGAGCTCCCGCATTTCTGCTGTTTTTGGTTGCTAAGCAGAATCCTCAATTAAGCCTCATTCCTCAGAAACACCAAAAAAAAAAAAAAATGGATACTCTTAGCCACCATAAAACACCCACACTTGGCAGAATCCAGCTACTCTTCTAGGGGTTGGAAGAGACCACAGTTACAGGAGAAAGAAGAGCCACCACTTTTCTCTGGACCAAAAGGGGCATGCTCCTTTAGGAGGTCAACCAAGGTTCCATACTGCCCTTTGAGCAGAGGACAGGGGCAGATCTAAAGGAATGCCCAAGTAAGGGAAGGAAGGGAGAGGAGAGGTGGGCCCATCAGAGGCAGGGGTTCTTAACCCAGTCCTGAGCCAGTAAGTTCTGCATCAAATTCATCCTTCCCTCAGAGGCTCAGTTTCCCCACTATGGAGTGGGAGAGCTGGGATGACTATATGTCTCAGGATGGACACAAGCTCAAAGGCAATGCACTGAACACAAAATGCTTCTTCTTGGATTACTGAGTGTGAAGGTTTCAGGCCACGCTCTGCCTCTCTGTTTTTTGAAAGAACTAGTCATGGGAGTATGGACGACTGACAGGAAAGCTCAGTCTCCTAGGGTACTGGCTGGTCTGAAGAGTTAACTGCATCTCCCTGGTAGCACAGATTCAACATTTATCCTGGGGGTAGTAAGGGGCAAGCATGGTGCCCTCTGGGAGGCTTCACCCAAAACAAGAAAGCTGGCCTTACATGGTGGGGTGGGAGGTAGAAGGCGTCTCCTCGGAGATCTCCGTGAATCATAGTCAATGGACGAGTCGTCATCTTCTAAGAAACCTTGGGGGTGATGGTAGCCTCGGGGCCTCTCAAAGTCCATGGAGCTGCCTGGGTACCTGTTGTAATAGCTGTAGTTTTGCCTAGCAGTTGGCAAGAGAAAAAATGAGAAGGTACATATGAGGTTGTGGGCAGCAAGCCCTGTCCTACTCCCTTTGCACTCAGTCGGTCATGGCAGTCAGTCCCACGAGTGGGGGAAGCTTCATGGTGGACAACAAGGATCATCTCAGAAAATTGGGGCTGCAGGCTTGTGATAACCCATGCAATAGTTTTTTTCATGCCCAGGCAGCCACAGACTCAAAGCAGGTGGAAATCACACAAACCTTGTCAGCCTGGCTACCCTCTATTCATCTCCTGGAGACCATTGTCCCAAAGACCTGCCCTCTCTAGGTACCTGGCAGGACATGGAGCTTAGAGAATGGCATCAGTATGCAGGCTTGGGACAATGTGAAAAAACGGGAGAGCATGGTGGGTTCCATGGTTGGGTTCTGTTTGAGGGGCCATGTTTCAATTCTAAGAAAGAAAACGAAAAGGCTTGTTGTTGCCGTTAAAGTAGACTGAGGGCAGCAGGGATAGCTAAGGAGCGGGGATGAAGAAGCCCCAGAAGTGGGACGCACAGGTCCATTCAGCTCCAAACTAGTGAATGTGGAAGTTGAGCATTGGAGGGAAGTGGTGGGAAAGGGCTTGTTAGACCACAGGTAAGGGTCAGTTTGTGTGTTAGGTACCAAGCATGGCCTCCTCACCAGACCACTATTTCAAGTTTGTGGCCCCAGCCTGATAAGATGGTGATCTGTAGGTCAGGGAAGATGATGGTAGGTAATCTTGTCCTCCTGTACTAGCTGCAATGTCCTAAAGCAAAGTGTCTATTTTTTTAAGATTTATTTATTTTTATTTTATATATGAGTGTTTTATGTACACGTATGTGTGCCTTGTGCACACAGTGCACATAGAGTCCAGAAGAAGGCATCAGCATTCCATGGAACTGGAGTGACAGCTGTGAGCCACCATGTGGGTGCTACAAACTGAACCTCGGTCCTCTGCAAGATAGCAAGTACTCTTCACCCCTGAGCCATATTTCCAACCCTGCAAAATGTCTATTTCAGCCAGCAGCATTCTTTCTTTGGGACAGAAGTTGGGAGAGGTACCTCTGCCTGAGGGAGGCTGTTCTAACCTTTTGTCCCCTTCCCCTCAGGAGAGACCTTTTCATTGAAGCAGGAAGCAAGGGCCCTTCATTGAGACACCAACCAAGCTGCCATGCAAACACAGCTAAGGTTGGCGTTTCCAAGTCAGTTAATAAGAATTCATCTCTCAGGCCAGGTGTGGTGGCGCACACCTTTAACTCCGGCACTTGGGAGGCAGAGGCAGGCAGATCTCTGGGAGTTCTAGGCCAACCTGGTCTACAGAGTGAGTTCCAGGACAGCCAGGGCTATGTAGAGAAGACCTGTCTCAAAACATTTGCCCCCTAAAAAGAACTCGTCTCTGAAATGGCAGGGGTCTGTCAGCCATGGCAGATTCGGGAGTCTTTGTCAGCCAGGTCGGGAGTCTTTGCTGAGGGTCTCAGAGGCCCCTGGGGAAATAAGGCAAGCCTGAACTCCTGCCTTGCTGCTTGGAGGGATCCTGAGTACCAAGCGGGAGCAGAACAAACTCAGCCCAGGCTGAGCCCCTCACCTGCTCCAGGTGGGAGAGCTGTCATCCTCACAGCACTCCTCGCTGCTGAAATACTCCTGTTCCCCCAAGCAGCGGGGGTCTCGGAAGTAACCAGGCATCTCTGAGTCTTCGCAGCAAATAGTTGGAAGCTGCTCCTCTCCTGACTCAGACCTGCAGTTGGGAAAGAGATCTTAGAGCCTGAGGAGGTGGCAGCTAGATCCTTCAGCCATGCCTCCGCACCAGCCTGTGTCCTCCCTCAGAGTGCTTGCTTCTTCCTACACACTCCTGCCCTGTGGCAATGAGATGGCCCAGGACCTGGCCAAGATGCTCTGTGCCTGCACTTTTGTGCATCTGTGTGTGTGTGGGTGGGGGGTGGGGGGCTCAGTATCTTGCACAGTGCTGGGGCCAAACTACAGTGCCTAAAGACCTTGAGACATAGACACAGATGAAGTTTGAATAACAGAACAAGATAGACCTAGAGCGATCCACTAGACTGTGGTCAGCAGTCCCAAGAAAAGTACCTAGGTTCCCAGACATCTCCTCCCACTCCTACCCACCCACCCCAGCTCCAGCCAGTGTGACTTCAAAACCTGGGACAGAGACATCTGTCCTGCTGATGGCACCCTATCAAATTGAGGCTGCAGGAGTTCTAGCTTTTGTGCCACCAGAGAGGTGTTCCCGGAAAATGTTTCCACAGGCTGTCCTGCTGCAGGTCAGCACACTATTTCCAGGAAATATCATGTCCTCCTCCTGGCCTCAAGCTGGAAGAGGCCCCATGGGCTCAGTGACATTAACTCAGAGCACCTCATTTGCTCACTCTTCAGACCAAGAGCCTCCTGATCTTACTGGAAGCAATGAGCCTTTCCTCTCTTGTCCTCAACAAAATGACCATGCCACCCAAAATTAAGTCCAGGTTAACACATGTCCAGGAGACTATCCCATGAACACACACTGAGGGTTACGGGGAAGTTAACCAGAGGGATCTGGTGCCTGGTTTCAGGAATTCTGACCTATGCTTCTCCTAAGTCCATATGAGAAACAGGACCCCTAAAGCAGCTAGGCCTGCCCAGCTACATGGGAGCAGGGAATAGGGGGAGACCAGTGGCCACCAGTTCCTTTGCGAGAGATAAATGGGAACTGGTCATGAACGCAAAGCTCTGGCATTTTGAAAACGTATTAGGTGACTGGGCTAAAGCATTTTTCTTCTTCCTTGGCACTGAGCAATGTAATGGGTAACCGGACAGCACGGTGTTTTAAACAGAGACAGAGGCAACAAACACCTACCTAATGTAAGTTTCATAATAGCGGGGTCTATCCAGGAAAAGCATACCATGGGAAGGAGGGAGAAGAGAAGAGTTAAACA
This sequence comes from Lophiomys imhausi, assembly GCA_907164525.1. Lineage (NCBI taxonomy): Eukaryota > Metazoa > Chordata > Mammalia > Rodentia > Muridae > Lophiomys > Lophiomys imhausi. Next base: position 3,456,107 of record CAJQZJ010000819.1, read on the forward strand.
TTTCCAAGAGCATTGAAAGTGTAGATACCAGCCCACCTTCTCGAGTGGGGGTGGGCAAACTACAGTGTGCTGGCCAGGGATGGCCTACTATCTGTTTTTCTGTGTGACCCATGAGCTAGGAAGGGATCTTACATTTATAAAGGGCAGAAAATGATGTAAAAAGAAGAGAACCCTTTCATCCTTTCTAATCTTATAAAGTTCAAACTTCCAGTGTCTACACACACACCTCTGTGGGAACACTGCTGCATTGTTTCACTTAAGTAAGTTTGCTCGCTGCGCTCACCCTGCTATGGCAAAGTTAGGTAGTTTTGCAAGAGAGACTGAATGGTTCTTAAAAATTAAAATATTGGCCCTTAACAGAAGAAATTCACCAACTCCTAGCCCACAGCATGTTGTCACAACTGGGGAAGGTGGATTTTATGGCTGCTGTTGTTTTAAGAGAACACCCCATGCAGCAAGACGGTGGAGAGTGGATGACCCCTACCATGAGGTAGGTCCCTCACATGGACAATGTATGGAGAGGCCAAGAGATGGGTGGCATTCACATTCAAATATAAACGTCTTCAGGGAATTACCATGTGACAGAGCATAGGGCAGAAGACTCGCCTTGCTCTGTGGAAAGGATGTGACAAGGGCAGATACTGCACCACCTTTTCAAGGTTACCTTTTAATACTGGACCTTCTTTGAAGCTCTCGGTCATGCTTGTAGGAGTAATGCCCATTTTCAGACACATGCTCAAGGTTCCCAAGGCTGGGCCGGTTTCCGTGGGCAGCTTTGGACATATTGGCATTATTGAGATTGGCATTTGTTGAGGTGGGAACTTGCTTCCCTATGGAATTATGGTTATGATGGTTATGACACACCGAATTTCCTGCTGGAGGAAACAGCGGTTTCTCAGTATCACTTGCAGGTGGAATTGAAGGCCTTTGGACATGCAGGGGACGGTGGGTGGTATTGGTCTGCTGAAGGGAATCTCTCCTATCACTATTAACATGATTGACATGGTTTCCAAGCAGGGCACCATTTCTCTGCAAAATAATGGGAGACAACACCAGGTAATTTAACAAGTATTTGATGCAGGCTAGCTACGTTAGGTCATTTTTCTCTACATGAAACACAAACTCTAGGCAAGCTGCAGAGGAACCCTGTGAAACAACCTGAGTGTCCCAGTGGTCAGGTGGCAGTTGGCCCACCTGAAATGAGGAAGGTTACCAAGTCCTGAGCTGGGGAGCAAGCTCTCTGCTGCCCCTTGGGTATGTTCTTCCAGTTGCTCCAAGATGAGGTGACTTAAGCCCCAGCTGGCTTGGTGGGTAGCCCCAGGGTGGGGTACTTGACATTTTTTCTCTGAGCTGGGAGGTTGAGGGCTGGCTGGCAGATCAAAGAACTGGGTGGAGCAGAAGGAGAGCAGCGGGGAGAGCTGCTAGAAAGACCCAGCCCACATTCCTGTACTTGGGTCAGCTGGCTGTGGCCAAGCTGAGAATCTGACATCTAGGAGGGGGAAAGCTCCGGAAAGGTGCCGGTGAATGGAGAGAGCCCAGAGTGGAGAGGGGCAGGATACGCGAGCCTCTCTGGCCCCTGCCACTGGTCTGTATTCTCCACGCTCCTCTGAGGATCAGAACCACCCCAGCCAAAGTCCTGCCCCGCTATCTCCGTGTGGCCAGTGAGTAGCTAGGCGTGGAATAATTACTTTGAATACATCTTCTTCTTCTGGTTTGGATTCTTCTGGCTCATCATCTTGCAAGTCACAGGATATAGCACGCCGGATTTCTGGCCCAATGTCATGCAGAGTCCTTAATCCCGCCTAAGTCAATGAAAATGGCAGAACAGGTTAGACATCAAGGAGCCCTGGTCCAGAATGATGGAGCAGCAGGAGGGAAGCTTTCTCCAAAGGCCAATCCAAGTAACTACTGACTAATTGTAACTGTGACCTACAGGGTTTGGGCTGTGGTCAGAGCATCACACTGGGACTAGGTTGGGCTGATGAAAGCCTGTGACCAAGTAACTTCTTCTGCAAATAGCCCATCTATAGCATACTACCTGGTTACCAGTATTAGGGATGGTCACAGCCAAGAGTGCACGCCCCCGACTAAAGGACAATCTTCAGAAAGGCTGCTTGCAAAGAACCGTATCCTGAGCCCTGAACAGGGCAAGGAATACCACCTAATTATTCTAATAACAATAACAATAATAATAACAATGATGATGATGATGGGACAAGAATTGCCTGGCTGCATGGAGGATGAGCGGGCCTAGGTGCACAGAAGCAAGCAGCCATTGGGGCCACTGACTCACTGTAAAGCATGGGACAGGTGAGTGACATCACACATTGCAGTCACCAGCACAGCACACTCAGATCACAGTCACACAGGCTTAGGCTGCTGTGCAATGGGGCCACTCCAGCCTTCTGGGTACCCTTGGCCCACGAAGGCTGAGAACTCACCAGCAGAGGGACCAGGATTCTGAAGGCTACCCAAATTGAGGTCTTGCTACCATGGGTGACAGCTCCAGGTTCTAAACTTTCCCCCACAGACCCTCTCTTGCTGGCCTTCCTTATCCTAAGGGATCTGTCAGGACAGACCTGGGCAACCCTCTGCTCGGTGGCAGCTGTGTTGGGGAAACACTGTGACGTGCACACAGACAGGGGAAGGTGAGATCTCAAGCTCTGAGAAAACTGAATTCTCAGCATTACTTGAAGAAGGTCAGGATGCTGACTTCAGAATAATAGGGGCTTCGTCCTCCTCCACAGTTGCTGGTTTTAGGTTCTACCTCCAGTATCCAGACAGCAACCAGTAGCCCCTACAAGCTTGTAGAGACTCTAAGATACTGGTTAGGCAAGATTCCTTCAGCAGCTTGTGTTCCAACCTTGGGGCCATTTACAGAAGAAAGCTGTGGAGTGCTGGGTCCCCAGGTAGAGACCACTTTCCTGTTCTCTCTCCTCAGCACCACACAGAAGGTGGGTAGCTCTGGGAAGGACTAAGATAAGGAGCAGTGCTCATGGCTGAGATACTCATGTGGCCCAGGATGTACGATTAGGAAAAGGGAGAGGGAGGGGGGCAGGGGAAAGAGGGAAGGGAAGGAGAGAAGAGGGAGGCAGAGTGGAGTTAAGCAGGGCTGGAACCCCTGGTATGAGAATACCAGGGTCATCTGCGCCAGTGGTGACAATGGCTAATTCAAAATTTGAAGCTCAGAAATTTCTCAAGTGGCCCTTTATAAAAGCAGCCATGGCTGCAAGAACGTCAGGCTCATTAGATGATTCTGTAAAAAAGGACAGGCATGGCGGGCTTGGTCCAAACCTTTCTATGATTGGAGACTTAGCAGGTCCACAGGGACAAACATCATGTTAGGAATTGAAGATTTATGGGTCCTGCCTAGGAGTGCTAGGCAGAGGAACCTTAGTTCCTGGCATAGGGGACAAACACACACATTCCCAACTAAAACTGACATGAAGCTTAAGCATGGCACCCTAAACTTATCGCATACCACAGAATGTGGTAGTGAAAAATTTCTAGCACACATATCAATGTAGAAGAAAGGAAATAGGCATATCCCAGGGTCCCAGAACAGTTCCCGATGTGGCCACAAAAGCTACCTCCTACTCTGCTGCTTTTCTAATGACAGGCACATGTGCTTTCGAAAGCATGCATATGTATGTGCACATGCATACACATTCTCATTCTCTCTCTCTCTCTCACTCTCACTCTCTCTCTCTCTTTCAAGATTCTTAAGTCCAGCATACTTTCTAGGTCTGCAGCAGACCCACCTCTATTCTTCAGAAATACCATGAAGGCAACTCCAGTGTTGTGTTGGTAGGAAGCTCTTACTCAGCACAGCTGCAGGCATGTGAAGAAAGGTCAAACCCACTCATTCAGTTTTCTAGGGTGCAATTACCAAGACACAATAGACTTGGTGGAAGTCCCCTCGTCTGAATTTGGGAGAGGTCTGTTGCATATTTGAGCTTCGGACAAGAAGACACAAGGCTTGAAACCTCTGCTGCTGTGTCCACAAAAATCAACATGGGTTACATTCACCATGACCAACACCCGCAGGTAAACTGCACAGTAATGCATATTTTCAAGACATAGGGGCCAGGAACATTCCCCAGCTTAAACAACAATCTTGCTGCCATTTAACTAACTGGACTAGGTGTGATTAAAAGAAATAGAAAACTATTTATTTGGACAATTTTTAACATCATCCTCTGTTGATGAGTTGACATTTCACTGAAATACACATGGAACAGTTGCATAATGAAAACAGAAGTTGTCTCCAGCGCATCTTCAGGGTTACACAAGATTAGGATTCAGTTGACAAGAACAGGCAGTAACCAGACACAAGACAGAAGGTTTGTTCGCAACATAAATCATGGAGAAGGTTGAGAGGTGGCTTGGGGTATCACTTCCCAAAACAAATAATGACAACATATTTATTAAAGAGACACTGAAGGAGGAGGGAAGGCATCACTCTTCGCAGATGCGACAGTGAAGGGTTTTTTGAAATCATGATCCTAGTTTGCAAAGCACACCTGGTAAGAGTGGGCTGAGTTCGCTCTCTTGCGTAGACCTGGGTGCGGGGGACGAGCACATAGGCTCCCGACTAGAATTGAAATGAAGTGTAAGCACAGCACCCTGAATTTATTACATATCACAAAACATGAGAATGAAAATTGTTCTAGCACACACATCAAGCTGAAAGGTAGCTTAGGCTGTTCCAAAATCCCATAGGCACAGAATCCACTTCCAGAAGTACAGACAACTACCTTAAACCCTCAGAAAAATTAGTTATTCACAACACTAAAAAAACAAACAAAAAACAAAACAAAACAAAAAACCCAACAAAAAGCAAAAAACAAACCAAAACAAAATAAAAACAAAAAAAAATGATTTTGAAAAAAAAATCTAACAATGGGTAAAATTTTCTCATCTTTCATGTTTTGTTTAAGTATCTATCCCTATCAGCAAAAATATTGTTTTAATTTTAAATGTGGTCATTAGCACTTAAATCCACACAAAGCCATATAAAGTCATTCCAATCACATCACAGTAGAGTTATGGTTTTGAATAAACACATTTTCTATAAAATATAAACATTATTGACTTCTTTTAAGATGTCCAATCTTACAAAATATTAAACAGGATCAAGCCTAGTTTCTGGTCGACTTTAAAATGCTATTATCATAAATATTTGTTTAAAAAAGAAATATTGGCGCTTTGCCTGTAGACTTCTCCTTTAAGTTTTAGACACCATTTAATTGGAATTTTATAGATATTTACTGTACTTAATGATTAAGTCACCAAAGATAAATTCTCTCTAAGCATCTCTGAAGCTAGAGCATAAGACGTCGCCCCACTGAGAGCAGGGACCCACCGGCCTTCCTTGCTCACTCTAAGGAAGGGTTGAGTGTCGTCTATCTGGATGCATTGGAAAAGCGTTTGCTGCCTGCTTCCCCATACTGGCTCCCTGTGACACGACAGTCATCTGCCAGCCTCTCACTCCACGGCATGCATACACATACACCCAGAGCCCCACCCCAGACCTACACTGTAGCAGTGAAGGAGAGAGAGGCAAGTCTCCAGGCGGCCCTGGAAGAGACCCTCCATCTTCACAATGTGGGTGCCAGGGCTTCGGACTCCTGCCAAAGAACGCTGCTACCCTGGCACAGCCTGCTCCAAAACTCAGACAAGCCTCACTCAGCCAAAGCCGGCTCTACGCAGTCACTTCACTATTGACAAGTTCTAGTTAATTTTCTTGTGTGTGGGGGGGGGCGGGGCAGGATTTGGCCCACACTCAATTACAGAAGACAGTTTTAGACCTAGCTCTATTAGAAGACAGGGCTGGAGATTAAGTCCTGATAGAATGAACGTGCGTATCTGCATGTTATCCTCCGCCTCCTCTGCACACATGGGCACACCCCTTATTTCATCATTGTTTTCCTCCCTCCCGGGAAAATGTCATGGTGTGGCCTTTGTATTCATCGTGAACAGTTCTTGTATTAGATATAAAAGGTTAGGATCATGGGCATGACACCCCATTACTCATCTGCAGAGAGCCCTCCTCTCCTGGAGTAGTCTGAAGTAACATCAGACCACGAGTTCCTGAGGGGCAGCCTGGGCAGTACAAGTCATGTGTGCCGCCACACTCTGAAAACTAAAGGGGATATTTAAAAACGTTACCCAAGTAACCTTTCCCTGCAACTACACCAGGGCTTCATGCTTGCTGAGCAAAGCACCACTGAGCCACACTCCCAGCCCTTTCAACTTGATTCTCAGTTTAAGTATAATATCAGAATCAGGGACATTTTTTTTTAACGCTTCCTAAAATGCAGACAGCATTGTACATAAAATTTAGGCTCCAAACTTTAGGCTCCATTGACAGTATCATATTCTTGTCACTGTGAGCCCACATACTGAGGAAAGATGGGTCAACATGATGTGCACATGGTTAAATTATATTCTGGAACTAGTTAAAGGCTCAGCAAGGATTCTTGAAATCCTAGCTTTGTTCTTTCTTCCCAGGATGCAAAGTCAACCAACCTGCAGGGAGAGGGTGGTAATGGAGTCTCAACCATATGCTTGTTCAAGGTTATCTTTCTAACGCAGGCAAGCTATTGCATCGCTCCCACAGCATGGAGGTGACAAATGATCCCTTGTCATTGCCCGCCCTCATTACACATCCCCATTCTCTCTTGTGCTACCCAGAGGTGGTGAGGATTTTGAACACATTTCTAATGCTCACTGACTCTAACCATTGATCTTCCAGGTCAGCACAGATAGTGAGGCGTGACCATATCACTTGACCCTTGGCCTAAATTAGAAGAACATGCAGGCTGCATGGGCAGAAGCATTCCTGTGAGGACTGCTGCAGCTGTACGGGGGCCTCTTGACCACAGATGGCCATAATGAGGCTCCAGCATCTCCTGCCTTTAAAGGGAACTTCGGGTCACCTCCCCAGAGCAATGTGTTTCAAGATATGGTTCATGGACCTCTAGGCACCCTGAGACTCCTTCAGGGTTTCATGAGGTCCCAGTGATTTGTATAATACTGGATGCCCTTGGCCTTGCACACTGTTATTCTCTCATGAGTGTGCAGTGAGGTTTCCCAAGGCTAAGTGACATGGTGATGTCACCACCACCTGGCATCTTTGTGCTTATATATTCTAAAATTAATGAGCTTTGATCTGTAACACAGTAAGTACTGATATACAAGGGTTCTTGACACATTTTAAGACCAGGAAAGTCCCTACGATCAAAATGTCTGAGAACCACTGACTGATCCATCTTCCACCAAGCAACCCTGCCCTGGCCTCCATGTTAGCTTTCTGCTCCTGTCATCCTCCTGCTTTTCTCTACCTCTGTCTAGTGAGTGGTTTCTCCAAGCTAGTCTTTGCCTCTTCCCTCAAGTTTCAGTATTACAGGCACAATCTACCATGTCTGGCTGCCTGAGTCAACTTTCTCAGGCCTAAGATATAACCAAGTAAGTTACCAGGTACCCACTCACCTGGGAACCCTAAGCTTTACTTACCAAGCTCCTTCCTGTAGATAACTGGGCAGTGATACATTAGGCTGCTGAGGGATAATAGGTGCATATTAGCAAACAGCATGCGATCGTAATGAGAGTCTTTACCGTTAGATCATTTGCCTTAACTTTTTCATTAAGGACTTTGGGACATAAGGATGGTTCCTCTCAGACCAACCTCCCTCTTCCAGAAAGCTGTGTCAGTCAGTCATCCTGAGGACTAATTCTGAATTGGGTAGAACCATGACATTTGATTCTGAGAAGAGCCAACTTTCCACCATACCCTTTGCTTCCCTGTGGTGGCTGTTGGTCTCTGTCACATTTGATCCAGGAGTTACAAGTTCAATACCATGGATCCAGGTTTTGAGTACCAGGTTTGCTGCACTTGTCTTGGACGATTTTAAACATGAAACCTGACTAGTCTCTTAAATCCTCCTCTCCACTGGATACGAACTCTTCTGCCAGGGGTATGAGGGAAATAACAGAGGCTTCTACAGTTTGACTGTGACCCAAATGTTAGGAAGCTGGTCCCCTGTGTGTGGAAGCCAGGGACGGTCCTCTCCGCTGTTGGCTGTCTTCCCTAAAGTAGCCTTAGTTACTCACCAACCGACTCCATTCCTTAGCAGCACAGCCAGGCCCAAACAGACATCCTTCCCAGGGATTCTTTAAGTGAGGCTTATAAGCAAGTTAACACTTTTCTAGCTTCTATGGGTTTAGGTAATATATGAAGAAAGGCCCATACAACACCACCCATTACAACTACATGATGATCTAGAAACAGAGTCGATATCGAGGCCAGGGTGGGGGGTGGGGGTCAGGGGAGCTGCCTGCCAAAGAGACGATCTTTTTTTTTTTTTTTCTTTTTAAACCCATGTCTGCAAGGCTGGCCAGTTTCCCTCTTAGGGGTGATATATCACTTTTCTGTAGATTCTGATACAGTGGCTAACCCATGCACTGCCTAGTCACCACAGAGGTGATCCCAGGGACTGTGCTGGGACAATCATTAGCCCTGTGGTTACTGGAACACAGGGAGATGTGGGAGAGGGGCTAGGCTTCTGTCTGAGAGACTTCGACGCTAGGGGCAACAGCATTAACACCAGACATGAGTGGGCTTTGACTTTTCCCAAGGGGCCAGGCATATCAAGGTGTATGGCTTGGCTCTCACACATCCCCACACTACCACTCATGGGGGCCTTTAAACCATGAGAATGAATAAAACCTGCATGATTTTCCAGTCTGTCTCCATAATGAGGTCAGGAGGTCCACCGTGGTGTAGGAAAGTCAAGTCACATGGCCGGGAACCTCTGGTCAAGGACAAATGTCATAGGCACAAGATGTCACTAGAGAAAGCCCTTCTAGGCTTCCTTGCATAGGTCTGAAGGAAGCATGCTGCCCACGGGGGACCCTTCCTGTCTCAGCCTGGCCTTCAGGATAGCTGCACCGCAAAAACACTTGGAGAAGCACCCTTCCTCAGAACAGGGTTACACCAAGTCCTCTCTTCCTCTTCCTCATCTTTCCCCCGACCTCATTCTCCATCCCACCCCACTCACTCCACCCACTCATGTGATGTGTGCATGCACAAGCACACACACACACACACACACACACACACACACACACACACTACTCCAGGACAAGCAAAGGAGATCAATGAATTGGAAAGCCTTCTTCTTCCTCCTCTTTTTCTTTTTTTTTTTTTTCCTTCAAGTATCCCCTATAACCTTTGCTCTTTGAATACTGGCCCCCCTTGACCATTTTGGGCATCTTTAACTAATATCAGAGGTACAGATTTGACCCCCTCTGGGGATGAGTTTAGAACCTGAGGGCAAAGCTCTCTTCAACCAACATTTTGGGCAAAAATCTGCTGTTGTTACTATATGAAAATGTGATCTGACAGGTTACCTGTTTGCATCTTAAAAAGGGGGAGAATTCTCGATGGATGACTACAGTACAGAACAGAAAAGAGATCAAACCAAACCAATAATTTCGTAAAGTTCTGGTAGTAAACAGGCATATGATATTATTATTGTTGTAGTCTTAGTAATAAGCAATTATACGTCCAAGGAGCTTTACAATCACTTAGCTATTCCTCACAACAGCCCTGTGAGGTAGGTCGACATTATTACCCCCATTTTACAGTTGGGGAAACTGAGGCACAGAGAGGTTAAGTGTCTTGCCCAAGGTCACACAGCAAGTGAATGCTGGAGCTGGGACTAGAACCCAGGTTCCCTGACTCCCAGTGTCCTTGAAACTAGATCACACTGCTTCCAAAGAGGCATCCCAGACTGGCTCTGAGCGAAAGTTAAAGACGAACAATGTTAGATGAGGTTTGGGTGTGGTGGCATTTCCCGCAGACACAATAAGATGGAACCTGAGGTGTCGCCTGGTTGGTTTTGGCATGCGGGTGTATGTGTTAGTTTCAATGGGTGTGTCTGAGCTTCCTGGCCTTCCACTTATTAGTGCATTCTGGATTGGGTCACTGCAGCAAGCAGGGCCAGGCGGTCAGGAGGTCATGTTGTACTGGCAAAAAAAAAAAAAGAACTCTGTTTGCTCAGTTCCAATCAGCCTGCCAGTCTTTGGGAGTTCAGGCAAACTAGGGATGCAGGACTTTGGGATGGAGTCAGCTGCCCACCTTAGGCAAGTTTGCTTAATCTTTTTTTATTATATATATACATATACATGTATATATATATATAACATTTTATTTATCTTTTTAAAAATTTTTTACTGGCCAGCATCAGCAAATTGTTTTCATTTCCTTTCTCTGAGGGGTGGCTTCCTTCTCCTTCTCTCTCTCTCTCTCTCTCTCTCTCTCTCTCTCTCTCTTTCACTCTGTCCCTTTCACTGAGTCTCTGGCTTGGAAGGGAAAACCATAACTCCTATATTTTCTTTCCTGAAAAGGAGCCACCGTGAGCAGTGTCCACAACAGGCAGCCATGGCTCCACAGATGAGCCACAGCCCCGCTTCTGCTCTCGGGAGGAGCGCCTTGCTCAGAAGGGGTCTCCCCAGGGGCTTTGGGATTGCTCTTGCCTGCATTTCTCCTGAAATGCTGCGTCAGTAGAAATAAGCCCGAGTGTGAGTTTGCCCTTTCAAGGCCTTAGCCACAAACGCCTTCGGACTAACCAGCTTGGTGCGGTAGCTCAGGCAGAGAACTCTAAAGCATCCGTTCAAGCATCTGAAACAAACGAATCAGCCAGTGAAATCTCATCTGTTAGCACCCGTTCTCCTCTTACATTAAACAAGGAAAACATATACATATACACTTAAAAAAAGGAGCAGTGCTATGACTTTAGGTGGAAAGTACTTCTTTAAAAAAAAAAAAAAGAAAAAGAATCTTACTGCCTTCCAGATTAAGGTGACATGATTCACAGGACCACACACAGGTCAGATCTCTGGGAGGATCCTGTTTTCCTGTCTTTGTGCACCATGCCTCTCTGAGAAGGCCACAGTTAGCAACACAGAAGACTAGCACTAATGGACGCTTATAGTGCCACCCACATGTCCCAACCACACCCACATTAAAGTCATTCAATTTAAACACCTAATCCTGCAGAGTTATAGATAATGGGCTCTTTGAATCCAACTCCTAAACAGATAAATAGCTGCCTAGGATTCCCTATGGCTCATTTGGGTGGCCTCTCAAATGGGGTACATGGAGGACAGTCTCCTCAGACTCCCCCAAGGGCAAACAAAAACATTAAGGCAAAGAGAAATGAACAAAACTTTCCCCTCTTTGGGATCTTCTGTTATCAGTGAGACACTAGACTCCTCAGAGCATGTGGCATCAGGGAAGCCCTCATCCAGAGTATAATAGGACCTTCTAGTTGCTACTCACAGGAAAGGGGACTGAGAAATCCGTGGCTGCGTGGCTATGTTCCTTTATTTGTCTGTTCCCCTGGTGGAAACTTGCAGGTCACTTGGATGTAGCAACATGGATGAAGAGCAAATGCTAAGTCAAACTAAAGGGACCATGTATATGTCAGATGAGTGAGAGAAAAGCAAAAGGCAGGATGCAGCTTCTCTCTGGCTCCCACCATAGAAGGGCTGGAGAGAAGTTTAGCTTTAATGATGGGGATGAAGGGATGGAGTGGGTGGATGGATGGAAGGTGCACACTCAATCAGACCACAGAGTCCAGAGGACACAGGTGCCAGTACCTTCCCGGGCAGAGGCAGGGGCCCCTTCAGTCATTACCCGCCACACAGAAGACTAACACTGCAGTTGGTCTGAACACAGTGGGATGAGGCTGAGCCATGCCATGGAATGGGGGTGAAGAGCTTGGGTGACAGTTCTCAGAGCTCCTCAGACGGACCTCACGCTGCAGGCCAGCACGCACAAGCTTGGCTGTTCACTTCTGCTCACACAATAAACGTCACACTCCACGGCCCACGACAACCAGCCTGGGAGCCCCGCCCTGCCCCACCCTGCCCCGCCCTGCCACACAGTCCCTGCTGCCAGAAGCATGCCACTCCCTTCTCAACTAGACAAGTCCACCCTTAGCAGCTGTCTCAGGGATGTGTCTTCCTCCTAGCGACGGTCAATGCCTTCCTTCCATGACTGATCCCGTTTCCCTAGCTGCTACATCACCCATGATATTTCATACCGCAGAAGAGGAGGCCTCCTTATACACTAATTAAATGTAGAATAACAAATCACATTTGAAGCCAGTTCTACAGCAGAGGAAGCCAAAAATGTAATTAGAATTATCCATCAAGGAGACAAACATTTTCTATTTTTAATGCTTGCTTCAGAATCAAATGCCTTTTCAGAATTTAACTGTCAAGATTATAAACACAACTTAATTTTCTATGCTGTGTCCTTAATATAAATTACAGGCCTAGCCCCAATTCTCAATATAACCCTGGGAGAATGTATTTGTATCATCTAACTAGAAATATTTGACTTATACCAATGAAATAAAACTCTTTCTTTAAATAACACAATGAAAAATCTTAAACAGGAGAAAACCCTCACTCTTATTTTAGAAGAACATGTCTAATTAATGTTGTCTATAATCTAGAACCTTTATAGCACACTGTTAGTGCCAACTTCAGTTCAAGGCTCAGAAAACTCCATATGCCAAATGTGATGACTACTTAAGCTATGTTTAAGCTATGTGCTGTTTATGCTATTTCAGAATACCAAAACACTGCCTCTGGCCACCAGAATGAGCCTCTGGGCTTCAGAAAAGTTATAACCTCCCCCCACCCCCACACACATCCACTCAAGTGTTTACACCATACGCTCCACTGAAGCCCAAAGAGTCTCTTAGCTCAGAGACAAACTGACTTCTGTAAGTTGTGTCATAAGCTGCAGCAGAGATCAAGTCCCCTCTAGAAAGCCAAGCTTTGGTCCCATCAGCTAGAGCAGCAAGCCATTCCAGGTAGACAGAGGGTCCCCACAGAACTGAGAAGTCCAGCCAGCCTCTCCTATGGGGCAGAGGGTCATGTGAAGGGGACACCCTTCAGCACATGCTAACTCTCTGGTGGCGGCCAACCTAGTCATGCTGCCACCAGGAATGTATAAACCATGGACCTACTCACATTTGCAAACTCAACTTTGTAGTTTTTGTCAAGGCTACTTGTGAACTGTATTCATCTTATTGTTGGAGCTGTCACTTTTGGAAAGCAGATGAGCAGACCTTAAATCAAAGCCTACGGCCTGAGACGGCAGCAAGCCAAATGGCCAAGTCTACAATTCACTGAGCTACTAAAAAGGTCGCATGATCAGGGAACGAAAGAACACACACTGGCTTGAGTAGGTGTGGGTGTCCATCTCTCTGACCACAAGGTGTCCGTCCCCCCAACCCCTGGGATCTCACCATGAGTCAGCTGGCCACTGGCCACAAGGTCACCTGCCAACCCGCAACACACAAGCGTACCCCACATTCCTCACGCACAGCCATCCTTGCTCATGCTTCTCACAGCAAGATCACACTCAGGCCTTAGCTTCGTTATCGTCTCTCCCGAACACACAACAATGCTGGGAATTTGTTCCTGGAACAAAAGTGCGGGACTGGGACTGTTCCCTGTTGTACCTTATCAACACCTACAAGGTCACAGTTAAGAACCGTGAGAACAGGGACATAAGAGTCATTTTCATATAAACTTTTTAAAAAGCAAGGAAAATGTCTTTATTTATAATGGACTGAAGGCACTCCAGGTAGCATGATAGCGGGACTTCATGGCAGCTTTCCAACCTTGGTACCTCCCCTTTTTTTCTGCTCTTAACATCTGTCCTTGGCCCTCTTTAAACACCACCAGTCCCTAAGTCACCTTCCCTAGCTTGTCTGCCTGCAAATTCTAGCATGTCTCCTTGTCTCTTCATGCCTGCTTCCCACCCAGAGCTCCAGGCATCTCTAGGATTCTGTTGCCTTTGGATGCCTGAGTTCTGATTGGACCAGACAGTTCTAAAGGCCACACTCACACTCCAGGGGCCTGGCAGGGATACTTGTACAAAGCTTTGCTATGTGTGTGTGTGTGTGTGTGTGTGTGTGTGTGTGCACGTGCATGTGTGTATGAAGGGCAGCTCCTGCGCTGGAGGAAGGGAGATGGGCCAGAGGTTGGCCTCTGTGTGTAGCGCTTGTACAGCGAGCCTCACCACCATCAGGAGACGGCACACAAAGACAGACACACCACACACATGTGCACACAGTACATACTAGGGAATGATGGATGTTATTGAAATGGACCAAAAACCAACAAGCCGTGGGGTAAGAAACAACAGAAACAAAACAAAGCACTTGCGTTCAGATGGAAAGCTGTTCGCTGGGCCCAGAGCTACGGGAAGGGGGGCCTGCCTCGAGGATGCTGCCTTCGGAGAAGACCCAGGTGGCTAGGGGTATGAGGTGAGCATTCACTCCTCTCCCATCACGGCTGTCTTGGGGGCCTTGCACACAGCCCAAACGGTGGCAGGTGCGAGGTTCAACGGAGAAAACAAGAAGGGGGGAGGCACTTACCTTGTGGCCCAGAAATGGGTAGTCCACAGTTGGGGGGGGGGGGGGTTTGCAGTATCTCAGTTTAAAACAATATCCTTGTGGCACTGCTCAGCCATGGATAGTCAGCTCTCTAGTACTTCAAATTAAAGCTGATGACATTGTTAGTGAAAAGAGAACAGAACAAGAGGACAATTCACCTGCAGGGCAATTGTGGTGTTCTTCGCAGGATACTTCCCCACCAGTCCTTGCTCTTTCCGTTTCTTGAATTTCCTAAAGTAGTCCTGTATCAGGAAAGTGGCATAGAACTTCCCCACGGTTACCTCATCATCTAAACGGAGAGACCAGACACAGCTCTCCCAAATCAGCACATTTGGACCAAGAGCCTAAACCCTCACTACTGGCTGGGGCAGGGGCAGGGGCAGGGGCAGGGCTGGGCATGAACAAAAGGCACTGGGTTCTCAGCCTAGAATACAGGTTAGGTCGCTTGGCCTAGCAAGAAGCAAAGCTTTGCAAAGCAGTTAAGGCTCAAGGTTAGAGTCAGTTAAATAAACTGATCCTCCAAGTTGCGGAAAGTGATGCATATTTATCACGTTACATGAAGTAGCGTATTAGTAAGGATATGAAGCGCCGCCTTGGTTATTTACTTAAACATTACAAAGCGGCAAGGCCTTGCAGGCCACCTTTTTCACCCTGTGTATAGAGATTTGCATGTGTAATTACCATAGGCACCAAGCGTAATTAAGCATCCAAATCCCTGTGCAAAAGATGGAGACCTAGAAAGGTGGCAGATGAGCTTGGAAGGAGAGGAAGGTCGGAACAGAGACTGCAGATTTGGCTCTCACATGCTCCCCATTTCTCTGCCAATAAGCTCTGAGACCATTTCTCGGTTTGGAATTCAGAACTGCTGGACTTCTGCATTGCAAGGACAGCTCCAACTAACCTCAGCCCTGAGCAGGCTGGACTTCTGCTCTGTTCAGAAACAATCTCCAACACGTATCACTGGGGAATCAGAAGCCTGCTGACGACTTTGAAAGTGATGCATGAGGCAAAATAGAGGCTCTGGCTGTCTCATGGTAAACCACTGTGGGCATGTCAGTGTATCCTGTGTCCCTCACCCCTAAGCTTGATGCCACCAGATCTGCAGTGTGCTGAGGTCTTCTGGGTAGAAACTGGCAAGGCTACATTAGCAGCCTAGCTTGTGTGGAGCTGTGCTGGGGGGTTACAGGCCATCTGGCAGGACCTGCAGAGGCTGAGGAACGGCCTGAGGCTGGGTACTCAGGCTTCCAGCCAAGCTGTCTTTGCAAGAGACATGTGGATTGGGGGGCGGTGGGTGGGCAAGAGGATCAACCTGGGTGAGCTTGTGCTCTCCCCTGTAAAACGGGGCTCCATCTCAGAAGAACTGAGGATGTGTAAGAGAAGGTGTATAAAGCACTCGAACCCTGGTGTGGCCTGTCCTAGTGTCAAGCGCCCTAGAGTTATAAGCCACCAGTCACTACTCTTTCAAATCAAGCCAACAGTGTTACTCACAGGAACGGATACTAGAAATGGATGCATAGGAGGCTTGGGGGTCACTGAGACCCACTGTATCCACTAACAGGTCTTTGGTGGGTTTTATTTAGTGTTCACTTGGGAGGTATGTCTGATTTATGGTTCCTACCCAGAGTTTGCTGGGCCATTTGGTGAAGGTTCGCCAGAAAGTTTTGCCAGAAGCTGCCTAGCATTATCTTTCAGGCTGCCTTGGGGTGAACTGGCCTTGAGAAATGTTATGTTCCTCCTGAGCCTGAGCCAAGGAAGCCCTGGTGTGGTGGAGGAGCTGCTGAAGAAAACTCGGGGCTCTGTGTTGATCTGAACTCACGCTCCCTGACTGGCTACTGGTTGATCTATGCCAGCCAGAGTGGCACCATCCATAGGAAACAAGCCACGTTATCCAGGTCTGCAAAGCTCATGCTCGCCCTATCTTCAGTTTCTGCACTCTGCCCATCCGCTATAGCTAGGCACCATGACTGGATATCTAGGGACATCCAATCCCGGTCCAAGCTCCTCATGGGCTTCATAACCTCTACATAACAACCCTGCTCACCCTTCTAAGGGAGGGAGGAAGAGGTTACATGCCTGTCCCAGTCGATTGGCCAAGACCTGAGCTCAGGGCCCTCTCTTCCTCTAACCTCATCTCTCTACAGAGAGGCTGGCTCTGGCCATACCCAACAAACACCTCCTTTCCTTTGAGCTGCCTTTCCAGTGGTATAAGCCTAGCCCTGTCTTTCTTAACTCTTTTCTAGTAGGCCAGGGGCTGCTGGGCCAATGTATCCAAGGAGCCCAGAATCTATGCCACCTTCAACACAGATGGTTTTGTGCTTCAGGATCCCATGAGTTCTGGGAAACTCCCTGAGTCAAGATAGAGGCTCACTTTACTTTATACCAGGATGCTTCTAGAAAAAGAAGTGCTGGTCGTCCCTTCTTCAATCAAGGGTGACATGGTTATCTCCACTAACATGAAGCAGTAGTACCCAGAGATGTGGCCGGAACAAGAGCTCTAAAGAATAAGAAAAGCTAAACTTTAATCAGGACAGGAAAGGAACAGAGAGAAGCAATGAATGTGGCGAGGGCACCTGGGGTCAACAGAATAGTAGAACACATAGGGGACCAAGGGACCAGAGAGATGGCTCAAGGCTGAGCACCCCAAAGGCAGGAGGATCTCTGAGGGAGAGGGACTTCTAAAGAGAAAGGGGAAGTCCATGACAAGAGAGCTCTGAGAATCCAGGCAAGGTTCCAGGCTGAGACATCACAGCCCCGTGGCAAGAAATGGTCAGATTGCAGGAGAGAGCAGAGGAAAAGATGCTCCCAGCGTGCCCTCCACAGCTGGTTCCTAACATCACCTTCCCATCCAGCTTATGATGATAGTGACAGCTCAGATCATTTCATGGTGGCAAAGCTCCCTACACAAGAAGCCTGCTCTGCTCCCTTGACCAGCTATGAGGTCTCCTGAGCACCCCAAGGACACAGGCAGACTGCTCATTCTGTTGCTCTCCAGCTGTATTACACTGTGAGAGACACTAACACCTGGAACCACCCATCTGTCTGTCCCAAGGCATGTACAATGGTGTCATTTCTTTAGTGTGTATGATGAGGGAAAAGCTGGGAACCACTAGTCTGCTGAGAGATAGATAGATAGATAGATAGATAGATAGATAGATAGATAGATAGATAGATAGATAGA
>CAJQZJ010000819.1:3476329-3508067 GCA_907164525.1 Lophiomys imhausi
CTCTTCCTCCACCACTTCCTCCCTTCATCCCCTCTCCTCCCTCCTCCTCCCCCTTTCTTCTTCGTCTCCTCCCCCTCTCCTCCTCCTGCTCCTCTCCATCCCCTTCCTCTTCTTTCCCTTGCTCTTTCTTCTTCTTCCCCTCCTCCTCCACTGTACCCCAATCCTGCCTTTGTTCCTGCAGACTCGTGTCAGGCCCTACTGTCAACGCTCATCCTCACCTCATAACCTTGACTTCTCCCATATGGTTGTCTTTTCTACCAATACATCAACATGTTGGACCATCCTACCCTCTGGAACTCTTAATGGTGTTTATTTGAGGCACATGTTAGGCTGGAAGAGGCTAGCTTTGCTGGGTGGAGCTCCAGTGTTGTGAAGAACACATGTCTCAGCTGTCTTCTCTCACCTCCCTTCTTGTCTGGAGTCAAGGCCTCTACTTCTTTACCTCAGGCTCACTCCCTAAGCCCGGGCAGCAGTCTACTTCCCACGCCAGCTACAATGCAGCCTCTAAGCCAACCCCAGAGGCGCACTCCACTGCCTGCTTAGCCAGGTTTGAGCAGGGCTGAGTGCAGCATGATAAAGGGTGCAGCTGAGACATGGACCTGCTAGGACACCCCACCCCACAGACTAACCATAGTGGGTGTGGGCGTGGGTATGTGCACAAGGCAGCCTCTGCACTTCCACCTGGCCTGCTTTCCTGGCATCTTTGCATGTAATTCCTTTTTATGGACGAAGAAGTGACTTCTTAGAAGATGGAGCTGCCTCACTGATAGTGTTGGTGAACATCTGGAGTGCACCAGCTGTGGCTTCTGTCTATGCCCCAATACCCTGCCTATTTCTCCTGTAGTGTAGTAAGTAGTGTGGTGAGTCAACTCCAGACATTATGGGACAAAGCAGAATAGAAAGGGAAACCAGAAGGGATGGGGTGGTCAGCTGGCCAGGCAGAGAGACTCCCCATGTATTCACCACCCTTTCCCGAGGCATCCTATTAAGAGAAAGCCCAGAAGGGAGAAGCAAAGTGTGTGTGTGTGGGGGAGGGTGACATCTCCCTCTCCTGCTGCTTGTCCTACTTCCAGGCAGTGCTCACCTTCAGTCTTGATCTTGAGAGCCGTCCGGACCAGAGCAAACAGGGTTGCATTGAACATGACTGTCCCATCACTGTTGAGAGGCATGTTCATGGCAACTAATCTCTGTAGATTAAAAAGAGCTCTCAGAAGAATGCAACTATTCCATGGCAGCCATGTCCCTTTTCGATGTTCATTCTTTGTTTAACCCTCATTCATGCCCTTGGTAACCGACCCTTCAACTCAACAGCCATTTGGAAGCATCTCTAAAATAGTTAATTATAGGCATCAACGTAACTAGTCTATGGGATGCCCAGATACTGAATTAAATATCTTTTCTAGGTATGTTTGTGAGGGTGTTCTGGGAGGGACTAGCATTTGAATTGATGGACTAAGTAAAGCAGACGCCTATAAAAGTGGGTAGTCATCATTCAGCCACAGCACACACACACAAAAAAAAAAAAAAAAAAAAAAAAAAACATGGAAAGAGACTGGATTTCTTCTTTGCCCGCCTGCTTGAGGTGGCACATGAGTCTGCTGCTGAGATGTGCCTCATTGGTCACCCTGGTTCTTGGGCCTCAGTCCTCAGACTGATCTGTACCACAGATCTCCTGAGTCTCCTTCTAAAAGATGACAGACTGCGGAACTTCAAGTTCACATTCATATTATATCACATAATAAACCTCTTCCTGTATTATATGCATGTATGTGTGTACACTATCTACACATTAGTCACACATACACATATATATGCCCACAGCGACCCCATCAGTTCGATTTCTCTGGAGAATTCTGACAAATATAACCTGACATCTATGAGGAACCTGGATAAGAAAGTTCAAATTTCAGTTATGAAATATAAATGCTGACAATTGGATGCTATTAAATATTAAATAATTAAATTTCATTCTCCATGTATTCTTCTTGTGTGGTTAGTTAGCTCTTTGTGTCCTGGGGCCTGATCTCCCCTCTAGGTGCATCCTTAAGGATTTTATGATAATTAAATGAAACAGCAGATACATAGCCTAGGTACAGGGCCTGAGCCTGTCACGCAATAGAACTCACTTCTGATCACAACCCAGAGAGTTTTTGTTCAGGAAGTTTCCAGAAATAGAACATCATGTGGTTTCTCAGGTAGGTCTCCATGGATTCTCTGAAGTCTTACTCTTTCAGAATAGACCAATAATTCTCACTTCTCACCCTCTCTAGGTACCTCTAACACCAGTGTCAAGGAGAGTTGCAGGAGAACTTGGGGTAATGGACTCCTTCTTTGGGCTCCAGTGATCTCATTGTAAATTCAGACAGCATGCCAGGCTGACAGCACTTGTGAGAATTGAAGTAAATCATAGATGCAAAGATTTTATGCCCAGCACATGTTAAGTGTTAAATAATGTTAATATATTTTTTTAAAATTTTTAACTGGGCATGGCAGTGGACACCTTTAATCCTAGCACTTGGGAGGCAGAGACAGGCTGATCTCTGAGTTGGAGGCTAGCTTGGTCTATATAGGGACTTCCAGGTTAGCCAGTGCTACACAGTATGACCCTATCTCAAAAAAACAAAAACAAAACAAAATCTAAATTTTTTATTTTATTTAAGTAACTTTTTAATTTTTGGCTAAGAGTTTATTGCAAAAGGAAGGTTTAAATGTTTTTTGCACCCTACTGAAGGACTAGAATGCAGTTGCCTGGGGAAATAGGCTAAATTCCAAGTCCTACTGCCAACCTTTCCTGTCTCCAAAATCAGTGCAGCCAAGATGACTTTCCCTGACAAATGCCTAGGTCAGCAAGATGAATGACTGTGCCATAAGGACACTTGGATCCTTAGGTAAAGGAAATGAAATCCAGACAAAGGTGAACTCAGTCAGCTGGGTTCTGTGTTGCTACCACTGCCAAGCTGGGGCTCAGTGTCTACCACTGCCAAGCCAAGGGCTAACTTAGTCCTTTTCTCATTACTCTCTCCTCACCTGGCTGCAAGGTATTCCCCATTGTACTTCCTCAGCTACTCTCCACGCTGCCCTTTCCTCTTCCCCCGTACCCACTGCCCTCACCCTGCCTGTCCTGTTTAGTTCCTTCTTCCAGTCTGCTTCTTTATGGCAACACCATCAACTCTGAGATGGTAACCTGGAATTCACGTTTCTTCCCACTCTCATCATTTCTCCACAGGATTCCAAGAGGCAGAGAATGTTCAGTCAAGTTCAGCTTGGGCATGGATCCCTCTGCCATCTCCTCTTCTGTTCTAGTCAGATGGTTACCCAATGGCTTGCTGTTGGCCGATCTGAGGCTATTCCTCCTGCTTCTTCTGTCTGGACTCCCTTCCACAAAGCCCCACCTGCCTCTGACTGACTCCTATGTCTCCTCTCTCCCCTATGTTGCCTTAGTGGTGCTGGGGATCAAATCCAGGACCTGGCACATGCTGAGTTACATCCACAGTCACCTATCTGGCTCTGGCCTAAATATCATTTCCACTGACATCTAACCCAGGGACAAACTGGAGCATTCCCTTCATCTTCTTCCTGACAGGATGTAAGTGTTACAAATCTGAGGGTGCCTCCAAGGCAGAAAATGTTATTACCTCCACATGACTTACACTTTAATGCAGGCCTGGCCAAATGTCAATTGGAGTATGCGTATGATGAACAAAGCAGCGATAGGTTGTCAGATTCGGAGGTGAGACACTCACCTTACATGCTACTCGGTGTGGACATAACTTTCCAAACCCCAGGGGAGGCTGGATTCGTCGGAGCAGAGTGACCACATCAAGGTGTTTTATCCTTCCCCTAGAGGCAAAGCACAGCCTGAGGTCCAACCCAGCACTACCTTGCATGAATGCTCAGTCTACCACCCCCTATCCCCAACCCTGGACCCTGCAGAAATCACCAGTAACATTCCCAAAGAACTCCCACAAGCCAGATGGGTGCCTGTCAACCTACTTTGCTTCAGGGTCATATTCTGACCATATTCTTTTGAATTCATCCAAGTGGTGAGGCCCCAGAATAGACCAGTCCCTCGTCAGATAGTCAAAATTATCCATGATGACAGCCACGAAGAGGTTGATGATCTGGAAATGTCAATCAGGAAGATGTTTCAGTGGTAGTGGGAAGGATCCCTTACACTGCTCTCTGCCTCCTAACTACAGGGGCATGGAATATTGGAACCCATGTATCTAGGTTGCAGAGGCAGACCATAATACCCTCCCACTGGAGAATGGTTAAGGAAAGGGCAGGAGTCCAACCAGATGGCTTGGCACACACTCAGGAGGGTGCGGGTGGGCATATTAGCTGGCACCCTGAAGCACACTGTAATCTTATAATTTAATTGCGGCTAGAGACAGCTCACACTTTGAAGGCACTTAAAGCCATGTGCAGTGGCTTTGAAATTTTAGAAAGGAAACAGCAGCCCTCAGTAACAAGGTTGGCTGGAAATTACCCCCAGCCCATCAGTGAGTGCCCAACCCAACCAAGACTTCAGTGACATATGCCGGATTAAGCAAAACTGCTACCTGCCTGGTAGGGCCTAGAGTATGCCAACTGCTTCAAAGCATTGTGACAGGGCAGCATGACTTGTCTGAACCCCAAATGCTACACTGTAATGGGAAGGGAGGGGGGCTACTGAGACTGCTTACCAGGAATGCACAGAGCATGTAAAAGCTGATAAAATACACTATGGCAAAGTTGCTCCCACAAGTATATTCCTCTCCCGGGTTGTAATCTGAGTCCGGGTCACACAGCTTCCCTGGGAGGCAGGCGAGCATGATCTCCTGCCAAGCTTCTCCTGTTGCACACCTGTTTACATAAAGAAAAAGGGCTTTAATTGGGGCAGGGGCAAGGAAAAGATGGATTAGACACTTAGAAAATTCTTAACTTGTGCAAAATGTATATAACTGTAGCAATGCCATTTGGATTATTAGATACAATTTAGTAACTAGATACAATTTAGTAGCTGACATAATAATACAATTTATAAAAGTATCTGATGCAATTCTTTATATAAGTGGATGTTCATTTTTCTCCTATCTTCTTCAAACACTCCTACTACAATTATTTAATGATTAGTCCGATTGATTGATTTTGTTGAAAGGGAAGAGCTCAAAATAACCTAAATAATAAATGAATTGTTACAGTTACTGGAGTTATTACATATTGCTCCCTTGTTTCTAGAAAAGTTCTCTCACTGTGAGGAAGATTCTTTGCGAAGTTAATTAGCTGGAATTAAAAACAATCTCCTAAAATGTGAGACTATAACGTTCCAAATTGGCATTGTAGAATATGTTAATACTGAGATTCACCAGAAAAAATAACTCCACCATTTTGGTCCAAATTTAAAGCAAGAATTTAATGAATATTAAATACTTAATGAGAGATGGACTTTGGTCAGAACCATTCACCAGAATTTCCCAGCTGGAATGGACTAGATCCATGTGTTGCAGGGTTTCTAAGGACAAACTTATAGGCCACCGTACTTTCCCATGAGGTTTTGTTATTTTCCAAGAATTAACAATTCCTAACATTCCAGGAAGTTATCTGGTTCCTGGGCATGTAGAGTTATTAACCATGGGCTGGTTAATTTGGGGAATTACAAATGCCCTATGTTTCCACTGTGTTTCTGTTTGTCTGGCTGTATTCTGATGTACTCTTTACCCATAAGTATCTATCTTACAATGTTTTGTTTTGTTTTATTTTCTGGTGATCTAAGAGTCAGCTGCAATCTGAATGACCCCAGCAGTTTTAACAATGCAGCCAGTTCCTCTCTAACTGAAATGCTAATTCTGTTTAAGAATAGAAAACTGGGGGCTGGAGAGATGGCTCAGCGGTTAAGAGCACTGGCTGCTCTTCCAGAGGTCATGAGTTCAATTCCCAGCAACCACATGGTGGCTCACAACCATCCATAATGAAATCTGGTGCCCTCTTCTGGCCTGCAGATATACCTGCAGACAGAACACTGTATACATAATAAATAAATCTTTAAAAAAAAAAAAAGAATAGAAAACTGGGGCCTGTGAGATAGGTCAGTCAGTAACAGGCATTTGCTGTGCAAGTCTGCTGACCTGAGATCAAGTCTTAGAGCCTAGATAAAAATGAAAGAAGACTGACTCCACAAATTTGTCTTCTGACATTCACTTGCACATAGTGGCATGTCTACCCCAAACATATATCATATTCATATCTACAAACATATATACATATGAAATAATAATGCTTTTAAAAGGTATAAAATAGCTTATTATAGTAGGACATACAATCCCAGTGCTTTGAGAGGCTGAGGCAGGAGGATTGTAATGAATTTAAGGCCAGCCTGGACTACATATTGAGATCCTGTTTCAAAACAAACAAAACCAAATATAGAGTAACAACAACAAAGCAAAAGTCTGTTGAGAGATAACAAGGAAGAGCAAACATAACCTCAACTGTTTAGAACTCTATGGTACATACACACACACACACACACACACACACACACACACACACACCCCACCCCCTCCCCAGGACCCAGTCACCTGAAGAGCAGCAGCACTGCCTGGGGAAACGTCTGGAAGTTATTGTTCCTATTGATCTGGTTGTTATCTCTCATGGCAACTTTCCCAAACATCTAGGCAAGGTAGTTATTAAAGGGGAAAAAAAATCAGATTTTTGTCATTATAACAGGTTGGACATTAAATGTTCTCCCAAGATTCACATGGTCAGAGGCCTGGTCCCTGAGGGTAGTACTGTTGAGGTACCATTTAAAGAGGTGGTGCCTAGTGGCAGGCCCTGAGGTTACGTCTTCACAGGGGACTGTGGGAAGGTGACACCCTGCCTCTCTGAGCACTTCTGTCTCATGATGAATTTCTGCGATGGTGTCCTGTGTTGTCATAGGGCAAAACAATGGGCTGGTCAACCATGGATTAGACCACCTCAACTTCAGGCCATAGGAAAGGCCTTCATGAGTTAATCATCTGCATTTCAATATAGTTATGAAACGCCAACTACCACATTCATATAAAAAGACTAGGTTGAACAGTAGGAATGCAGTTTCTCAGAGGTACATTTGCACTCCAAAGGAGTGAGCCCTGAGGAGACTGCAGAGTGATCAAGCAATGACAATCAGACACAGCAAGTACTGGCACGATCCAGCCCCACAGAGAACAGGGAACAGGCCCATTTATCCAGTGTCAGGGAAACAGGGCAGGAAGCCCTGCAGAGGGGGTAGTACATAAGCCTAGAACTGATGGAGAAGTGGCAGCCATTCAGGAGACAAGGGCAAGAGTTCTTCATGCAGAGAGAGCACCATCTGGAAGGAGCACGGATGTCCTGAGAGTGGAGGTGAATGGTAAGCAGGGAGATGAACCATCTGCTGGAGACAAAGGGGTGGGGCCTTGTGGCATAGCCTCCCAAGCAAAGCTTTCCTAGTGGAATTATGGAGCAGATTATGGTCCTGACAAATGCCTGCCAGAGAGAATATGGAGCTGGGTGTGCAATGCAGTGTGCAGTGCCTTGCGCTACCTCTTTCTCATGAGGACATGGGACTCTTGTCCTATAACTCTCAATAAAATTCCTACAAGTATTTCTATGCCTTCAGGATAATAAACAAACACAACATCTCTCTACATTGGAATGACCTCACCTCTCTCACTTGTATCTCTCCCAAATCAGAGTGACAATATTCTATTAACGTAGGACATTTCCCTCTGACTCCCTGGGTCCAGAGCTGTTCATTGCTCTCCAGCTGCCCCAGGAAGCCAGCTGTCAATGGGGGCCCAGACCTTTTCCAACCCAGGAGCACAAGCTTCAGTCTCTCAGCCTAACAGCCTGAGCCCAAGTCTCTCTGGTAAAGTGTGCTGCCCAGATTCAGCCCTAACCATAGCATCTGGAAATACGTGAGAATCCCAGTGGGACAAAGGCAGGACTCTGAAGAGTATCAACAGGCTTGTGGACCACTAAGTAGTTTCTGAGTGGCATCAGGACAGAGCACATGATCTCTACACTGACGACCATGTCCTTTTCCACAGGGTGCCTGTGGCATTCTGCTGCTCAAACCAACCACAGGTCTTCTCATCTAATGAGTGCCTGTGTCGGCGGGGAGGGGTGCTAGCACAACATATTCCTGCTGAATCTTGAACTCTACATCCTTCTGGGTCTGGTTTCCCCTGGCACCAGCTCCATCATGGGAGCTTAATCCCACCTAAGGGGCCATAATGTTCCATCTCCTTACCTCCTCAGCAGCCAAGGCATTTGGCTGAAAACATCATGACCTTGTCTTTCCGCTTTACCTGGCCTAAGTATAGACTTGGGGCCGCCTTGAGAAGGTCCTGTGAGGGAAAGGCAGCTGCCACTTACCTGCATACCAATGACGGCATAGATGAAGAACAGCATGGCAATGAGGAGGGCCACATATGGGAGTGCCTGCGAGAGACAAAGGACTGGGCTTGGGGGCTGCTGGACACCCACAAAGATCTTTACACCTTCTTCCTAGACATCCAACTGTTCATGGAGTCTACTGGCAGACTGTCTCAGGGCAAATCACTACTCTGTCACATGGCTTCTTTACATACTAATTTTTTTGAGACAGGGTTTCTCTGTGTTGCCCTGGCTGTCCTGGAATTTGTTCTGTAGACCAGGCTGGCCTCGAACTTACAGAGATCCACCTGCCTCTGCCTCCCAAGTGCTGGGATTAAAAGCATGCATGCCTCTGTGTGTCTACCTTGTTTTTTTTTTTTTTGTTTTGTTTTGTTGTTGTTTGTTTGGTTGGTTTTTGAGGGTTTTTTTTGTTGTTGTTTTTCCAAGACAGAGTTTCTCTGTGTAGCCCTGGCTGTCCTGAACTTACTTTGTAGACCAGGTTAGCCTTGAATTCAGAGAGATCTGCCTGCCTCCCATGTGCTGGGATTAAAGGCATGTGCCACATACTAATTTTTTTAACTTTAATAATTTCATCAAGAAACAAGAGTGTTTTGTATGAATGCACTCTAATACTCCTGTAGCTCATCTCTGGAACTTGACACAAGTGACCACAGAGGACTGTAGGGCGTGGCTACACGCACACACCCCCACCCCCACCATTTTCCTGCCTAGGGTGCTTGCCCTGTCTCTCTCTTCCTGTCTCCATCCTTCTCAGCAGGACTGTTCTTTCTGTGAGCTTTTGTCTTCTCCTTTCCCTAAATGTCATCTCTTTCCCTCTTCCTTACTCACTGTGAAAAAAAAAAAATCACTGGAATTTTCCACAGGTTATCCTAGAGGTGGTGAGGGGCAAACTTGAATATTTTCTTTATATAACTAATTTATTCACATGAACATTTGACTCATGAATGAAACACAGCTGATGAAGAAGTGGAGGTGCATGGCTCACCCTGCAGCGTTTGTGCATGTCCGTGAGTTCCCGATATAGCTGCACCTTTTATCACAAATCTGTATTTATTCTACCCTCAAATGATTCAGTCTAGATGAATGTAACGTCCACAGCAGGGCACGGAAAGATGCAGGAGAGGCTGGCTCTGCTTATAAGGAGTCATAGGTGTCAAATAAGGCCAGGTGGATACTTGGATGAACTGAATTCTAATTCTACCAAGCACCCAGTAACCTGGGGTAAGCAGAGAACCCATCTAAGAGAGAGGCTATAAGGTGGTTTACATGGGAATGGCCCACGTAGACTCATACGTTTGAATGCTTGGTTCCCCAGTTAGTGGAACTCTTTGGGAAGGATTAGGAGGTGTGGCCTTTGTTGGAGAAGGTGTTTCACTGGGAGTGGGCTTTGAGGTTTCAAAAGCCTAGGCCAGGCCTAGTCTCTGTGTCTATGTGTCTGTCTCTATCTCAGCCTATAACTTACAGGAAAGAGGTGAGCTCTGAGTTACCTCTCCAGACCATGCCTGTCTGCCTTCTGCCATGCTCCCTGCCATGCTGATCATGGACTCATTCTCTGAAACTGTAAGCAAGCCCCAATTAAATGCTTTATTTTATAAGCTGCTGAGGTCACAGAAATATAACAGTAACTAAGACAGGCTGCCAAGCTTCAGGGAGTGAGTCCTGACCTTCCCTCTCTCAGACACCACTATTGCTGGACATTCTGGGCAATTGAAATTCCCAGAGACTTACGTTTCCTTCCATCTGGAAAACGTTGCAGAGGTCTGACTTTCAGGGCCTTATTTCTGCCTCTCATTTAGCATCCAATAATCTCTCCTGACATGGTCACACAGTGAGAATTGGGGGTCTTCGGGGACTGACGACAATCCCTCTCTTACAAATGCTCTCAGGGACAGAAAGGGAAGTCCTGGGTTCCTCTTACCTGAAAGGACTTAATGAAAGTCCACAGCAGAGTCCGGATGCCTTCCCCCCTGCTGAGAAGCTTCACCAATCGCATCACTCGGAAAAGACGGAAAAAGGTGATGGAGATTCTGTTGCTCTCTTCAGAGTTCTAAAGGGTTATCATGGAGAGGTCAGACCCAGTTGGAAGTAGAGCATGCAACACTTTCAGAAAAACAGCAACAGACACAACAGTGACAGAGGTGAGGACTGAAGACGTGTTTCTAGGCCCTCTCACCTCAAAAAGCATGATAGGAAAGGAAAAGTCACATGCTAACAACACAGGGCTTGGGGGGAAAAACTGCATCCACACAGCACATGCATGTCCACGTGTTCTACTGTGTTAGAGGAGAACGCTGGGCTGCTCAAGAGTACTGGACACTGATGATGAACGCAAACCACTGCAGACATTATTCTGGAAGGACAATCATGGAGAATACAGAACACCAGTGGAAAACTCAACATGGTCAAATAAACTCAGGGAGAAGGCCCAGCTCCTGGGACCAGTAACTGATCTTACCCCAGGTGTAGCAGTTGGGAGAGGGACATTTTCACTTTCAGTTGGCTTTAAGAGATCAAAGATTGAAATGTATTAATGAAGGGGAAGGGAAGCAGCGGCTCAGGAAGTACTCCCCCCCCCCCCCCTTTTTTTTTACCAGTGTGTAGTCAATGTTTTTGGTCAACACAGCTGCTCCCTCCCTGAGTAAACTCCAGTGCCTCCCTCTGGAACTGGACTGGAGTGGGCACCATCCACTGACAGGAACACAGACATGCTACTCTAGTCCAGTCTCCTCCCAGGGATGAGATGGCTTGGGTGACCTGCTCAAAGATTGTGGTATATCCCTGAGTGGTCTCTAGAGACACAGGTTCAGAAAAACCTCTGCTTCTCTGTCTGCATCAAAGGAGCTGACCTTCTACAACAGGCCTCCTGGGCTGGAATAATGGAATGACTCTAGCCATGGGGCAAACAGTGGCTCTGCCTGTGGTCCCTACACTTGAGCATTACATGTGCTCCTTAGGATCAACGTCTCTGCTGAAGGGCTAGAAGGTCTGGTCAGTGCAAGGGACAGAGGTAGGCTTCTCTCCAGTGGCCTGCCCTGCTTGGCTTGAAGTTCAACCTGACCCCATTCAAGCAAGCACTTCAGTCTTCCAGACTCTGGAAGGACAACACGGGACAGCTTGCCTGAGCCCAGCAGCTGTACCTCATCCAGGTCTGACTGTGTGTCAGTCAATGCACGCTACTCATTTGTTTCTCTCACCTCAGTGGAGGGCTGAGCCCTGCTCACTCTACTCAGTGCTCAGCATAGCACCTTCAGGGAACTGCTTAAGAAAATACAAAGATGCTACAGGCAAGTTTTCCCTACCAGGAAGCATCTCTAAATGACAACAGCAAGAATCGGGGAAAGACAGTCTCTTGTCTCTCCTGCCACCACCTGTCATTTCCACTGAGGCCATGGGTCTTCCTGACACCAGACAAAGGACAGGTTCCCCTGTTGGTGACTCCCACAAAGGCTTTCTGTGGTACACAGTAAAACTATATAGAGGAGGTAGGTGGGTCCATTGCTAGAAGCTAAATGAAAGGCTTGGTTCTGAAGCTGATTCCTGAGAGCAAATAGAAGAATTCTGTGAACCTTAGTAAGAAAAAAAAAAAAAATGGGTTTGGATACATCAGAGGATAGTTCAGCAGGGATTATAATTCAGTAATTGTAATTCAGCAGTGACTCTGGACCCAAGACCAGGTCTTGACCACTAGAAAAGGCTCTAGTTGGCCTGGATACTCAGACTAGGAGCTCTGCTGTAGGCATGCCAGAACCCAGGGCCTTTAATTTTGTTAAGTTCTTTTATCAGCTCATCCCAGAAGCAACAACGTATCCTTAAAGGGATGGGTCTTTCTTTGTTTCTTTTTTAATTGACAGGGATCAGGGCCTCGTTATGCAGTCTGGGTTAGCCTCAGACTCGGCCTCCGCCTGTCTGTCTCTACCTCCTAAGTTCTGGGGTTACAGGTGTGAGTCACTATGCTTAGCTTAGAACATGGGGTTTTTGTCGCTGCTATTGGCTGTTTTTTAACTTAAGGCTTGACACAGGAATTAGTTTCCCAGGACTCTGGTCCCCCACATCACTCTTCCCAAGGGCCATGGAGAGGGAGGCATCGACCTTGCCCAGGCAGTTGGACTGCGCACATGTTAGTGTGTGTGTAGTTGTGTGGGCACCCCCATTTGTCTATGTGGAGTCTGCAGAGCCCTCTACAGCTGTGCTACCGATCGATCACCTGTAACATAGGCGGGACCTGCCAGAGCATTAGTAAGCCTGCTCTTTCTGGCCACCCACTTCTGCTTGCTCCTCTGTGCTGTTCCATGACAGGTCATCTGTGATCCTCTTCCTTTGGGCTGATGAATGTTGGATAAACTGAATTTTGAGATGAGCATCTTGTTAACTATATCTGACAAATGGCAACTATCAATTATTAAATTTAAACTTTTTTTTTTGAGACAAGGTCTCTCATAGCCCAGGCTGCCTCTACCTCCCACATGTTGGGATTACAGATGTGGATCACGTCACCTAGTCAAATTGTCTTTTTTTTTTTTTTTTTTTTAAGGAGAAGGAGAGGAGACAGCATGGGTCAGCAGACAGAGCAGTGGACCCCAAAATACAGGAATGAAAGAACAAAGCACTTCAGACTGCATGCCCCCCCCCCCCCCCCGCCAGAGTGGCCTGAGACATTCCCCCTGTCATCACATATCACAGGGCAGGCAGCAAGGACTGCTACAGGGGAGGATGTATATGGTACCAGTGGGGAACCATGCAAGTTGCCAGAATATCTTCCGAACTGGAAGAAGGTTCCTGGGATGGCTTTGCCCCATCTGTCTAGAAGAGAGCTGTTCCCCCAATGCCCATGTACCACCCAAAATTTATTTTCAGGTCCTTCTACACTTTGGGAATTTTGAAAGCGACCAAGTTATTTTAATGTGGTCTCAGAGTGGAGAATTTCAATGCCTAGCCCACAGCTAGGGTTGTTGGGCCAAGTACTCAGCAGACAGCACACAGCAGCAGAGTGCTCTGGGGGCTAGGGGTAGGGGGCACTGGACAAGCTCACTTGGGCTGTTACAGCTGAACAGGGGCTTCTGGGGTTGATAAAGGGACAGAATTTGGCTGCAAAGGGATTAAACTCCACCTCTATCTTCTTTCCGAGGGATAGAGGGGCATTGGGAGTGGAAAGGCAGAGGATGGGCAAGGGGTATAATCAACCTGGCAGTATGCCCAACTTCTGAAATCACCCACAGCTAACCCTAGAGGACACAAGGCAGGGAAAAGACTTGCTTCCTACATGCCTTTCTGTTCAAGAATGGCCTCAAGCAACTGGGGCATCGATCCATGTTTACCAGAATCCCACTGTCATCTAAAGATCGGAACAGACAGCTCCACCAGCTTCTGCCATTGCAAAGTCATGTTCCTTAGCCTGGTCCCTGACTGCAATGTGGACTTCAGATAATAATAAGCTGTTACCCCTCATTCTAACAACAAACTGAGTGAAATGGTGGTGACTCAGTCTAAGCTGGGCACTTGACAAGGCAGTACCAACCCCTAGGATCTGGGAGTGAACGCCTGCTGAGTTTTCACATGCTCTTCCATAAACACAAAGCAGCCACAGTTTCTAAGCAAGATCACACCCTCCCTCCCCGGGGAAAATGGGATGGAAGAAGATGTCAGCAACAGCCATCCCTGGGTCATAATATTTGTTGTTTGATCATTTCAGAACTCAGGGAACAAACAGGCATCAAAGAGAGGGCAAAGTCAGTCTATCAGGTGTCACCCAACATCCAACATTTAGCATCTTGGTGATATTACAAAGAGAGGTGAAGGGGACAGGTCCAGGAAAGCTATCACACCATGAACAAACAGGGAAGAGCACACGGAGGGGACGGCAAGATGGAGAGAGTCAGGTGAACATGCAAACAGGACAATGCAAAGGGCCATCCTTTTATTTTTCAAAGAACACAAACAAGCTAGAGCTCTCATTTTCCAGGCCAGATCATTCCGGAAGGCTGTGTTAGTGAATCAGAGAGCCAATGTGACTGACTAAGCAAGCCTGAGCTCAGGCCCCGGCCAGGAACAAAGACATATGGGAGAATAAACAGTTTAGATGTGCATGGCTGACCCTTAGCAAGTCCTGTGAAACTCCAAAAGTGGGAAGCAGAAACAAAATACACAGTCTCTAGAGGTGCTTTGCTTAACGACTTCACCGTATATATGATTATATATACTTGCCGCTACAATTTTCTAAAAATAAAACCAACACGAGAAATCAATTAGGCAACAGAAAAAGGAAGGATCACCAGAGTCTAGGGGAGAGGGCATGGCAGGTTAAACATCACAAAACAGATGACGACAGCAACTCACACCAGCCAACAACGGACCAAGGGTATTCATGCTCAGTTGACTCTGGTCATCAGGAGACAGGGCCACTGGGGACATGACATGCGTTGCGCTCCTAGGGGAACTATTTATGTATGGAGGGAGGATACAGGAGTAAATATCCCCATTCTTACATATTTATAACATCAGAGATTAAGAAAGTTCTGTCTTTTTTTAATCTTTGGTTATTCCTAGAGTCGAGATCCAGGCCTACAAGGTTGTAGATGCCCAGTGAAATGGGTATTGAGGAGAGAACAACTGAGCAGGGAGCATAACCTTTGCATCAAGGGACAGTGGACCAACACTAAGATCTCTGCAGGTAACCCAGGGTGGGGAGCTGCCAAGGCCAGGGTTAAGAAGTTTTTGGTCTTAGTGTACAGCCAGTCAGGGAAAGGTAACTGATTGACAGCAGGTTTGGGAACTGGGAACATTCCCCAGTGTGAGTCTTCAGTGAGAACCAACCGGATGTCATGAATGAGACTTTGTACAGACACCTGATGTCAACTGCTAACTAGACACTCAGAGGTAGACCTTCCCTATCCACAGAGAAGCACGACCACCCTGAGACATTGACAGGCAAGGCCAGGCCAGAGTTGAGGTGCAGGGTCAGCTCCCAGCCCATGAAGCAGGTGTTGCCTCTGAGTGTACTAAGTCACACTAGCTAGCCAGTCAGTGGGCAGCATGAGAAAGCTGGGTCTAGCTGGTCAGTAAGCCTTGGCTACATCCTGGTACCCAGAAAATAAGAGTTTATGATCTTTGTATCACAGCACCTAAAAAGTCTGTTAGGACAACAGCTTATGGCATTTTAATGTCTGTCATAGGTTTTTTTCTGACCCATGGGAAGTTCTTTGACACACATCACAGATACGTCAAATGCCTTGAGATGATTAAAGCAGTCACATGGTGTGACACATGGCAGCCAAGGTAGGGTCCTGCTGTTCTTCTAGTAACATCAGATTATTTTACATATCATGAATGACAGTTTTATAGCTGCCTATAGAATATGTCTCATAAAGCTGGATTTACACAGTCTGGGGCTTAAGGAAGTTGGGAGATGTGTGTACCCAGGCCTAGTGAAATGTCATCTTAGTATCTTGGCATAACATGGATTTTGGTATGACTGGGCTTACATCATATTTTAGTGGCCATGGTAATACCTTACAGTCCATTTTACATAGTACACAGGAAAACTGAGCGAACAGGAGTGTGACTTCATAACCCTTTGTTTTAATAAGTATTTTCACAAATATTTACATCATTTTATTGCCGGCAGATATACTCACTCTGCTGGACCTATGAGTGAGGAAACCGAAGCCTGAGTTTGACAAATCAATGTTGAAGTGGGGCTGGGTACTGCCAAATTAGTGGGTGTCCAACCAACTAAAGTCAGCCTGGCCTCATCAGAATGGGGATCAAGGAATACTGCTGTTCCCATTCGATACAGGGAGTCTGGGCACCAGGATGGACCTGACAATTCTCAGCCCTGCATATGCCAGCCAGGCAGAGCAGAGCACTGGAGAGGCGGGGCAGCACTGCACCGGCAACATAGAGCAGAAGCCAACATCACACAACAGTACTTCCCCTACCTCCACTCACCGCCTTGAAGGGCATACTCACTGACACCCACTAAAACCTGCTGATGAATTTGGTACAGGCCATGGAACAGGGCCATTTTCTCCCTGACTTGGACCTTCACTTGAGGAAGCTGGTGCTCTGTTCCCTTCTCAAACTCTCATATTTTTGAGTTATCAGCCTGCTTGTGGTGGGGGCTTGCTTTGCCTATTACACATGTGTTCCCTTGTTAAGAATAAACTTCATGTGACAAAGAGGACACTGACTCTCTCCTGACACACACTGGCAACACTCTTTGGGGAACAAGGGCCGGTGTCACCAGCTAGATTCAGAGCAGACCCAAAGCTAGGAGGACAATGGCAGCAACTACCTCAAACCCAGGCTGTAGGGGTCTATAGGCTATAGGGGTTTCCTGTACCACCACAGAACCATTAGGGTATAAGGCCACATTATTAGCTCCATCATATAGGTGGACAAGCTGAAACGAATAACAGTCAGAAGATCTGCTAAGGTCAGCCAGCTAGAGAGCGGCATCACTCTTAAACAATGGACTATGAGCTTTTATAATTGTTTTAGCTCCAAAGTGGCAATTTTACGCTTACGCCTTCATTTCTTTAGGGGAAGAGATGGAGACAGGACAAGGGAGAAGAGACCACAAGTTGACTCTCATCTTTCAAAATGAATCCAAAGTGACTGTAATTCTTATGTGCATGGAGATTCACGGGGGTAGGGGGTGGCTTCTGGTCTCTTCTGCATCAGACTTAGCGGAAACAATCACATTAAGGAACACAAAGTTTGCTACTTACATTCACTTCAGTTATAGCAATATCAACGACGCTACCAACAACAATTAAGGCATCAAAAGTGTTCCATGCATCAGTGAAATAGTGCTGTTAGGCAAGCATTCAGAAGCCACAGAGGACATGGAGCACAACAGGAAAAAAAAAAAGAAGAAAAGGACAGTGTTAACAATATGCCACTTGACTGCTTGAAAAATCGCCCCAAGACAAACATGTCATAGATACGCCACTTTGGATGGACTTTGACAGAGCAAACGGGAACAACCAGAGACACCCTATCTTACCTTGCCTACTAGTGCCTGGGGTCAATGGTGCCCATCAGGCCTGCAAAGGTGATTTGTGTCTGCAGAGGCCTCAGGCTAAGGCTCTACTCTAGAAGGCTCTTTCCCACAGCCTCTGTGAGGAAGTGTCTATAGTTTCCAATCATGTGTGACTGGGATCTGTGACTTGTCCAGGTGATGCCACATCAGGGCAGGGAGCAGAATGTGAAGACAGGAGAGAGAGGACGCAGGCCACACAGGTGCATACTTACGTCAGCTTCGCTGAGGGCCACGTCTATAATGCTGCCGATTACGATGAGGGAGTCAAACGTGTTCCAGGCGTCACTAAAATACCCCTGGACAGAGCAGGCAGGGGCAGATGTTTATGAGCACTTATGAAGGGAACATCACATGGATCATATGAGGGGACACATCCGAGTCCCCACAGCACCCATAGCAACCAGGGAAGGGGTCAGGAAAGCCAAAGGGGAGAAAACAATACTGTCCACTGGTGGAAAGAGGCACAGAGGGCTGGTTGTGCTCCCATGTGTGTGAGAAAGGACATGAGTGAGAATGGGCACACACACACACACACACACACACACACACACACACACACACACCCCTACGGCCCTGGGTAGTCAGAGGGTAACCCTGTCCTGACACCTAAAGTGTCTATCCCAAACCCTCATGAGGAGGTGGTCCTCATCCTTGGAAGGTTTTGGTGTGGTAGTCTTTCTGGTTGAAGGTATGAGAAAGGCTCAGCCAATATGACGGAGTGTATAGCCTGGCAGAGGGATCTGGGAAAGTTCCATGAAGGAGCTGGCATTTGTCTGACCTCAAAGGAAGAAATGGATGAGTTGAGCTGATCAAGTTCAGTGGATTGCAGAGGTAGCAGGAGATGGGAAAGAGCCAGGGAGGAAGGAGCCAACCAAGGATGAGACCTCCTTCAAGGGTCTCCAAGCTCCCCTTATTTCCCTTTTCTGGCTTAAAGCTACCAGATCAGCAATCAGCAGCCTCCCCCTATCCCATCCCAACTAGTCCAGCAAGAAAACAAGCCATGCAGTGCGGCAGGATTCCCAAGGACTCTTAGTTTAAAGGACACAAAGAGACTTGTCTAAAGGTCATAGCTTACAGGGAGACAGGCATTGAGATGCACTGTCTCAAGGTAGAGCCCTGGGGCAGAGAAACTCTTGGTTGTGGAGTAAAGACAAGCCAAGGCAGGTTTGTGGGGAAAGGAGTACTGAAAGATAAAGGGGATGCTTCAGGGATCTCAGATGGCCAATGGACTCCTTCTACCCCACCCTTGGTTTTCTCTGTTCTTTCCCTCTTCCAGACTAAGCAAACTCCTCTAGATCCCCCAACAACCTCCCTGGCTCTTTCCTGTCTCCTGCTATCTCTGCAACCCCACTGAACTTAATCAGTTCAACTCATCCATTTCTTCCTTTGAGGTCAGACAAATGCCAGCTCCTTCATGGAACTTTCCCAGATCCTACTGCCAGGCTATACACTCCGTCATATTGGCTGAGCCTTTCTCATACCTTCATCCAGAAGGTCTACCACACCAAAGCCTTCCAAGGACGAGGACCACATAATTTACTCTGTTATCACCTCCACCAAACCCCACCAGCCACCTAGAACCTTGAATCCAGTTAGTGTTTGATACATGGTCATGTCTTTCTCTACAAATTTGTACCCTACTTTTTCCTGGTTCCCAGTTTTTAGGTCCTTGTATCTCCCCCCTCCCCCCAGACAGGGTTTCTCTGTGTATATCTCTGGCTATCCTGGACTTACTTTGTAGACTAGGCTAATCTTGATGGAACTCACAAAGATCTGCCTGCCTTTGCCTCCCCAATGCTTGGATTAAAGGTGCGCCACTACCATGCCTGGCAATTATAGAAAGCTGTGAACTGCCATGAGGGTGCTGGGATTTGAACCCAGGTCCTTCAGAAGAGCAGCCAGTGCTCTTAACCGCTAAGCCATCTCTCCAGCCCCAAGCTCCTTGTACCTTGGGCTAATGTACTTGGTACTTACAAATTTAGATGTATATTGTATGTGGTGGCTTCTAGGACCTTTATGGTACATGCTTAACTAGAGCCTGTTGTCTCCCAACACCCCTGGGAAACAACACTGAAGGTGTGGTTCTGTACAGAGTACAGAAGCAACAAAGCTTCCAGTTGCCAGAGTAATACTGCCAAGGTCTGTCTGTAAGTCAACTGTATCTTGAAATGGTAGAGCATGTTTTAAGATTAAAAATCCAACTCTGAACTCTATAAAGAGAGGCTCAGCAAATGTACAGTGAGTACATTTACAATCGAATTAAGAAAAACAGAACAGGGGGCTGGAGAAATGGTTCAGTGATTAAGAGCACTGGCTGCTCTTGCAAAGGACCTGGGTTCAAATCCCAGTACCTACATGATAGTTCAAAAGAAAGAAAGAATGAAAGAACAGGAGGTATTTTGAAGTGTTGAGGCCCAGGAGCTGATGATCATCTGCAGGGCTAGAGGAAGCCTTCTGTTGCACTATGGAAAGGGTTGACATGTTGACTCCCAACACCAGAGTGGGATGTTTTCCCGTTTACTACTAATGGCACTCCCATCCATAGACAGGAAGTCATTCCCTCTGACAGATGCTTAATGCTTCCATTTGTCACTACTGACAATGAGACTCCCAGATCCGGCTTCAGTGACTTCTGATCTACTCCGTCTCTCCTTTACAACCATGGTGTCTCTTCCACTTGCCCCTCGGATGGGACAAACAGAACTGTCCTGAGTCAAATCCAACAGGAATGTTTGCTCAAAACTACAGCTCACATCTTCTTAGGTCGCTTCTCATGAATACAGGATTCTTAGTTGGCCAAATAAAGGGGGGGGGGGGGACAGGTACCCTGAGGTGTGGATTTGTGTTGTAAAACATCTGGGTCAGAGGCAGGATAAAGAGCTGGCCCCAGGACACAAGAGAGCCTTCTGCTTCCTTCCCAAGGTAGTCTCCTGGCGGGTCACATGGTGCCACCAGCATCACAGAATACTCTGAAATTATTTGCACTGTTGCAAGTAAGTAATAAGCAGCCCCCCAGGCCATGCTGATGGACAGGTCCTTCTCTTCTTCTCACAGACTCCCCTGCAGGGTGGAATGCATTCCTCAATCCAACGCTGAGACTACAGAACACTCACAGAGCGCCAAAGACTGAGCCTCCTCCCCTCTCTTCCTGACTGGCTGTATAGTACACGCTCTGCTTTCCTCATCTTGCCTGCTGGATCTGTGGACAGCACCACTTTGTGCGCACGCACGGCACAGCAACCCCTGCTCCAGCCCTTTTCTGTTTCCAAGACGGCCAGTTTTCCCACTCTGGGTCATTCCTGTCTGCGTGTAAGCCATTCCTCCTGGAGCCTTTTCTGGTGCACTGTGGTGGATAAAATCCCTTCGAATCAGCAAGAGAAGGGCTTAACACTCTCTGGGAACTTTTTGGAAATCTGACAGACTAAGAAAACCTTAGTTCCAAAGTGGTGCGAATCTAAATCCTTACAGTGCACAGACTAAAGGCTGCCACCCCCTCATCTACAGCATGGGAGGTTTCATGGCACAAGTGGCTGAAGGCTTTGGCCAGGTGGCTCTGAGAGAGTCCAGGGAGGCGGAAATGCCAGCCCTCCCTTTCTTTCCACGTGCTGCTACCCTGCTTAGCAGCCTTCCTTTCATGAAATCACAGCCTAGGCAGCATGACTCAGCTTGCCCACTCTTTCGGCACTGAAGACACCATGGTTCCTCACACAGGGCCCGCCCCTGTCCCACACTCCTCTATAACTGAACTCTGAAGCCAGACCTCTTAAGAGGAGCCACCAGCCAACAGTCAAATCTTTTTTCCCCTTCCTTTCTTTCTTCCATCCTTCCTGTCTGTCTGTCTGCCTACCTTTCTTCAGGTCTACCTGCCTGAAAAGAACAAGTGAGTCAGCCACATGTAGTGGCTTTTATTATCCAGAGATATTTCTGACTCTGACATTCAGTTCTTTAGTTGTTTGCTTGTTTTTCTCAAGACAGGATCTCCCTGGGTAGCCCTGGCTGTCCTGGAACCTGCTCTGTAGATCACTAGTTAGTTCTAATTGTCAACTGGATGTAACCTCCGAGAAGAGAATCTCAGTGAGGGATTATCTGGATTAGCCTGACCTGTTGACAAGCCTGGGAGCAATTTTCTTAACTGGGTTATCTGAAGTGGGAAAGCCTACCCTGGATATGGGGGGCACAGGGTCCTGGCCTGTGTACGTGTAGAAAGGTAGCCTTCTTGACCTGACCAACTAGGACAGAGGGACCCTCACTGGCTGCTTTGTGAGGCCACTCTCAGTGGGTTTGGATAGTGAGTACCAATGAGAAGAATGGGTTTTAAAGGCCAGGTGAGACCTTAGGAAGAGCACTGGGTCTTGGTGAATCCATCCTCCTCCCATGGTCTGACACAAAGTAATGTAAGCCATCACAGAAACACTGCTCTTCAAGAGTAAGGATGCTGCGAATATTTCAAGGTCCTCTGGATTATAATTTGAGGTCATCTGAGACCATGAAAACATCTTGCTGAGCAAAACTACAAAGCAGTGCACTTGCTGGTGGAAATCACCAGTTCAAAAACTCTGATCTATTGGTTCTGATTGCAAATTAGCTTCTGTGGTATAACAGTATTATTCATCTGCTCACATGACCCTGGGCATTCCTCCCAGGCTTGGAGACTCACTGGGCCAAGCACTCTGGTACAAACCATTGATGCACTGGTCTTAGAGGGTACAGGTACATATGCACACTCTCATACACTCACACACATAGGCATACATGTATGCACACAGATAAACATACACTCTTACATGCTCACATGCTGTGTGTGCGTGTGTGTGTGGGGGGGGTTGTTCTCAGTTTGGACAAGCTTTGAAAAACTTAGAGCTTAATCATTAGGCACAGGAAGACATGGCACAGGGTTGCTGGGAAATGTTCCACAGGAATGTTCCATGAACATTTCTCAATTACTTTTCACATTCTCACTCTGCAACCTTTTCCATCAGTTCAGACAAATATTGTTCAAAGAAGTATAGGTGAAAAAGAAGCCAACCAAAGTCTCCAAGGAGGTTCTGATGAATTTGGAAAAGGAGGGAATGTTTATGTATGTTGATATGGACAAGTCACAGTACGCAACATCTAGCCATGCGTAAGGTGCCAAATTTGACTCCACTGCAATCACCCCAATTAATCACTTACAAATGTCCTTTCTTTTTGGTCCACAAAGATCCGATTAAAGTTTGCCTAAGAATTACTTCAAATTAAAGAAAGGAACAGACTGGAATTCAAATTCTGTATAAAGTGCATGAAACCAACCATTTCTGAAGCTATACCGTATTTATTGGATATATCCACACAGAGTACTAACATCTAGGACCAGGCTCTGTCATTCTCTCTTCTGAGAGTAAGGGTCTATTCTAGAAAGGAGACCCCACAGTCAGCTCAGCTCAGCTCCTCAGTCTAGGGTGTTAGGATGAAGGAGCACCATTGCTTGAAGATAATGGTAGTGCTGTAACAATGGCAGCAACAGTCTCCAGTGTGGTGCTACATGGCAGGCACCCTTTCAATACTGAATGTGCTAGATCCTCACTATCCACAACAGCTCACACAACTGGACTATGAGCATCCTCACAGAACAAATGAGGAAACAGAGGACAGGGCGGTGAGTAACTCACTTAAGCTAGTAAGTGATGGACCGCGGGTCTGATTTCAGATGTCTCACTATTGTGCTCTTTGATGCCAAGCTGCATGCTCGTTACACCACTGCCTTTGGGTTTTGTGGGACTGGACTGACCCACTCCCAAAGAAGGTGCAATGCACTCACTCCTTCAATGTGGTGCAACATAGTTCACTCCTCATTTTCTTACAAACAAGTGAAACTTTTCTAAAGCCAACAAACAAAAGATGGTGCAGCAGTGAGAGGTACTAGAACTACCCATAAAAGGTAAAAAGGATGCTTTAGACCAGCAGCAAACAGAAGCTGTCTTCGTGCTATCAATCTCAGAGTGAAATCAGGGTCAATTTTTTCTGATGATTATCGGTTACTCCCCCAGTGCTCAGATAATGAGCTACATTTTCCTGAGACAGCATGACATGCCATTCTAGAGACAGAAAACTGAGTTTTACAATGACCATCAGCTTACAAACTCCCAGTTCTCTTCTCTCTTTTTCTCAGAATTGTGTTCATGGGGTTTTGTGTTTGCACATTTATTCTCTCACATGTATAACAGATGTCCTGATCAGATTTTAATGTTCTCATGTGGTAACCTACTTAGCTAGCAGAACAGTTTAGCATAAACACAAGGCTAAAAGGAAGCAGGACCTTCTCAGGGATGATTCAACCACAGTCTTTGCAAGGCATATCCCGCAACTTACCTTGGGCTTAAATGCAATGACTTTCAAAACCATCTCCACAGTGAACACCCCCCGTGAAGACCATGTTCAGAATGTCCATGGCATCATTGAACATCTTCGACTGCTCATAATGCTGCAGATGAAGGCAAAGGTACTGCTGTCAAAAATCTCATGATCTCACATGCACCCTGGGGTCACTTCCCACCCTCCAGTACAGCATCCTCTCCCAACATTTCAACCCAGCACTGCAAGGTCACATGGTGAACTTCCACAAAACACAAGGGGCTGGGGTGTCCATAAGGATGACCAGACAATAGAGGAAATAACATGCCCATTCTTTCAGCTCAGGGTAAGGGGAAGTCACCCTTTCTCTGTTGGGAATGAGGCTCAGGTCCTTGACTAACACATTGTGGATACAACCTAAATGTCTACAGATAAAAGCAGGTTTTGATTGGTGATAAATCTTATACTATTAGGTTTATGTCTCAATAAAGGTGGTATTATCTGGGCTTTACACCTTCCCCTAGATCAACACACAGACCTTTTCAATTTTAAGTTTTAAAATGTGTGCCTGACTACACACCTGACTTCCTAAACAACTGAGGGTGTGATCTGCTTAAGTTTCAAGCCTGGGAAGAATCTGGTTGTAGACCTTGGTCCTGGCTCCCTGACCCAGTGTCATATCTATCAGACAGTAACTTCTTAAAGGCTCATTCCCAACACTACTCTGCAATCTGACTTGGTCAGGGTCAGCAAGAAATTACTGTAATTCAGGTCAGTATTTTAAAAACTAGAAAATCTTGTACTACCAGGGACCTCTTAAAGACAGAAATGTAACTTGGGTTTTCCTTTTCAACACAGAGTGCCACTGTGGGAGGTCCAGACCAAAGTTTCAGACACAGGGACTAGAAAGATGGCTCAAAGCTTAAGAGCACATGCTCTTACAGAGGACCTGGGTTCAGCACACAGCACCCACATGGTAGCTCACAACCATCTACAACTCCAGTTCCAGGGGATTCAAACCCCTCTTCTGACTTCTGTGGGCACCAGACACACACGGTTCACACGTACACACAGCAGTAAAACACTCATGTACCTAAAGTTAAATAAAACTATCTAAAAATAATTTCAAAGTGCCAGACTCAAAGAACTCAGCAGAATCCTTTGCCCTGAGGCAGGCGTGGAAGAGTTCCCACCTTGCTCATAAAGAAAGTATGGCATAGAATAAGGTTCTCAAGGCCACCATCTGGTAAGGACAGGAGCTGACGCCTGTGTGGCAACAGGGCTCTAATACTCAGTCACTTCTGGGTCCCAGAATCCATACTGAACATCACACACAGGCTCCGTGGAAGCACGACCCAAAACCCTATTAACCAGGCAGATGCAAACACAGAAGTGACCTTATGTGTCTACCATGACAACAGTCAGGCAGAACAGAACTCTGACCACACTACAGTCCAAGCTTATCAGAAAGTCAGATCCCTCCTCTTGGGAGGCAGAGGAGGCTGGGGTACAGGACTGTGTGGCACACCTAGACTTGGTCCCCACAATGATCTCCATTTTTACCTGCATGGCCAGGCAGAGCGTGTTGAGCATGATGAGGACGAACATCATGTATTCAAACGGCGAGGAGTTCACAACGTACCAGAACTTGTACTGGTATGGGTTTTTGGGGATGTATCTCCTTAAGGGGCGTGCTTTCAAGGCATATTCAACACACTGACGCTGTAATGGCATAAAAGGCAAACATAGGGGTTTTGAGAGCTTCCAGGGAAGGGGCACATAGTGGTCATCAACCTAGAAGAGCTCACTTGGGCCCTCCAGCAAGGGACCATGAATAACAGTGAGGAAGCCCCAAGGAATCTCTGATAGGATCTAGCATTTGCCTCATGGTAACTTCCAGAATTAAGTAGAACACCCACTGTGCTGGGCTGGCTGGGACTTGTAGCCAGAGCTCATGCAAATTTTGCTGAGGGGCTGCATGTCTCCTAGGCAGGGGGGGGGGTGGGGGGACTTGGAGCAAGCCTCATCAGGACCTTTCCTGTCTGCCTGCAGGTGGTGATGGCAGATCTGCCTGTGTTGTCTTCTACTTGAGGAAGCCAGCCAACCACAGGCATGAAATCTTCAAGAGCCATGGTGGCTGAGTTTACTTCCTGAGGCTGCACACACTTTGCACACCCTGGCAGATCTACAGAAGATGCTTGTCCAGTCTTATGGGAGTGTGAGTTGACCATACTTATCTAGGCATCTACAGAGAATGGTCAGTGATGTTGGTTAGATTGAAGTAAGGTTGGCTTTGAACAGTCCACTGACCTTCTCCTCACTCAGGGGCAGAGACTAGTCCCTATTTGGAGCCAGTCCAGAGGGAGCCTCCAACTGGCCTGAAGGTTTACTCCTGCCCCAACCCCCTCTGCCTTCACTCTAGACACAGCAGGCTTCAGACAAGCTCTCTGTGTTTGTGACTCAGGGTCACTCTGAATCTACGGACACCATATTCGAGCCTATTTGGGGCTTTGGGTTCTCAAACACTCATAACACCAGCCCTGCATGGTTCACCCAGCCCTGCCATCACTTGCCCTCCTTGGGCAGGCAAAGCGATAAGGCAGATTTCCCCCAGATTATCACTGATAGGGTCTACACAGACACTCTGACATAGGAAAATTCTTCCACAAACCAAGTGCACACCATCCTCACATTTCCAGAGCGGCCACAGTTGGCACTTGGGTAGGGATACCTCATAATGCCATGGCCACCACTGCAGGAAGCCTGCAGTGCCAGGTCATTCTTGCTCATCTTGTCACCATAAAAGCAGAGATGCCCCTTATAGATGACAGGGGAAAATTCTCACAAGAGACTTTCAGTCTCATATGCTAAAG
The DNA here is from genome assembly GCA_907164525.1 of Lophiomys imhausi. Lineage (NCBI taxonomy): Eukaryota > Metazoa > Chordata > Mammalia > Rodentia > Muridae > Lophiomys > Lophiomys imhausi. The sequence goes on from CAJQZJ010000819.1 coordinate 3,502,970, forward strand.
GTTCAAAAGAATGTCTGAGGGGCAACTCCTTTACACCTTCATAAATTATCTACAAATGATCTAAGGGTTCAAGATCCCAGGAGCACAGATGCACCAAATGTCACTGAGCAGGTACTGGCAGAGCAGGGCCAGAACATAGGCTCCTGGTTTCCTGGCTTTATCATACAACCAGAGCCAAGGCTCTTACTTGTCAATTGACAAGTAAGCTCAAATAAAGAGGGAGCCAGGTGTGGTGGCTCACGCTTTGATCCCAGCACTCAGGAGGCAGAGGCAGGTGGATCTCTGGAGTTCAAGGCCAGCCTGGTCTACAAAGTGAGTCCAGGACAGCCAGGGCTGTTACACAGAAAAACCTTGTCTCGAAAAACCAAAGCAGAACAAAAAACCCAAAACAAAACAAACAAAAAGCAAAAAACCCAAAGAAGGAGAGGAATGACTCCAGCAACTTTTGTGCCAAAATCAGAGTTTCTGGCTCTTCCCACTAAGTGACAGCATATTTCAGTTGATGGTAACTGTGGTCCCCCAGAAGACATCTGGCAATCTCTAGGAATATTTTGGGTCCCTACTGGAGGAAGAAGATGGCAGTGCATTGAGTGGGTGGGGACCATGGATTCTGCTCCTTACCCTACAGTTGTACCCAGAAGCACAAACAACAAGGATCAGCCTACAACAAGAATAGCACAAAGGTGAAGAAAGTTTGCAGTAAGTAGAAATCGAAGAGCCTCTCCATGTGGGGCTGTGCAAGCTTGAGTGAGTAATTTCTGGCTCTGGGTCACATTACTACGCAAGAATCTAAACCATCACTGGTTGGCCATGACCATGGGTTGTGGCCTCAGTGTCCTCTGATTCCTCATCCCAATGTTGTGGATTAATTTCCCCAGTCATCGTCTATTCTGTGTCTGGTGACTAACTCTGCAGAGACTCAGTACTGCTGACAATGTCCTCTCAGCAGGACCTGAGCCCTCTCCCCTATGTAGAGAAAGCCACTGAAAGAGGAAGTGCTCTGCTCTTGCTGAGGGACAGGAGCGCAAACAGTGTGTGACTTTAACCTGGTTCTTGTCCAGCTCACAGTTCTTGTACTCCTTTTCCCCCTGCTCCTGGAAGGTGACGATGACAAAGCCCACAAAGATGTTCATCATGAAGAAGGCGACGATGATGATGTAGATGATGAAGAAGATGGAGATCTCCACACGGTAGTTGTAGATGGGACCAACATTCTCTCCGTTTGAATCGATAGCTTTATAGAGCAACCTGGAGAACAGGAAAACTGGGTGAGAGCCCGACAACCCCACAGTCCAAGTAGCCCAGTGCACTGCCCCACCAGAGGCTCCCAGAATTACAGTCATCGTGCATGTGTGTGTGCATGTGTATGAGACACAAAGGTCTCTGAACACAGCCAGGACACTGAGGTATCTTCAGCCTTATGCCCAGATAGCTGGTACATAGATAAGTGGTTACCCAGATATAGTTTTTCAAGGAATATCTGGAGAATTGAAAAAAAAATCAAAAGGATTTCACAAATAGTCAACAATGCAACCTTCTAATAACAGAAAGAGATAAAGAACATCACATTGACACACTGAAGGAACTTAAAATTGTGTGTGCACTGACAGATACCCAAACAGAAAATTCCAGCACAACACAGAACTCTTGAGAAGAAGGACATTACCATAGAACACTCCAACTTAAACTAACCCACTCTAATGCAGTCAGTCCTTCGGGACCCCACCCTATGGTGCAAAAGCTTTCACATCCTCCCCTTCTATCTTTACTCTTCTCTAGAAGGGCAGATATTACCACCACCCCCTTTTTATTGATGGTTAGAGGTATCCAAGTGCCAATGTCACAAGGTCACAATCCTCATGGGCAGAGTCCAGAGCTGGGCTCAGATCCTGTAGCTCCAAGCCCCAGTCTGGCTCACATCCCATCAGCTGCCCCAATGGCTCACTGAGGCAGAGCATCCCAAACCTGACATTACCACAGTGTCTCTTCAGAGTGAAGCTCTTACTCCACACATCTTTTTTCCCAGTGAGTGAACCAGCCTGGTCGCTCACCTCCTGAAGCTCCTGTGAGCATGGGACATCTGGAGGAAGGCAACAGAGTGGCAGCCGCTCCCCCTTGCCTTTTATTTTCTTCCTTCTTTATGTCCTGATATCCTTACTTGCCCAGATCTCAGCCCTTCATTCAGACCCTAGTCCATACTAGGTATGATCATAAGACATTCCTACTAGCACTGGGCTTTGGGCTCTGAGGGCAGGAACTGTGCCTCGATCTTGCTGTTTCTCCCACATTGTTTACCACAGCATGTTGCATAGAGTTGATAGCAAAGGCGTAATTTATGACAAGTGTATGAGCACCTTCATGAAAGAAATGGCATGGCGGGAACTGCCCATGCCTGGCACACATTAGTGCTCATTATGTATCATAATGACGGAATGAACGACAGTTTGAATACTTTAAATCCTCTAAGAACATCGGGAGGCAGCTACCAACAGAAGTTTCTACAGCAAATGCCTCTTAGGGTCTTCTGAGCCACACCCAGAGCTGCTGCCCAGGCCCTTCACATCTGAGAGCCAGAAGTAAGATGCAGATGTTTAACACCTGCCTGTTCAAATGGAGGAGCCATGGTGGGCAAGAAATGATGACAAGCTGCCCAGACTTAGTCACAGGCAAGTTTGCTAGCTATGAAGAGCAAAAGGAGACCCCATTCCTGGAAGGATGACAACACAGACTACCCAAGGAGCAAATGGGGACCTCATGGGAGAATGGATACTCTTAATACTCACGCGGGCCAGCCTTCAAAAGTCGAGACTGTGAAGAGTGCCATCATAGCAGATAGGACATTATCAAAATTGAAATCACTATTTTGCCAGACCCTCTCACGGACCACAGGACTGTCGACATCACCATCCTTATAAAGGATGAAAAGCCCCCTGTAGAGGAAAGCCGTTAGAGTCAGCTTGGCTTCGCACGTGGCAGTATCGGTTCAGTCCCACATCCAGAACGTCAAACGTAGCCTGGGCCAGGCCACATACATAGCTGAGCACAGCCCACGCGGGTCTTCTCCTTCCTGCACTTAAGCTGCTCTATAGCTCAAGTAACTCTCTAGTAATGACAAGTGCAAAGAGCACGCTCCGGGGCAGGAGCAGCTCGAGATGCAGGGTACACGTGTTGGCAATTAGCTAGGACAAGATGGTAAATGTTTCTCATATAAGAGAGGCTGGAAATACATGTGGAATAATCAATACTTTGGCCCCTGAGAATTCCATAAACTCTAAGGAGCAAGTGGAGGTCTACTGTCATTTCACAGCAACAAGCAGATAGAGAAAAGGACAATGTGGCTGCACTAATCAGTTTTGGAGGTGTTCTGCATCCCTCAGCCTGGGCCAAGAGCATCTTTGGAGCTGTATGCAGTCATGGGCAAAGAGTACCTGATGCTCCTTGGCCACATCATTTGTTCAAGGAAACCCAAACCAATGCACATGGGGCAGGCAGCTAGACCTCAGCTAGCTGTGACCCCAAACGTCAGGAACACAGATTTTCTACCTCCTTAAGCTCTGGGCAATGTATGCATGACAGTTCCACATTTACTGAACATCTTGAATTATGAGATGTGAACATTTCTTGCTGTTTCTCCTCTGTTGGCTTCGTAAGCAGAAACATGCCAAAATGTGGCAGTGGGAACAAGGAGCAAAGTGTCAAGTGTTCTAGAAGAGGGTAGCCCACTCCTGAACACTGGGAACGAAGCTGCAAGTCTCACCTGGGAGAATACCATTCACATTCCTCATGGAGAGCAGGGGTGATGCCGGCGGCCCTGGGTTGCTGTTGTTTCAGGGTTCCTTCCCCTGGTTTATAAGCTCTGTACAAACAACTACAGCCATCTACTTATTCTTTTGGGATGACAAAAACGTTTCAAACCTTGAGAGAGGTGCTGACTAGACAATAATGTGACTATACTGAGTTGTGCCCCAATATAGGTGATTTCACTTTGCTCGAGTTTCGCCTGGACTTGAAATTAAAAGCAAACAACAAAAGGCCAACCACCATCCTTCCCAGCATGAGCTGAGTGGGCAGAGGCCTCTTATTCCTTGACAAAAACCTCTGAAATGCTAGCACGAGTGAACCCTTGAGGTCTGCTATTTCTTCTTGCAAATTCCTGCTCTCAGGATACCCACCTGCATTCCTCAGGGTTACTCTTGGCTTCATCCGTGCATCGGTAGAACTTCCCCTAGATACAAAGCAGATGGAGGGTCAGCACAGGCTCTCCTATGGAAGCCAACTCCAGCCCTGGGTGGGAGGCACGCCTACCTTGAACAGCTGGACTCCAATGCACGCAAACATGAACTGGAGCAGGGTGGTGACAATCATGATGTTGCCAATGGTTCGGATCGCCACGAAGACACACTGGACAACGTGCTGGGAGAGAACGGAGAGAGGATGGAAGGCTGCTTGCTACACTCCTTCCTTGTTTTAGCCATGAGGGAAGTTAACACTAGGCCAGGGCTTCTATGTTTGGGTACATTTTGATCTGAATTCCTAACTGTTCTAACCTCATGCTTTGTTTTTCTGGTTATCCATTGCACGAGCATTGTGCCCAATACGATGTGTACTGTTATTTCTATTAAATTTTTATTACACTTATTCATTGTGTATGTGTGCATGCAAGCATGCAGGTGGAAGTCAGAAGACAACAGGCAGGAGATGGTTCTCTCCTTCCACGTGGGTCCCAGGGACCAAACTCAGGTTCCCCATCAGGCTTAGAGGCAAGAGCCTTAGCCCACTGAGACATTCCACTGGCCCAAGGAACACCTTCTAAGTGTCCTTTCTTGGGCTTCCTCAAAGGAAGTTGGTTTAATGGAAAGAAACATCACCTAAATATAGGCTCACAAGATCCCCATGCCAGAAAGACCTTACAGAAATGTAAACCCTCTAGTCTGGTGTAGAATCCATATGACAATAGATTTATAACTTGATAAACACAAAGAAAGACTATTGATAAAAAATAACAAATAATTACTGTAATTATAATGACCAAATAAAAAAACAAAAGCAATTGTGTGTGTGTGTGTGTGTGTGTGTGTGTGTGTGTGTGTGTGTGTGT